>OX940803.1:36506930-36853961 GCA_954870605.1 Acer campestre
AAAATAAGATAAGTGACATGGTATTTGTTATTTCACGGAGAAGATATACACACCCGTACATAAATTAGAGTATCTCTAATGTAAACGTAAAACTTGTGAAAAAAAAAAGATGTCACGTAGGATAAAAAGACGTTATATTAATAATTGTGTCTCCAATGCAACCATGCATATTCATCTTTAAGCTGACGTGGCAAAAAAAATATCAGACATTGTCAACATGACTCTCTACTTTTAGATGGTCTATTGCACAACTATTTTTTAGGTTGACTCAACAAACATTTAAAACTAACATTAATTTTTCATATATTTTTAGTAAGGAAATAAAATAAAAAATGAAAAAGGAAAAAAAGATGGACACATCATTAAAAAAATTGTGTTTTAAACGGAAGTATTTGAGACCAAATTTTAAATTGATTGTCTATTAAGTTAATTTTTATGTCACATAGGAAACAAGCCTCTTGACATTGTTACCATATCAATAATTATTGATATGCACACCACTTTTACATTGGAGATGCTCTTAGAGAAAATTTTTCATGGTTCCGTCTCTCAACTGACGACTGTGAGACAGACCAATTAAATAGTGTCACGTGGTAAGAACAATAAAAAAAGAAATTTTAATTTTAACTTTAACTTTATTTTCCCTTCTTATTTTACCTTATTTCTGGTGCATTGTCCCTCATGGGTGCATTTGGCACGAAGACGGAACAGGATAAGGTGGGACGGGACGGGACAGGACAGGACAGAACAAGTTGTTCTATATTGTGTTTGGAAGGTCTGGGACAAAACTGTTAACTGTACTGTTATGCGTTTGGTATGACTGAGACATGACGGGATAAGAGGTTCAAATGACTAGAGTGCCCCTTATATATATATATTATATAATTATAATATATATATTGTGTAATATATATCATAAATAATATATTATATATTATTATATTTATTATATATAATAATATATAATATAATAAAATATAAAATATTATATTTTATATAATATATATAATATATAATAGTATATATTATTAAACATGTTTATAATTTTTTAAAAAATTTAAAGGGTAAAATAGTCTTTTTGTATTTGTCCCATGTCATGGGACAACCTTGTCCTAGGGTCTTGGATGGGACAAAATTTGGTGGTTTTTGTCCCACCTTGTCCTGTCCCGTACTCCCGTCCCATTCTAATAGTGCGCCAAACGTGAGACAACAAAAAGTTGTCTCGTCCTGTCGCGTCCCGTCTCGTCTCGCGTACCAAACACACCCTGTGAGATTTTCATCTCTACAAATTTGTTTAGTTTCTCATTCTTTCAAATATTTTGAAGATCGAAGAGATTTAAATGGTAAGTTATAATATTTTGTCATCGGTTATATATATCTTAAAATAACAAAGTCAATTTGCTAATTTGTAATTAAGTTTGTTCAGTGCTTGAGAATCAAAGAAACAAATAACCAAAACACCAGAGCAATAATTTACAAACACAGCTTCAATAATAATAATAATAATAATAATAATTTACAAACACCAGATCATTCGATATCAATCCAATCCATTCTCAAAACTCAAAACTCATTTCCTTCTTCATTTAAAGAAAAAAATAACTAAACTAAATCATTTTCAAAGTTAAGATGAAGTCGAGATTTGAGAGTAAGAGAAACAAAAAAAAAAAAAAAAAAATACAACAAACAAACAAAACGATATAGAAGAAATTAAGATATGATAAAAATAAATAATAATAATAAAAAAAACTTAGATATTGTGTGTGGTGCGGAAAAAGCTAAAACGAGATTGAAAATATTATTGTTAGTGCCACATGGAAATTTTCAATTGGACCGTCTCATCTGTAATAACCGTCCAAAATTGATGTCTCAACTTATGTCTAATTAACCAAATTGATATATATGTCTACATTTATGTAAATAATTAATTGTAAACACTTGTCCCAATTCAGCTAAGTGTATGCAAATTAGAACATCCGGACAGACTATTTGAGTCAGTGAGACAGACCTCAGGGGAGATTTTCTTAGGAAACTAATGCGAAAATAAATGAAGTACAATTTTTAAATAAAGAAATAAAAATATAAAATAAATATAAATAACAGTGTCAGTAGAAAAAGACACTTTCAAATAATTGTCACTCTCTCTATTGAAAAAACAAAATCAAAAATCACAAAAGCAAAACCACTAAAATCAGAATCAGATCAACAACAGTCCTCAGTCCGTTCTTTTTCTCTGTCTCTCGCTTTCGCATCTGAATTTTCAACGATAAAATTCGTTTCGTTTTGAAGCTCGCAGATTTGATTTAGAGCTGAAAAGAAGCACAGAATAATGCGTGAAATACCCTCCCTGTTCTCTTCGAAACACTTCCAGGTAAAACCTTCTGTGACGATCTGGAATTTTTTCTGTTTGTTTGATGAAATTGTTGCCTTTTAAGCTTTATTTTTCTTTTCTCTGTTTCATGTTTTGAATCTGTTAATATTTGATGAATTTATGTGTTTTTTTGTGTGTGTCTAGAAAGTTCGAGTGGTTTAAGTTTAGATCTGATCAGATAATTATCCGTGTTTACTTCTTTTTTTATATGATTTATTTTTTGCTGAAGAATATAATTTTGATTTTTTGTTTCTGTTATTTATAGCTTTATTATGCTAGGCTGCTAGCTAAAAAACAAATTTAGTGCTTATTTTATTTTATTTTTTTTAATTTTTTTTTTATAGGTTTCTTAAGTTCTTTTTGGAAATGATATTATGTGGCTAACAAGTGAGTTGAAAATTTAAGAGCAAGAAACTTTCTAGATGGGGTATAGTTTATTATTATTATTTAACTTTGAATTTATTGGAATGCTATTTATGTTGTTTATAATATAAGTGTAACTCCATATTGGTTGTGGTATGTATTTGTTTATTGGGTTACACTTATATATGGTGTGATAAGTTATGAATGTTTTGTATTATGTATGAACTGAATCTGAATCCATAAAGGGTTGTGACTCAATCTGAATCTGAATTCACTTATATAGTAGGCCCTTGTTCTTGCTCTCATATGCTATACAAAATTCTAGTCTTCCCATACTACTATTTGTAAAAGACAGAGTGGATAGAAGAGAATAGAAGGTTTTAATATTAGATAGTTCCCAGTAATCAGGTTTAAGAACAGCGATAATTGATTCTTGATGAGATGAGGTTGGTTCGGTGGTAAACCCCTCACACCTGTACCACGAAGTTGCGGGTTCGAGTCCTTCCCACACCCCCCCCCTAAAAAAAAAAAAAAACCCCAAATTTATGTAAAAACAACAATAATTGATTCATGTATGCTTCACTAGTTTCTGTTAATGTTTATTCATTTGTACATATTCAATACAAACAGTAGAAAGTCTTACAGTTAGTATTAGAGGCTTAGAGGCATATATATTGTTTTATATGTTGAATGACACTTCGATTGATATTTCAATTTTATTTCATGGTGGATTCAATTTTTTTTTTTTTTGAACAATTACAGTAAATTTGGGGTTTGGGTGAGGGGGATACAACTCGAACCCATGATCTGTGAAATTATATCTTGTGACTGTTAATTTTATTACATTTTTTAATATATATATTTTTGAGAAAAGCAGAATTTTTTAATATTTTTATTTTCAACTTATCACAGTTAATTATAAAACTATTTGTGATCATACATCAAATAGAACTGGTGTTCAAAAACCTTCTTACAATTCCATCCTTAATGAATACTAAAAGAATTTGCTCTCAAGTTTTATGTTTATCCAATACATATAAGTATCCAAGAACTATCCAAAATGCTTCAAATGAAAGGAGGCCAAAATATCAAATTTTTTATACATATGTATTGGAAACATACTTGAAAGTATTGAGGAATATCTGGTATGGCTGCCCTGCTGAAGTCAATGCTTCATAGTGTAACCTGTTGGGGTTCTGATTCCTGTCATATTGTATGCGAGACAATTATCCCCTATCCTGCCATTGTTTACTCCCCAGTTCCCATAGTTGTTTTCCCATTTTTTATTTACCAAGTTACATCTGTTTTGCAATTGCATATAAGAGCGTGGAAATGGAATGGCTCGTGTTTATTATATTGATTATTGATTATTGCATATTCATTTTTCTTACATGAAATAAAGTTTGTGATAAATCTTTCTTATCCTTCTTTCTTATGTACAATTTCTGTTTCTGACTTAAGAATTTTATATTTCTTATTAGGAAGATAGTTGTTTGGGTGGAATGGAAGGCACAACTACAAAGTATCAGGAGGGTAGCAAATACTAGTATCTTTAATACACACCGATCATATTTATGGCATCTGCCAGTCTAGGAAATGGGGGAGTGGGCAGTTCCAGGTCTGTTAATGGCTTCAAGAGTTCATCAAGTTCAGTTGACTGGCTGGGGCGAGAAATGCTAGAAATGAGATTGCGGGATAAAGTGGACCATGATGAGGACAGAGTAAGCTTTTCATTTTTAATTGTTTTAGCAGTCACAAATACTGATTGGTTTATCTTTCTTCAACCGTCTGCTATACACAGTTTTTTTTTTTTTTTTTGCAAAGCGGTGGACATAGTGTGATCTTTAAGGGTGCTTTTCCCAATTGAATATTGGGAATTTAACAAAAGTCTAGTCCTAGGGATCCCTCAAATCCGGAAGGGACCCATCCCCATTTGGGGGTAAAAAGTCCTCCAAAAACAGGGATTAGGACGGGTGAATTTCACCCCCAAATCTAAATGGGGGTTGGGATGGGTTCCCCATCCTCACATCCCCCACCCCAAAATGTATTTTTTTAAGGGGCAATTACAAAATAGGTCCTGGATTTTTTTTTTATTTTTTTATTTTTTATTTTTTATTTTTTTAAAATTCCAAATAGTTTGTGACCTTTGGTCCTTTACATAAGTGACCAAATTGGTCTCTAACGTTTCACAAGTACCAAATCGGTCCTTGATCGTGGAGACTCATACTGAGCAACATAGCTCAGACATAGAGACAAAGAGGGAATGCATTTATATTTAGTAAATACTAAATTGATGAACTTTTGAGATATATATGGTTTGGTCGGTTTCTTTTTCTTTCTCTGAATTAAGGATTTGTTACAAATGAAAAAAAAAAATCAAGGCTTCTAAATCAATTAAATCTACTAAAAATTTGCCTCCATTAAGAATATAACCCCTTTTTGTGAAAATCATCCACTTGAGAACACACAAACCAAACCAAAGCAAGCTAACGAGTAGCCTTCTCAACACCAGCGAAGATGACAGTGTGCTGCACTCTTGCTGGTTGGACGATGCCAGTGTTTGGGTGGTTGAAGTTGTGATTTATTTGGCTTGTCGACGATGATCAAAGCTTCATACCAAAGTGTTTTTGTTTAAGTAATGTTTTGGGTACAATGGTGGGCATTATCGTCTCAAAATTTGGTTTGAGTAGGAATGCAAAAGTGGGTGGTTTGCAGTTTTCATCTTTTTTGGGCATTTTTGCTAAATTCTATTGAATATTATTGACTAATTTCTGCTAGCTTTAGCTGACTTCTAAACTTTTTGCTGGGATTATCAGGAGTTCTTATTATTCTGTCTATTGCAGGATAGTGAACCGGATATAATTGATGGTGTTGGTGCTGAAGCAGGACATGTGATTAGAACTACTGTTGGAGGTCGAAATGGCCAAACTAAGCAGGTTAGAGGAAAATCTACTTCTTGGATTTGTAAAATATTGATTTTATCATAACTAACAAATGTTGTACATGTTTTGCAACGAATGTTTTGTTGGTGTCTACAGTCAGTCAGTTATATAGCTGAGCATGTGATTGGAACCGGTTCTTTTGGCGTTGTCTTTCAAGTAAGTAGAGTTGTATATTTTATTCTTAGATTACATTTCAACATTTTTCCTTAACCTTTTTACTCATCAAATTACATTATTCAATTAATTTTATTAGCTGCTTTGTACAGGCGAAATGTAGAGAAACTGGAGAGATTGTGGCTATCAAGAAGGTTCTCCAAGACAAGCGCTATAAGAATAGGGAGTTACAGATTATGCAGATGTTGGACCATCCAAATATTGTTGCCCTTAAGCATTGTTTCTTTTCAACAACAGACAAGGAAGAGCTTTACCTGAATCTTGTACTTGAATATGTTCCTGAAACTGTTAATCGTATTGCGAGGAACTACAGCAGGATCAACCAGCGAATGCCTTTAATATATGTCAAACTCTATACTTACCAGGTTTGTGGTAATTTGTTTAAATTTCAGTTCTTTCCCATCAATATCTTTCTTTTGATCTGTAATCAAATGCAAAATTCTTATCATGGGTCTAGCTTTGATGGTATTGTAAACATGTGTTGGTGTGAGTGTAACCTTTTATTTGGTACTTGGTCAAAGTGATTGTCTTTTGCCATTTACTTGGTAATTTGTATAACAATTACTTTTAAATGGCACACATGATTTTATCATGAATGTGCCATCTAACATAATTTATCATCAGCCATAATCATTGTTTAATATTATTTATTTAATTTCTATTTTCTTACTTTTGAACATAACCCACCCCTTGCACAAACACAAATTAAATTAAATCTCTTTCCAAGTTTGGTTGAAGGGGATTGACCTTGGACCTCTTGCATCTGCTTATATGTATGTATGATAAATAAATAGGACTTCAATTGATTTCTCTCTTTCGTTGAACTCTTTTTATTTGTTCTTTTCTTTTTTCCCCTCCTTTGGTTGCAGATATGCAGGGCACTTGCTTACATACATAATTGCATTGGTATTTGCCACCGTGACATCAAGCCTCAGAACCTACTAGTAAGATTTATGACTAGCATGTAATATAATGTTTGTTATTTTGAGTGCTTAGTTATCCAACTAAAATCATTAAAGTCCATAAGTCTGTGGACTGTAGTGCGTTCGTGTTTGTTGTGTAAAGTACATTTTTTTGGTATGATGTTCTGTATATTTGGAAATAACAATTTGAAATTGTTTTAGCATTTGCAATAATTATTTTTGTTTATATCAAGAAACAAGCTGCAGTAATATTGCACTTGCTCAATATCACTGCCATGAATGCTGCCATAAGGGATCATACAAGAGAGACAAATATGAGTTATATATTTTGGTTATATCTATGATATGTATATATTTCTGAATTTGCATGCATGCATTATTTATATCTGTTTTCTTATTTGTGAAGAATTGCAGCATTCTCAGTTCATTAAAGACAATGAAACCAATAAGTAAATCAGCCATTGCATATCAATGTAATTGTCATATCATATATTTGGGGTCAAACTCAGATACTAAATGCTCATGTCCAGGTGAATCCACACACGCATCAGCTCAAACTTTGTGACTTTGGGAGTGCAAAAGTGTTGGTAAGTTTCGTGTCACACAAGTTACTAATGTCTGCAATTATGTTTTCTTGCTTTTCTTGAGTTTGATCTGTTTTCAATTATATCAGGTAAAAGGAGAGCCCAATGTTTCTTACATTTGCTCAAGGTATTATCGTGCTCCTGAACTCATATTTGGTGCCACCGAGTATACAACTGCTATAGATATATGGTCTACTGGCTGTGTGATGGCTGAGTTGCTTCTTGGACAGGTTATTTGGCACTCTGTTTCATATAGTAATACAAGTTGTTTTTCAACATTTCTTTATTGTTTTTTGGCCATTACTCATAATTACTCTGATTTATACAGCCTTTATTTCCCGGCGAAAGTGGAGTTGACCAACTAGTTGAGATTATTAAGGTGATATCATCTTTTGACTTGCTCAAGTTTGTGAAATTCTGAAATTCTTTTTTTTATTTTTAAAACACAAGTTAATTTCAATCTCTATTGAAAGTTGAAATGGTCCATACTTAAAGATTTCAATTAAATCAACTGCTTTGATATACAATGTTTTTGTTGGATACTAATATTTTACTTTACTTTTAAAACACAAGTCGGCTATCTTGACATCAAATCTTGTGACCTTATTTAATATCACTGTACTATTTATTGGAAAAACTTAAACAGGGAGAGAACATTTCTGTGTTTTGAATACATAAAATTGTAACTTTACTGCCTAAGGATTAATCGTAACATTTCTCTTACTCTTCGCATTGCATCCCTATTATCTTTGGTTAGTCATTACTCGATTTTTTAACTGACGCATTTTGATGACCTGAAGGATTAATCGTTTATGCTTCTTGAATTTCAGGTTTTGGGAACACCGACCAGAGAGGAGATAAAGTGCATGAACCCAAACTATACCGAATTTAAATTCCCACAGATAAAGCCTCATCCATGGCACAAGGTATGACCCTTTTCCTCTCCTTTTTTGTGTTGGTGTAAAATTATAGAATTTTTAAATCTGTTATAAACCTAGATTGAGCAATGTTCAGTTAGAATCCTTACTTGATTAGTCCTTCATATATGCATTGCTATGGTTTGATCGATGGCATCAGACTTGTGGTTGGATCCAACCAAGCAATAAAATGATGTAGATCATTTTACCTGGGGTATTGTGGATCTAACTATTTCATTTATCTCATGTTTAATGTTTTATCTTTCTTAAGATCCTAAAAGAGGTATTCTGTTTCACGTAGCAATCCGACTATTAATTTTTTGTCCAGTTATGAGCTGTAGTCCTAAGTATAGGCCATCACACTGATAAATAATGAGTGTTCCAGTGAAAAGAATGGATAGATTCACATTTTAGAATTACAGGAGAAAGGCTTGAGAGGATGAGGGTTGAGGCAGTGGAAAAAGACATGATCACCTATGCTATGAAAGAGAATCTGGATCAATATAGAGCGTAAAGTGCCTAAGAATATTTGCATTTGTTGCTGCCTTATAGTACCTGGCAGTTGGCACCAGGCTACCAGTGCTAGTAGCTGGCAGTTGGCACCAGGCTACCAAGTGCAATATGAAGCTAGCAAAGTGGTGACTATTACTAAATTTTTTGTGATTGCACCGAGATGGCCTAAAATGCATTCCATACTATTGACAACAGAGAATTATTATAGAGGGTGGTTGCTTTTGAAAGATGGTAAGACAAGAAATTATGTTACTAATGGTGATGTAGCTTTTATAGCAATTAAGGAATCTTTAGCTTGTCAAATTTGACAATAATCTGGGACAGTGTCTTTGTTGATTAGCTATTACCAAGCCTTTGCAAATGCAGGGTTACTGTTTAGAACACTATGAGATTGTTAAATGAGGTAGATCGGCATGTCATAAGTTGTCCGTTGAATGTATGTGTGAGGCATTGTTTATGTTCTACGTTTTACTAGTTTAGAAGCTTGTATATCTTACGTGTATTACTATTTCCTAATAGGTAACGATGGATAATTGTTTCCACATGTATTGAACAAATACGGTTCTCAGTTGATCGATTGTGTCTACATGAACGCAAAATTATATATATATATATAGTTAGATAGATTGTACTGTTGATGGAAAAATTATTTGCTTGGGATTCTGATTTTATTTTTATCTGCCAGGTCTTCCAGAAACGTTTACCCCCAGAGGCAGTGGATCTTGTCTGTCGGTTTTTCCAGTATTCACCCAATTTGCGATGTACTGCTGTAAGTTTATCTTTCATAACTTTGGCACCCTTATTGCTAATTGGTTTTGTATTACAAACCAACAAACATTTTTTTCATCTGTCACTGCAGCTAGAAGCTTGCATTCATCCTTTCTTTGATGAATTGAGGGACCCAAACAGTCGCCTTCCTAATGGACGTCCACTTCCTCCACTGTTTAATTTTAAACCTCAAGGTGAGCTTGACTCGGTCTGTATTGTTATTTCTTGTTTGGTTCGAAAGTTACAGCTGAATTCGAATTGTAACCTACTTCTCGGTTCTTTGATCGGACTTTTAGCACATTTTTATCGAAATAGCATTAAGATACCTCTCTTGCGATACTTGTGTATGCACTTTAGTCGGTCTTTGATATGATTTTCAGTTAATTTTCCCTTTTTTTTTTTTTTTTTTGCAGAGCTTTCTGGCATACCGCCTGATATCATCAACCGACTTATTCCGGAGCATGCTCGTAAGCAGAACTTATTCATGGCTTTGCACTCTTAGCAGTTAGCACCTAATCGTACAAGTTTCTTACCATGTCGGCTTACCACCCTGTTTTGGTAACCGTATTGAGTTAATGTAAAACCCCATCACCCCTGTTGATCTATCATCTGTTAGTTCCAAGGAGGAGAAAAGAGAGGAGTGTTTTAGGGAGCATTTGTAATTGTGGGAGACCTGAGGCTTTGAGTTTGTGTATTGGTAGTTGGTAACGAAGGTGTTTGTGTTTTATATCATTTGAAGACAACTGCTTATAACTTGTTATTTCCCTGTTATGGGCGATTTTAGTGAGATCAAAATATATCACAATCTCTGTAAAATTTCACTCTTTTTCGGTCATTATCGGTAATATTTTATGTTTTTGTTTTTGTCTTTTTGTATATTAAATTTGAAAATGAGAAATTGATTTTGTATCTTTAGAATTAAAAAAGGACTAATTGCACAAACATCCCCTGAGTTTAGGTCTAATTGCACGTATATAGAACTTTTACTCATAATTACACAAACATCCCCTATCGTTGGTGGTCAACGGTTAAATTTAACCATTGACTCTCTTTACTGTAAAAAATATCTAAAATGCCCTTATTTATTTTTAAAAGGACTAATTGCATAAACATACCTTAACGTTAGACATAATTACACGCATATGAAACTTTTACCTATTATTACACAAACCTCCATTGCCGTTAGTGGTCAACAGTTAAACTTTACCATTGACTCATTTATCCATTTAAAAAGTCTAAAATGCCCCTATTGTGTAATATATTATTTAAAATAGTTAATTAAAAAAAATTCCAGCTTTTATTAAAAATAAAATCAGATTTTATTTCAAAAAACAAATCCAGAATTTTTTTTAAATCCAGATTTATTTTCCTTCTATAAATACATTTTTTCCAATCTAAAACAAATAAAAAAAAAATAAAAAAAATCTTATAAATCAAATTCTAAAAATAATCTTCTCAATTAAATTCTAAAATAAATAAAAAATTAAAGACCAATTTTCTCTCTCTTTTCTTTTCTTTCATCCATATTGCCCTAATTTAATTATTTAATCTATTATTATTTATTTTATTTAATTTTAATAAAAAAAAAAGAAAAAAAAAAGGAGTAGATACATAGAAGAATGAAGAATGCATAAACATGGAGATTGAAGATTTTAAGAGATCTCTAGTCACAAAAATAAAAAATTCTCAAACAATATCCGTTTAAAAATCTCCAATGGAAAATCCCAATAAAAAACTCAATATCTCCATAGTAGGTCTCCAACCGATGAACCAACAAAAAATCTCAAAAAAACTCAAATCTCCATTGGAGATCTCCATGTTTATGCATTCTTCATTCTTCTGGGCATCTGCTCATTTTTTTTTTTTTTCCTTCATTTTTTTATTAAAATTAAATTAAATAAATAATAATAGATTAAGTAATTAAATTAGGACAATATGGATGAAAGAAAAGAAAAGAGAGAGAAAATTGGTCTTTGATTTTTTATTTATTTTAGAATTTAATTGAGAAGATTGTTTTTAGAATTTGATTTATAAGATTTTTATTTTTATTTTTTATTTTTTTTAGATTGGAAAAAATGCATTTATAGAAGGAAAAAAAATATGGATTAAAAAAAAAATATATGGATTTGTTTTTTAAAATAAAATCTGATTTTTTTTTTTTTGAAATAAAATCCGATTTTTTTTAATAAAAGCTGGAATTTTTTTTAATTAACTATTTTAAATAATATATTACACATTAGGGGCATTTTAGACTTTTTAAATGGATAAGTGAGTTGATGGTAACGTTTAACCGTTGACCACTAATGGCAAGGGAGGTTTGTGTAATAATGAGCAAAAATTCCATATGCGTGTAATTATGTCTAATGTTAGGGGATGTTTGTGTAATTAGTCCCTTTTTAATTGGTTTATTTTAAAAATAAATAAGGGCATTTTGGACATTTTCTACAATAAAAGAGTCAATGGTTAAATTTAACCGTTGACCACTAACGGCAGAGGATGTTTGTGTAATTATAGGCAAAAGTTCCATATACGTGCAATTAGACCTAAACTCAGGGGATGTTTGTGCAATTAGTCCATTAAAAAATGCTTCTTGAAATAATTATTGAAGAAGAATAAAAATGAGATAAATAGCAATTTCAAAAAAAAAAAAAAAAATTCTTTAAAAAAACAATTTCAAATATATAGTTAAAAAGATAATAAATATTATAAAACTAGAAAATGTCCATTAAAAATTTTAATTTTAATATTGAGTTTAAATTTGGGAATCGATTTTCGTACAGGGAAAAAAAACCCCTTTATGATGCAATGATTTTTTAGGTAAAAGTTGAGCCATCGGATGAACCATAATTCATATCTAATGGTTGAGATTAAATCAGAAGCAAATAAACAATTTAATCATCTGCTTCTTTGCCATATCCACCGCCTTGCACATCGACCCAGCCTCCCACCGAGTCAAGTAGATCGACGGCTGCTCCGCCAAGTTGATTTTAACACCGCCTAGTAGTGGCCGGTGAGAATCAAACAAAGTCGAACCTCACTTTCCGTCCTTTCTGTCCAGCACTCCAAATCCCTAATCCTCTGCTTCTTTGCCGCATCCACCGCCTCCTCCAAGCTCTAGCCTCCCACCGCGTCGAGGAGATCGACGCCTGGTTTGCCTAGTGTGAGGTCAACATTGCTTGAAAGGCTGCCTCAAAGATCGTACGAGTACCTGTTCAAGAGGAACTAGCGTGAACGAGTGTTGAACCAGCAATTTAGGCTCACTCACGATCTCGAAGGTATGGTACGTCGTGGCTATCCTGGATCCCAAACCATGGGACATCCCTTAAATTTTAAATTTTTTAGGGCAAAAATTGCATTTTGTGATTTTATGTTTGGAAAATCAATAATTGTGAATCTCTTCATGATATGATTGCATTGTTTCTCTTTCTGGAGCTGCTGAAGCATGTTATATGGATTTTCTTGCTAGTGTACTCTGCTTAATTTATTTATTTATTTATTATTATTATTTTTTTTTTGTGTTTGTATATTGAGCTAATTTATCCTATGAACACTCTCTTCTGCTGCTATTATCCATTCAAAGTAAATCTCGCAAAAATGAGTTATTTTATTTCCTTCTCGTTTGTATGAACAAAAAATCAATTTGTTACGGCAGGAATGTATGTATGTCTGTTTGGTTGCTAAGAAAATGAAGGAAGAATAAAAAATTTTGAGTTTACTTTTTTTTTGTTAATGAAAATTGAGAGAGTACCAATCATGTGTTGGTGTGAGCGGTTCGGCGTTCTCATCCCTTAAGCAAGGTCGTGGGTTCAACTCCCCTTGTGAACGGAGCTACTGTTGATTTAAACTCCCTTATTGATCGTGTTTTCTCGATAGACTACGATGATAAACTTATAGAATGATGATATGCGAATATGCGGAATAAAATATGAACAATAAAGAAAACATGTCACACACACAACACAAGAATTTACCGAGGTTCGGCTAACTTTGCCTACGTCCTCGTGTGATCTCTCTTGAGAAATCACTAGCACTATGAAGAAAAACGCTTGGTTACAAGATACTTATTGAAACCCCTTAGCTAATTCCCCAAAACTTTGCTAGAACCTCTCTATCACTCTTGCTCTCTACCCTTTGTATGCTTGCTGTTTTTCTGTGTCAAAAATAAGCTCCCAACAGCCCTATTTATAGATATAGGACTTGGGTTACATTCCTTGTTAGAATAAGACTCCTAAATCCTTGTAGAATAAGAAAAGCTAACTTATTTCCTAATCCTAGTTGATTTGGGATTCTTGAGAAAATATAATTTCCTAATCCCAAAAGGAAATTATGTGCACACTTTATTTTCTCCTAATCCAAATAGGATTCCTCTTTAAGCCTTAACTTTTGGGTTTTGATGAGCTAAAAAACACAACAATCTCCACCTTGGTGAGTCAAAACCAAGAAATGATTGCTGTACCCCAGAATGTCTTCGAACCTTCTTGAAACAACTCTGGAAAGCTTCAAGAACCTTCACTTTGGCAAATTTCTTCTTGCCTTAATGCACCTCAAGTGAAGAGGTGCTCCACCTAATCCTCAACATGTAATAAGATTGAGTGAGTTCAAGCAAAACTTGAACTTCTCAGCTGTTACCGGTTTAGTCAAGTAATCTGATGCATTCTTCTCTGTATGAACCTTCTCCAGTGTAACTTCCTTCGATTCTACCCAGTCCCTAATTCGGCGATAACGAGCCTCAATATGCTTCGATCTTCCATGAAACACTTGATTCTTTGCTAAGTAAATAGCACTTTGGCTGTCACATCTAATCACCATGGAACCTTGAGTAATTCCGAACTCTCTTGCTAAACCATTAAGCCAAACTGCTTCCTTTCCAGCTTCCGCAAGCGCAATATACTCAGCTTCAGTAGTGGATAATGCTGTAATTGATTGTAGAGTAGCCCTCCAACTAATCGGCCCACCACCACTAGTGAAAACATAACCTGTAGTAGATCTTCTTTTATCCAAGTCCCCTGCATAGTCAGCATCTACATAACCCAGAACACATGCTTCTTTCCCTTGTTTTTCAAACAAGATTCCTAGACTCTTTGTACCTTTCAAGTAACGCAGAATCCATTTAACTGCAGACCAATGCTCCTTTCCTGGATTCGCCATATACCTCGAAACAACACTTAATGCTTGTGCTAGGTGTCTTGTGCAAACCATTGCGTACATTAGACATCCTACTACGCTTGCATAAGGCATTTTGCTCATCTCTTCCAACTCTTTTTTTGTAGTCGGACATTGCAACGTACTCAACCGATAGTGCGCTGCCAACGGAGTAGTCACGGGCTTTGCTTCAATCATGTTGAATCGCTTCAAAATATTTTGAATGTATTTTGCTTGAGACAACCAAATTTTTCCCGCTACTCTGTCCCTTCTAATTTGCATTCCAAGGATCTTTTGTGCAGCCCCTAGATCCTTCATGTCGAATTCCTTATTCAGTTGCATCTTTAATTTCTGAATTCTAGACATATCTTGACATGCAATCAACATGTCGTCTACATAAAGTAGCAATAGTATAATCATACCATCTTCGAACACATGGTAGTAAACACAACAATCCTTTAAGCATCTTCTAAAATTGATTTTCAGCATGTATGAGTCGAAACGCTTGTACCACTGCCTTGGAGATTGCTTTAGCCCATAAAGAGACTTCTTTAACCTACAAACCAGATTTTCTTTCCCTGTTTCAACATATCCTTCCGGTTGAGCCATGTAAATGACTTCTTCTAGATCACCATGGAGAAACGCGGTCTTAACGTCCATCTGTTCTATCTCCATATCCTGCTGAGCTGCTATTGATAATAGCAATCTGATTGAAGTATGCTTAACCACTGGAGAGAATATCTCGTCATAATCAACTCCTTCCTTTTGTGAATACCCTTTTGCCACTAACCGAGCCTTGTATCTCACGGCATCACCTTCATGTGTCCCTTCTTTCTTTCTAAACACTCATTTACAGCCAACTATCTTTCGATCTTTTGGTTTAGAAACTAGCTCCCAAACAGAGTTCTTATCAAGAGATTGCATCTCTTCTGACATAGCAACCATCCAACTTTCCCGATCATCACTTGCTATAGCTTCTTGATATGTGGTTGGATCGCCTTGACTAACATTTAGAGCATAATTAACTTCGTCTTGATCAAACCCATACTTTTCCGGTTTCTTACGTTCTCGCTTGGGTTTATCCAGTGCTATGCTTCTCTGAAACTGTTGCTCAGGTTGTTGAGGAACTAGGGAGTCTTGTTCCTGCAACGGTGATAGCTCCACCTGAGCCTGTACTTGTGACTGTTGTTGTTGCTCTACTCTTTCCTCATTAATCCCTTCGTCATGATCCACTTGCTCGTGCTCCACTTGAGTTGGATCTTCTTCCATGACCCATTTGGTTAGAGGAAATTCGGTTGCTTCTTCTACAACATCAGTTTGCTTCTCCTCAGTTGTCTTGATTTTATTTAGGGGCATAGTCTTCTCGTCGAACACGACATCTCTACTTAAAACCTTCTTCTTGTTGACAAAATCCCATAACTTGTAGCCCTTCACTCCTTTTTCAAAACCAATGAAAATGCACTCGAGTGACTTTGGCTTGAGTTTGGTTCTTTCATCACTCGGAATATGAGCATATGCACTGCAACCAAAAACTCTTAAATCGGAATAATCAACAGGTTTTCTAGACCATACCTCTTCTGCACACTTATAATCAAGAACCCTTGAGGGTGATCGGTTAACCAAGTAACAAGCGTGATTAACCGCTTCTGCCCAAAACATGTCGGGTAATGCTGCATGAAACCGCATGCTTCTCTCTCTTTCCATGAGAGTTCTATTCATCCTCTCTGCTGCCCCGTTTTGTTGAGGAGTCTTCTTCACTGTAAAATGCCTTGTGATGCCTTCTTCCCTGCAGAACTGTAAGAACTTGTTGTCTCTATATTCACCTCCATTGTCGCTTCTCAGATATCTGATTTTTCTGCCCGTTTGGTTTTCTACTTCAGCTTTCCACTCTTTAAATTTAGTGAAAACTTCGGATTTCTCCCTCATAAAGTAAACCCATACTTTTCTCGAAAAATCATCTAAAAAAGTAACAAAATACCTTGATCCTCCCTTAGACCTAGTTGGTGCAGGACCCCATACGTCTGTATGAATATAGTACAACGGCTCTTTGCTTCTTTTTTCACTATCTGCAATCTTAAATGACGTCTTTGTTTGCTTCCCGAGAGTGCAATACTTGCAGAATTTCAGTTTGCAGAAACTAACACCTTTCAGCTGATTTTTCTTGTGTAGTTCTTGCATCCCTCTTTGACTCATGTGCCCTAGCCTACAATGCCAAAGCTCAGTCTCGTCCTTCTCTACAGATACTGCTGCTCCACCTACTATTGTAGTTCCCCGAAGCTTATATAAAGTGTTAGGCTGAATATCACCTCTCATCATGACCAATAACCCTTTGATAACATTGAGTATCCCTCCTTTAGAACAATACTTGTAACCGGCTTTGTCTAAAGTGCCCAAAGATATCAAATTCTTCTTTAGTTTAGGAACATGTCTGACCTTATCCAGTACCCTAACAATTCCGTCATGCATTCTGATTTTCACTGATCCAATACCTTGGATCTTGCACGGTGAATCATCTCCCATCAAAACTTCTCCACATCTCTTTTCCTCATATGTGTCAAACCATTCTTTGTTAGCACACATATGGAATGAACAACCGGTATCCAAAATCCAATGTTGGAAAGCATTAGAGCTCGATGTTACTGCAAGGAGTTCTCCGTCACTTTCATCCGAAGTAACCACACTGGCTGAACTTGAATTCCTTGCCATTGCCTTCGCTTTCCTTTCTTGCCATATCTTGCAATTCTTTTTCCAGTGGTCAGTAGCACCACATGTAAAGCAACCCTTGTTCTCTTTTTCTTTTCCCTTAGATTTTGATCTACCCCTATTGCCAGATTTATCATGCCTGCTCTGCGACCGACCCCTCTCTTTGCCTTTGGCATACAAACCATGTGCTTGAGAGCCTTCGGTATTTTCATCCATCTTGACATAAGATTGGATAGCTTCCATAACCTCATCCAGCTTTAGACTTTCCTTACCAAACATGATTGTGGTCCTAAAGTGCTTGAACGAAGACGGTAGAGATCTCAATAGTAACAGCGCCTTGTCATCATCATCATACTTCACATCCACCTTTAATAAATTGGCAACACAATTCTGAAATCTGCTCAAATGATCTTGCAGATTTCCACCTTCTTCCATACGAAGATTAAGAAGTTCATCTTTCAAGAAAAGTTTGTTGGATAAAGTTTTACCCCTGTAAACTTTCTCGAGCTTATCCCATGTCTCTTTAGCATTCATCTCCTCGTCGACATTAAGCATCACATTGTCGGCAAGATGTAGCTCAATAGAGCTCTTCGCCTTTACGTCCATTCGCTTCCACTGAGCATCAGTAGTTTCCGCCGGCTTCTTCTCCTTTCCGAGAATAGCATCTTGCAAATCTTGCTGAATCAAGACGTTCTTCATCTTCCTCTGCCATAACGTGAAGTTACCCTTCCCATCAAACTTCTCGATTATGATGGGCTTCACGTCATTGATCTTATCACCCGCCATATCAAAAAACGCTATGACCAGGCTCTGATACCAATTTGTTGATTTAAACTCCCTTATTGATCGTGTTTTCTCGATAGACTACGATGATAAACTTATAGAATGATGATATGCGAATATGCGGAATAAAATATGAACAATAAAGAAAACATGTCACACACACAACACAAGAATTTACCGAGGTTCGGCTAACTTTGCCTACGTCCTCGTGTGATCTCTCTTGAGAAATCACTAGCACTATGAAGAAAAACGCTTGGTTACAAGATACTTATTGAAACCCCTTAGCTAATTCCCCAAAACTTTGCTAGAACCTCTCTATCACTCTTGCTCTCTACCCTTTGTATGCTTGCTGTTTTTCTGTGTCAAAAATAAGCTCCCAACAGCCCTATTTATAGATATAGGACTTGGGTTACATTCCTTGTTAGAATAAGACTCCTAAATCCTTGTAGAATAAGAAAAGCTAACTTATTTCCTAATCCTAGTTGATTTGGGATTCTTGAGAAAATATAATTTCCTAATCCCAAAAGGAAATTATGTGCACACTTTATTTTCTCCTAATCCAAATAGGATTCCTCTTTAAGCCTTAACTTTTGGGTTTTGATGAGCTAAAAAACACAACAGCTACACATATTGGGAGCACTTTACCCCTTAGTGGGCCGATCCGGTGCGAGTCCGGATTAGTCGGGGTGTGGTCTGGGCTGATTGCACCGTATGGTAGATCCGCTCCACCCGGAAACCGAATGGTGTAAACCAAAAAAAAAAATTGAGAGAGTAGTCTCATCCTTGACTATGTTAAAACATTTGAAATCGGATTAGTAGTGTTTTTTTTTCTCTCTCTCTCTCTCTCTCTTCTCCTCTTTCTCTTATCTCTATACTTTTCGTTATCTTTAACTTTTCTTATCATTTTGGAAAAAAAATTTTCTTAGCAACCAAACAGTGGTGGGTTTCTAGTTTATTTTGAGACCAAAATATTTATTTATTTATATTTTATTTTTCGGTTCACTGCTTTGAGGACATAAGAAAATAAAATGAAGCAGAATTATAATATTTTTTTATATATTTTATTGAGAATTAGACAGTCAGTTGATTGTATTGTACTTGCCTTATCTGAAGTAAGAATTCTATAATATTAGAAATCTGGCATTATGTTGTATAATGCTTGGTAAATTGTATTTTCATGTTTTTAAAGTCGAGTGCTATAGGTTCAGGTGAAGTATTAGTTGGTTGTTTTTTCGTAGCTTACAATGTTGGCATGTTAATGTTAGTCCTTTTGTATTTATGCCGAAAAATTAAGATTAGTAAAGGTTTTGGACACTTTAATGAGCATTTATGGGTGGCCATTCCTAATTAATTTGTTAGGCATATATGTAGATGACAATTTTTATTGAGGGAGTACGAAGAATGGTTGGTGAATGGAGTAGTTGTGCTACTCCGGTTATTTTCTTTCATTTTTTAGATTAAAATTGAATGATCCATAAATGATAGTTGTGTACAAAGGTCGTGCTTGGATATATCATATATCTGTTTAATTATGCATAACATGTGGTCTTTGTCTAGAAATTCCTGGAAATATTGGTGTAAACCTAAATGAAGTTCTTCTTAAAGAAGGATAATATGGGTCTTTGCGGTCGAATTGAATTCAGTTTCATGGATTTGAAGTTCATTTCTTATTCATATTGTAGAAAAAAGAAGGGGTTTTTGCATTACTGCTCTCTTCTTTGTTGATGTATCTGGCATTTATACATTAATAATGCCCCATTATCATGTAGGCTGTTTCTTAATTGGCACTTATTGTTATAGCCATCTGTCGTTGATTCGTTGTGGTTGTATGTCATGTTTACGTCTTGTTGACTAATATTCTCAACTTTGGTGATTTTTCCAGTTCTATTCAACATTGGGACTTTAGCCTTGATTTTGTTTGTCAAATTTAATAATGCATGTAATGGAAAAGCATAGTTGAACATGGAAATTTTTTACTTGAAAGTAAGATGTAAAATCTACAGGGGACAACAAATAACAAAATGATTCGCTGTGGTTGCCGGGTGCTATCTTTTATTATTAATTTGAAATTTATATTGGTTAAATAGGGTTAGAAATTTATATATGTTGTGTTTTTCTGATAATTGGTGCTGATTGTGTTCGATTTCATCTAGGCTTTTGTTACTTCGCTGAAAAAGATTCAGGTTCCGTTTGTTAGGAATTGGTATTGATGATTTAGAAGCAATTATTGAAATTGGTTATGAATTGTGGTGTTGATTATAGAATTTGGCTGAGAACAGGTTTGCTTTGCTCCAGTTGCTTCAGCTGATTGTAGAATGTGTGTTGATATTGCTGCTTGTTTGTTGATTGTAGATAGTTCTGATTTTTTGAGGCATACAGGTTTATTTTTGGAAAATCAATAATTTTGAATCCCTTCATGATTGCATTGTTTCTCTTGCTGCAGTTGATTGTAGAATGTGTGTTGATATTGCTTCTTGTCGTTGCTGCTTGTTTATTGATTGTAGATAGCTCTGAATTTTGCCGAGGCATACAATTTGATATAAAAACTATGTTGGTTTCTTTATTATTTTTTGTCTACTTAACATGGTGATGGTTCATGAATGTTCAACTCTATGATGTTGATGAATAAACTCCTAGCAAATATTTTTTTGTTATCAGACCTATTGTTGCATTCTTTACATACTTAATATTTCATTATTTTTTCCTTACTTTTGTATGTTCATGTATATTAGCCCATACGAATACATTATTAAATGGTGTAGTACATATTATTGAAAAAAAATGGTTTTGTACATCTTATACTTCATTTTGAACAAATTGTTTATTACAGTTTAAAATGGTGAATTCAATTCGTAAGAGGAGAAAGACTGGTGGTGAGCAAACTACACTCGATCAAGGTGGTGCAGAATCCACAATTGGTATGAATACGAAGCTTGACAAAATGGCTTGGATAAATTTTCAGTAAGTTAGCATCACTTTATTAATATTTGTAGTATTGACTTATGAAAGGATCCACATTGACCTTTAGTTTTATGGAAAGGTAATTATAAATTACTTGTTTCTCTTAACCATTGTTCAAATATCAAATCATTTGTCAAAACATTACTATTTTGTAAAACAAATTTAAAAAAATTATATAATAATTTGATTTTATATAAACTTTATTTGATAATGAAATTCCAATCATAGTACAGGAGACTTCATTTAGACTAATCTACAAGTCTAATTTTCTGGTATTTGAATCTTTTATTCAAAATAATTACATTTGCTATTATAATAACTCCAATATAGATCTACTCCTTGATTACGAAAACCAGAATATATATTATTAGTCAGTTTCATATATATAATTTCCTATTTACCACATGTCGCACTAATATTGCACTTACCTTTGTTATTGTTTTTCTTCTAAGAATTAATTTATTTTTTCAAAGGAATGGTTATTGAAGACCTTTATTTAGACGTTAAAGGCTTCGTGCTTTGTAATTTTTGCAGCAGACAAGAGTGTCAAATAGAGTGTCAAATAAAAAATACAAAAAGGAATAAAAAGGTTTGTCATTTATAACTGTTTATATTACTAGTTTTCAATATTAATATATCACATGAACTTCAATTGTTACTTTCGTACAATGACATTTTGTCCATCATTGTTTATCAGTCTATGAATAAGATACGTGATACATGGAATACTCTCTCTATGGATGAGAAATTGAAATACACAATGCCTAAGCATGACATTGTGGATGAAATGGTTATCTCAAGGAAGCAGCTGAGGATAACAATGTGTATCCATTTGATACTTGGTGTACTTCACTGCGTTTTTGTCAAATCGTGTCAATATTGTTTGATTTGCAAAAGGATGCAATCTGAGAATTAGGTTTCTCAAACGTGCTCATGTTAAAATTCGGATTTCTTCGACGTGACCTCTGTGGTTGGTTAGTGAGCAAGTTCGACATAACAAACTTGTTAATTGAATTGCATAGCAAGAGCTTCACAGTTGACCCTTCAGTTTTTTCACATATCATGGGAATTTATGATGGAGGAGATATAATGCTTATTGATGGAGATGTTAATGATGTTTGGAGAAGTAAGTTCTCTATTACCAATCATGACATCAAACTCCCTTACCTTGAAGAGCAACTTAAGAATATAAAGACAACATATGATGATTGATTTCAAGATCACATTCTGTTTGTATTTGTTGGGTACTGTCCTTGCATTGACTGCAGGAGTGTACGTTGATTCAAGGTACCTGAATGTTCTCGGTGATGTCAAAAATATAAGGGGAAAAAATTGGGCAAGGTGGTGCTTGGATCAGTTAGTAATAGGAATAGAGAAGTTTAACTCTAAAAGGTCCAGATACACTACTGGTTGAGTTCTTTTTCTTCAAGTGCATATTAATCTTCTTATATATTGTATAATATGAATCGTTAGTATGTGCATGTTATTTAGCATGATTTAGAACAAATTTTTTTTGGCAGCTCTTTTACTTTCATATTATAGATTGGCAACCACCCATTGTAGATAAAAAATCATTACCATCTTAGATGTGATAAATGGAAATATCATGTTTATTGCCAGTTCGACTTTATTGTTACTTACTAGTACGAACATTGCAGCAACCAATTTCTTTGACACATGCTCTCTAACAATGAAATCAAATGAATGCATGAGAAGAAAATAATGTAGACATTGCACAGTTAGACTCACCATTTTTCATTTTGAATGTTCACCTCATATTGAGGTGAAGATGTTAGTTTTTTAATGGAAACAAATGCAACAATTACTCTATCATCTATTTTCAACAACATTCATTTATGTCACCTAAACTTAAGCTGATTCATTATTAAATACAATAAAAATACATGCTTCAAGTTGCAGGCTGCAGTAGGCTACTGTTATGATATAAAGGATCCAAAAGTGTTGGCAATACAGTGATGTTAAGGTAAAAGTAATATCAAACAAAAGAAAAACAACTTATAGCACTACCCTAACATTCTTCCCCCTCTCCCACATCCTTTGCTAGCCATTTAGATAAATAATAAAAAGACTTATGATATCAATGTTGTGTTGTCCCCCACCAACGATAGCTGTGCATGTCGAATGTTGAAGATGAAGGATCGAAACCTATATTAGCATAGTTGAAATCATGGTTCGTGGCTCATTCATAATCATTATTAACTGGGAATGTGAATGAATACGATTGACCCATGGAAGGGCTAGCATAACTCGTGTCATTGTTTTGTGTCAAATTTGTTTTCGAACATGTGTACATCATTGCTTGATACTGTACTGTTATTGGTTTGCACGTTGGCATGGCATGTCTTTCCAGTGTGCCCAGGTTGCCCACATTTGCCACATTTACGTTGCTTCACACTGGCATTTTTCTTGTATCGAACAAAACCTTTTATTGCTGCCATGGAAGGATCTTTGACATTATGTGCATGTTGCACAACCGCCATATTTTGTGAATGAATAGGAGAAGATGACATTAAATCTTGCATACATAATGTCAATTTATCAATCTCCCCCTTGGCCTTTTTGAATCCACGATGCAAAATAACACATTTTGTTTCATTTAGAACTCAATGATTCATACCTGGCCATTTCCATGATTGGTGTAGGCATTGCCTCACATGAGTAGTCGATGTCTGAAAAGTCTTTTGCACGGGTGGTCCATTGATTCAGTATAAGTGATGGAGGTATATGTTATATGTCCATGGCTTTCATTACATTGAAAGAGTGACTACATGGAAGACCGGCTATCTCAAACATTTTGCATGAGCAGTGAATTTGATTTACCGATGGTATAAATCGAGATGTCCAAATTCGATTTCCATAACCAAATTTCTTGAATGTATAAGTGTAGTTATCCACATATTCCACACAATTTACTATGCTAAGTGATGCCTCTTCTTGGATTTCATCTCGCACAAGGAAAAATACATTTCTTGTGTATTTTTAAGCAGCATGTTTCTCTAGTCCCAACAAATGAGTACTATATACTGGTGTAGTGGTACTACATTAATAATCATTAAATGTTTATGTATTTTGAATGCGGTCAAATGCCCTGTCAATGTTGTTCATGAACTCATACATCTTCAATTGACAATGAACAAATCGATTAAGAAACGAAACTCTCACAACATTGCGTGCTTTGCATTCCACCAAAGAAGCTATCTCGAAGAAAAGTTTCACCCACTGCTTTCGTTTGGAATACGTTGCACTCACCCACTCATTGTTATTCAAACCAGATTTCTTAACCATGCTGAACCATTGGAGATCAAACTCATCTTCTATCATAAAATTCAACATGTAATTGCAAAATGCACGAGTGAAGTTGCCATCCTGCAAGTTTGCCTGGACATTTCGCTCTAGATGTCAACAACACAATCGACGAACGGATTCAGGCATCATTGTCTTTATTGCCTTGTGCATAGCTTTGTCACCATCTGTAACCACCGATTTCGGCATTGTTACCAAGAATGTCCATAATAACCAAGTGTATGTCTCCATTCATCACCTAGCAACCCAAAACCAAAAATTGTGGTACTATGGTGGTGATTGACGCCAACAAGCATTACAAGGGGCCTCCGATATACATTTGTTTTGTACGTTGCATCAAATACTAGCACATCACCAAAAAAGCTAGAGTTAGAACGTGACGTCGAATTAACCCAAAACAAGTTGTTGAATAAGTCATCTTCATCCAATGTGTAATCAAAGAAGAATTCTGGATCCATTATTGATTTTGCAGTCAAGTAAGATATAACGGAATCAGCTTCAAATGTGTAAGTTCCTCAAGTTTGATTGGCTTGTTTCAGTGACAAACCACATGTGGGGTTTGATGTAAGGGTAGCTTAGGCTTTTGATGGTTGGTGCTTTACACAACAAAGGCCCTCTCAAGACCTCAAGAGAAGAAACACTAAAGGTATATTCTTGTGCTTACTTGCTTTGAAGAGATCTAATTGCACACACACACAACTCTTGTATATCTCTAATTCTTGTATGTTGTGTGGTTTATATGGCTGCTTTCATGTTGATTGATATCTCTTCTTGCCTGTTTATCTGATTTCATTTTGTTCATTAAAATGCCATGACATGTTTAGACATTAGGATGCAAAGCCATGTATTCCATTCATGCATGTTTAATTGATTGCATCTTGCTTGTTTTGCCTTAACATGTTTAGGCATTATGATGCAAAGCCAAGAGATTTCGGCGCCTTGGTTCGGCGGTCGGTGACTGCAGAATCAGGCAGCCGAATTGAGACCAGTTGATCTGGTGTCTTTTCAGCACCCTTGGTTCGGCATTAAGGGGCCATATAACATGGTTGCAGAAATCAAATCAGTGGGTTTGATTGTAATTCCGTGCCCTTGTTCAGCGGGCAAGGGAGCAGAATGAGGGTGCCGAATTAGCCCGTGAAGTTGGGGCAATTTTTTCATTTCACCCAATCTGTTTCACTCTCTATAAATATATCTTTATCTCTTATTCTGAAGTGAGAGTCTTTGACATCAAGAACCCTAAAGAGATATTGAGAGAGACTTGAGAGAAAAAGCTTAAAGATTACATCTTTATTTCTCTAAACCCATTTCCTTATGAATAAATCATCATCTAAGCATCATCTATGAACATCTAGTATTTGCTAATGCATGGGTCTTCTTCAACACACATGGTATAGTAAGTTGTTCACTATTATAAGACATAATTAGTGTCTTTTCTTATCAATTTATCTCATTTATAACTTGTATGCTTTTAGATTAATTTCTACTTAATAGATTGAGATTATGTGTTCATTGGGTTATTTGTGATAGCTAGGTTTTCATATTCATATAAAATCTAGCTAAATTGATCTCATTAAAATGATTGAGATTGTTTTTGATAGCTATTGTATCTAGGATTGATTATCCTAATATAGCTATGCTTTATGCCATGTCATTTAAAATTTGATATCTATGATTGATTTAATTGTCATCTTATAATCATAGATAAGCATTTAGTGTTCCCTAGCTCTATTTGCATTTTGAATATCATATATATTCACATAGGTTGATTTGATCTCTACATTGAGAAGTAAGTCTTGTGGCTAAGGTTGCTTAGGCCACAAGCAAATTGGACTAGGTTCGCTTTTAAAGGCCTGCGGGTAATAGTGGTGGGTTATTGTCCGAGAATGGATGAGGTCAACCTAGGATGTAAATATCATTACAATTAGTGGATTCGAGGTTCGTGTGTGGCGCATATAATAGCCCGTGGTTTTTTCCTATTGAGGGTTTCCACATAAAAATCAAGTGTTCTTTATATTCCGCATTTTATACTTGATTTTGTTGTTTGCTGAATTGGGGTTATATTTGTAATATTGACTAATCCGAAAATTTTGGTAATAACAGATTAATAACCCTTTCACCCCCTCTAAGTTGTATTTAGACATGCACGTATAATATATTTATATAATAATATTTGTTTCAAGATGTTTGAATCTCAGACCTACGAATTGAATCAAAACGGTTATGCAAGTCTTTCTTTGTGTGTCCGACATTTGAATAGCTACCAGATTGGTCAACAAGATGGTCCATCACTTGGGCAGTTTTGACATGCCACGACTGTAATTTTGCAATTTTTGAATCTTTTGACACTATGATGTAATCGTAGGAACTGAATGTGATTATGTGGTGATAATTTGTGATTATGTTCTATAAAAAACTCTCTAACAACCCACATCATACTATTTCGTTCGATTTTAATTCTAAATGCTGCAGGACATCCTTCTTGAGTTTGACCTCTGGGTTCACATTTTTTGTCTATTTTATCAATATACTTATGTTCTCTGTACCCTTGCTTTGAGCAAACCCAACTACATATTGTAATTAGACCGTGTCTATCACGCCTCATTTCATCCTTCCTGATGCTAAACCCAACAAACAGTGAGTAGTTCTTGTAAAATGCTTCAGCATCTTGGATAGAAGCAAACTCCTTCCCAATCACATCACTAGGTTGTAAACTAGTAAGTTTAGCCGGATCATCTAGTTCTGACAGTGTTGGTTCAACTTCAAGAGTAGCCGTGTTGTCTAGAGTACACACATGTGGGGTTGAGTGATGAGCCGTCGTGTGCTCACAAAAACGATGTAATTAATTTGATCTTTTGAAAACCCTTTTTAAGCCACTTAAAATCCTTTTAGGTATGATTTTATATCAAGTGGTAAGCAAGTTCGTTCCACAGGGATATGAAGTGCTATGTTATATAGATTGACTAATCTTTAAACAAGTAAAATAAATCATAATATATGATAGATGTGTGGTTTCATAAACCACCAAAGTTAACTACTAAAAATGAAAATGCAAAAGTGATATGAAAAATAGAAGACTTAACAACCTTGATAAGATAAATGATGTAAACAATTAATATGGATGCAAAGGAATAGATTGATTAGCAAATAGGCATGGGTAATGCCTTTTTAGCCACTTTAATGGACCAATCTCTATATGTTAACCAATTGAGGCTTAGATTAATGGGGTTGATATACCCACCACTAATCTATCCCATTCATTGGGTTCTTAATCACACAAGGGTGTCAATCCAAGGATGATTGCATAACATATTACTCTAAACAAGATTGCAATTAACAAGTGGATATACAAGTCAATCACATAGTGAATAGAATCTAATGAATAAATGAATAGAACACATAAAGAGATTCATTACAAAGCTAAAGCAAATACCCACTACCAAATGTTACTCAAATCTATCCCATAGATTAGGGGTTTAGTTACACATATTAGCAATAAAATGGAAAGCAAGTAATAGATGAGGAAATCACCCTTGGGCCTCTTCTTTAATGCTTGATCTTTCATTTCCTTTTATGCTCCTAATGCAAAGAGTGGGAGAAGACGATGTATCTTGATGTATGGGTGTCTAATGGTGAGTGACAAAGATATTTGGGTGTAGGGAATGGTAGGAGAAGAATGATTTAGGGAAGCAGTCAAGGTTTGGTGTGAGTTTTTGGATGGAAAAGATAAGTTCAAGAATAGAAATGGAGTTTGGGAGATGAACAGTAGAGGAGAAAATCTAGATATAAACTGAGTGAATTCGTGCTCTCAAAATGTGTTAGGTTCTTGCTGAAGACGAAGGGGCTCTGTATTTATATTGACACTTGGACATGTACTGATAACTGCTTGATTCGCTGATGTGGCACGAATGTCGCCATTTTATCGCTATGGCGACTTTGGGGCGCAAAATGGTTACGATGCAGATGTCGCCATGAAAGTCATTTTTTTCGCCCTAAACAAGTGGCGACCCTAAGCATTTTCTAATGAGGTCGCCATTTGCCACTCAAGGTCGCCTATAAGCCATTCATTTAAATTGTATTAGATTTACATAATTCAAATGAATGTATTACATTGATGCCACGTCATTTGGGCACTTGATTTGAACACCAAATTTGGGAAAGTAGCATTACTCATATTTGAAAATGAGTAGAATAATATTTGCACTACAAGAAAATAGAGTTTTGTTGATAGTTATTTGTTAAAAACTGTCAACAAATAACTAACATTTTTTATATATATTATTAATATATTAAATAGTATATAATATAAATTATTTATATTATAATAATATATTTATATAATATAATATAATACATGTATATTAATATATTAATATTATATATAATATAATATAATATAATATAATATATTATATTATATTATTATATATTTTTAATAAAATTGGACTGATCTAAGGGGAAAAAGCATCACAAACGATCATATGCTGAAAAACCCTTAGACAATATCCATATATATAAAAGAGATAAAAGAAAGTAAAAAGTGACAAAAAACAACAAAGCACAAAGAGCCAGGGAAAACAACCCCAAACAAAAAGAGGCACGCAGGCCACACTAAAAAGAAAAAGAAAACATCAAGAAAAACGAAAAGACTTGCAGCCCATGCAGTCACTGCCAACTAAAGAAGAACAGAACGGTGGGGCAGAGAACCACCAAGAATCAGCCTGAAGCTCCAAAGCATGCTTAGAAAGCGTATCTGCAACTTAATTTCCCTCCCTAAAAATATGTGAAACCTGAAAATCCATATGCGAGATTTGGAAGATGCCACGCCTGAGAACCCTCCAAGGAACCAACTCAGAATGAGAAGAAAGAAGCTGAACCACATAAGTAGAATCACTCTCAAGCCAGATTCGATGCCACCCATACTTTCAAGCAAAATTAATGGCCAATGAGGCCGCCAGAAGCTCGGCCTCAAAAGCGAAAACCTGACGAGGAATAGCAAAGCAACCCTTCACAAAGGCCCTACAGTTCCGAAAGAAACCACCACAACCACCAACCCTTAGAGAGCCCATAGTAGCGCCATCAGTATTCACTTTGATCTAACCGGGGGCCGAAGGAGACCAAACCACACTCTTGATTACGGGGCTTTAGAAGGGCGACCCTGAAGATCAAATCAACTAAGAATCAAAAGGTCGTCCATACAATTACGCATACAACCAATCTCCAGGCGATTAGCCTTTGAAACTGCACACCAAACCAAAGAAAGGAGGGGTCTAAAGTCCACCGACTTTCCTTCAAAGATCTACTGATTACGAGCAGTCCACACCCCCAATATTATTGCATGGATAGCTGTTTTTCACAAAATCCTGACCTGCTCACTAAAGGAAACTGACATGGCCTGCAAGAAGAAGGATTGCCAAGTTTTGGTAGAGACACGTCGCTGGAAAGTCGAGAAAACCGCCTCCCAAAGAGCAACTGCTAGGGGATAGTGAAGAAAAAGATGATCTACAGATTCACTACTAATCCCACAAATACTGCAACAAGAAGCCAACTAGAACCCAGACCTGCAATGGCGATCCTCAGTAGGAAGCCTGTTCAACATCAAAAGCCAGGTCAAAGCTGAGTGATAGGGGAGAATAAAACGGGGACCAAACATCTCTCCACCAAACAACCTGAGGAATATCATAGAGAAATTGGGAATAAGTAGCCTTGCAAGAAACACGACCATCCCGAGAATTAGCCTAAACCAGAGAATCTACAACAAAAGAAATTGCAACATGATCAATCCGAAAATATAGATCTAGGAAGCGCGCTCGGAAACAATCGTCCAACACCCATCTACCCTGATGAATAAAATCCGAGACCTTCGCCCGGAGCGGATTAGATAAATAATCAGGAATCCCTAAAAGGTCCAAAATTGGAACCCTTAACCAATTATCCCGCCAAAAGTCCCTTTGAGAGTTCTCGCCAATCAGCCAGATACCTTTCTTAAGAAAGGAACTATAATTAGACTGAAGAGAAGACCAAATCGAGGAGGTGACATACCCTTTATGAGGCTTCTGCAAATGCCTGAGATACCTCTCCCTAAGAAAAGAGAAAGCAAAACATCAGGGGTCATAAACTTTCAAGTGAATTTCCGCAACAGTGAGTCATTCAGCAACTCAATATCTTTCAGACCAAGACCACCCAGTGAGTAAGGCCTACAACAACGATCCCAAGCAACCCGAACCAACTTAGTCTCCTCACAGGAACCAATCCACAAAAAGTTTCTCAACTTGCTGTTAATTAGTGACATTAAAGAAGAAGACCATTTGTAAATCATGAAAGAGTGCACAAATGAACCAGTGATGACCGACCTGATCAGAGTAGCACGACCAGCCAGAGAGAGGGACTTGCCCTTCCATTTAGCGAATTTAGACAAGATCTTATCCGCAATAGGTCGTAACACTGCTTTTCAAGGCTTACTCCGAAACCAATGGACTCCTACATAAGAAAACGGAAGATGCCCAATCTGCATACCAACTAGAGACTGCAAACTACCAATCCGAGAGGGAGAGATAAAAGATCCAAAATAAATTGAAGACTTACCCCAGTTAACCAACTGGCCTGAAATATCACCATAATCTCTAAAAGCACCCATGATATTCTTTAGATTCTTTTGAATGCCTCTGCAAAAGATTAAAACATCATCTGCATAGAGCAAATGAGTTGGAGCCAAAAAACCCCTTGGGGAAGAAATCGGCAGAATCTAAGAAGAACCCACCAACCTCGTAATATATTAATATTATATATTATATTATAGTATATATATTATAATAATATATAATATTAATATATTATTTTTGGAATGGTGTTAAGGCATATGAGGGTATTTATGGAATATAAATTTTAGTTTGGAATGGAAGGGCATTCCATTGGTTTTTAGATGGAATGCCCATTCAACTAAAATGGTCAAATCCCTATTCCAATGGAATCACTATTCCATTACATTTTAACAAACCAAACGAATGAAATGGTTTTCTTTCCATTCAATTCCATCCAACAAAACATGGTCTATAAGAGACTCGTGACATCAATTGTAATAAGCATGATTTGGAATACAACTCTCACTACAGGGGAGATATTTCTCAGCATACATCTTGCAATTTAATGAATAAATATAAGACTTAGATTACTAATTTATATGGGTAATTGAATTATTAACGTGTCTCTTGGTATGAAAAAAGAGGGTGCAAAATAAATAAACAATTTTTTTAAAATTAATTTTTTGAATGTTTTAAAAGTAAATGATTTAAATTTAAAATTTTACTTATCCAATATCGGTTTGCCCAAAAACCGATAACTTATTGTAAAATAAATCCATATCGGGATTTTGTTTGGTGTTGAAAATAAGAATTAAAAGTTTAAAAAAATTATTAAAGATAAAAAAAAATTATATATTATGAATGTTTTAAAATATATAATACAATATAATATATATAATATATATTATTATTATATTATTAGATGTGATTTCCAGTAAATATATATATATTATATTATATATTATTTAATAAATATATAATATGTATTATTTAATATAACAATATAATATAATATATATATATTTATAGGAAATCACATCTAATAATATAATAATAATATATATTATATATTATATTGTTTTATATATTTTAAAACATTCATAATATATAATTTTTTTTTTATCTTTAATAATTTTTTTAATTATTAATTTAAATAATAAAATAGGTAAAATTGTGGGTTAAAATTGTGGTCAACGGTTAGAGTTAACAGAAGTCAACTATTAACACTTTAGTTATATTCCAAAAATACCTTTTATATGTCCCAACTCCATCAAAAAACCAATGGAATGCCCTTCCATTTCAAACTAAAATTTATATTCCAGAAATACCCTTATATGCCCCAACTCCATTCCAAAAATACTCTCCTTTCAAAAAATAATATATAAATATATATTTATTATTATATATATTATATATTATTTATTATTACATATATTATATATTGTAAGGTCTCAATTTATTGATTGGCTTATTTCGTAGACAAATCACATTTGAGGATTTTGTTGTAAGGGTAGCTTAGGCTATCAAGTCCTCAAGAGAAGAAGCACAAAAGGTATATTTCTATAGTGCTTACTTGCTTTGAAGAGATGTAGTTGCACACACACACACATGATTGCATTTGTGCTTCTATTAGTTGTGTGCTTATATATTTTATGAGTGTTTCTTGTTGATGCATTTTCATGGTTTACCTCTCTTCATGCATGACTTTTCTATTTGTATTCATTGGTTGTTTAAAATGCATTCTTTGTGTCTTGAGAGGTTTGAAAATGCATGAAACCGCTCCCGGACCGCTTCTATTTTCCAATAGTTGAGGCAGCGGTTTCATAGTCAGTGGAGACCGCTCCCAGGACCGCCCCCGGACCGCTGCCATTTTCCCACAGCGGTTGGTGTGTCAGGGCAAACCGCTGCCGGACCGCTGCGACTTTGGCAGCGGTCTGCAGAGATTTTTTGGAGCGTTTTGTTCAAAACGACATCACTTCACTTATGACCTCTATATATACATCTCTATGATTTTAGGTCAGTTTTAAGAGTTCCAAATATCATATTTTTCACTTAGAATATTTTTCAAGAGAAAAATCATCAAGAACTCACCTTTAAACACTCAAAGCTTTTCATTTGATTCATCAAGTTCATCTAGGATCATTCATGCATAGCTTTGCATCATCACAACTTGCTTGGTAAGATTTTGACTAACTTCATCTAATTTTAGTTTCTTTCTTATCAAGAAATCTCTTTACTTACTTGTATGTTTTATGTTCACATGTTAAATACAAGATAGAGATTGTTTGTGATGAATATGATTGAGTGTTGTATTGTGATAGCTATCTAGGTTTTGCTTAATCTTGATTAGCTAAGCTTTATGATATGTCATTTAGCTTTTGATATCTAGGATTGATTTCAATGATATATCATCATCTTAGATAAGCATATAGGGTTGCCTTGCTCTTATTGCATTTTGAGTATTCATATATTCACATAAGCTTGTTATCTCTTCTTTGAGAAGTAAGACTTATGTAGCTTCCGGGATTAGGTTGCTTATATCGCATGCAATTGGACTAGGTTCACTCATACCGGGATTAGGTAGGTGTGTGATTACTTCCGGGATTAGGTTGTAATCTTTCTCACATTTAGTGAATTCGAGGTTCGAGTGTGGCTCACTTATCAGCCCATGGTTTTTCCCGTGAGGGTTTCTATGTAAATATCAAGTGTCATTTAATATTCCGCACCATATTACACTTGCTATTTTATATTGACTAGTTAGGGGTATTTTCGTAATCTTGCCTATTAATGAAAATTGGGTAAAAATCGGATAAAATCTATTCACCCCCCCTCTAGATTAATTCTTAACACACCGTAATTTGTTTCATATATAATATATATATTACATTATATTTTATTAATATATATTATATTATATTATATAGTATATATATCATTATATGTTTATATATATTTATATTATATAAATATATTATTATATGTATTATATGTATTATATAATATATATATTTATATTATATAAATATATTATTATATATGTTATATAATATAATACATGTATTATTATTATAATATATTATATATATTATATTATATATATATATTTATATATATTATTATATGTATTATATGTATTATATAATATATATATTAATTATATACATTTATATTTTATTATTATTATCCAAAATATATCATGTTATTATGAATGTTTTATAATTAGGGGTATTTTGGTCAAATACAGTTAACTCCATTCCATTATGTTGTTAACCAAACAAAATAATACTGATTTAACATCTAATCCTAAAGTTCCAACCAAATTAAAAACTTAGTTTTCCTTTCCTTTCTCATTCTCATTCTGATTACCATTACACCATGTAACCAAACGTGACCATAGAGTATTGACCAATAACTCGACTATTTATGTTTTTAAAAATATAATTTTATTAAAAATTTCAATAAATATTTTTTAATATATATCTGTCGCCGAAATTAGAATTTTGATTAGTTAAATAAATTTAAATTTATCTAATAAGGTTTTTTTTTTATATTTATTTATTATTATTTCTAACAACTCATATAGGTTATATATAAATATTGTTCAATTATTAACATATCAAATGTTGTAGTCAAGTGGTAAAGACTTGCAACTATTGACTTGAGATCTCAAGTTCAATACTTAGCAATGCCAATTAATTTTCATTATTAATTGGTGGTAGTCTGGTGGTCCGGCGGGGCACCAGAGGTCCGACAGTACTGCAGTGGGTCGGTGGTTTAATTAAAAGTTGACAGTTTTAAATTAAATATTAATTAAATATAATCAAGCTTTGTTGACAATTAAAAACCGTCATAAAAGGAAAAAAAAAAAATTGTTAAGAAATTGTCAATAAAAGGGGTATTTTCTTGTAGTGTTGGAAAAAAAAAAAATACGCATTCGTTACATGTTTCTAGAAAATGTACAAAGGAAAATGGTTTTTTGGAATTGCTTTTTTTGGAAAATGTACATGTTTTACTAATTTCAAATGTCAGTTGGGATCGTTTTCAGATTGTAGCACCAATTGGAAAAAAATCACGAATTCTAAAAGTCTCATCGGCTCACAATACATGAAGCACATGTTCAACCAAATCTTCTCCTAGTGCCAGTTGTGAAAAGGCACATCACGTGTGTTCGCATTAGCCAAAAATATGTCCAAGAAAGACTGAAATATTGTCAGAAAAATCTTTTCGGATGTTTTCTTTTAAGAAAAGGTTATGTACCTTTAAAGCCTGGTGAGTTAAAATATGTATTGCAATCGATTTGGCAACTCAGAAATCCTTGGAAGCTTACTCCATTTCCAAAAGGATATTTTGATCTTCATTTTTCTAGTGAAGAAGATTTAAAGAGGGTTTGGAGTGGAGGTTCTTGCTCAATTTCAAATGGTATTTTTCGTATTTTCAATGGCAACCTGATTTTAATCCATATAATCAACAATATTGCATGCTCAAGTTTGGGTGAGGTTATACTGTCTATGCTTGAAATACTGGCATCCAACTACAATCATGGAGATTGCATGAGGAGTTGGCATCCCTTTGCAACTAGATCAAGCTACAAGGGATCAAGCATATGGGTTTTATGCCCGTGTTGTTGTGGACATTGATTTAACTTCGAATCAACCATCATTTTTTAATGTGGAGAGAGATGACCATAGACTCTGTGGATGTTATATATGAAAATCTTCTAGAGAGATGTATGAACTGTAAAGCTTTTGGTCATGACTCTGCTAGATGCTACCAAAATAACAAGGAGATTAATTTTAACAAGGGTCGATAATGATAAAGAAATCCAAGGCAAACCTATCGGCCTATAACGAAAAACACCACCACTAACCACCATAATGGGTAGGTTGTCGTGGCTGAATGCAAAACAGTCCTACAAAATCAGGAAACGATAGAGGAAGAGGAAATTGTACAAATTCAAAATTTTGGAAATCCCGTAATTAGTGTGGAAGACAAAAGTGGTAGTATCCAATTAAATGCAATTGATGCTCAGAAAGTGAATGGGAAACAACGACCAATTTTGAAGTTGACAAATTTGGGTTTCAAGAAGTTGACCCAATCTGTGAAGAAAATCCATTACAAAAAAAGTATTTCAATAATCCATTAGTGCACATGATGTTTATATAGTTAGGTTTTCAAATAATAAAAATATATATATATATATATAATTACATTTATAATGTTTTGGGGGAAATGGGAACGGGGGGACCTCCCCCCATCCCCATCCTCATCGCCATTTAAATATATTAGAGGGGAAAATGGGAAAATGGGGATGGGGGAGGGTCTCCCCATCCCCATCCCCATCCCCATTTCAATTTGGGGATGAAAATCATTTGCATCCCTACCCATTTCCCCATTTCCCCCTTTCCCCCTAATTTTTTTCTCCAAATGGGGATGGGGACGTGGGGAAATGGGGATCCGGGGGAAAATGTGCAACCGGAACCCGCACTTATGGAGTGGGAATGAGTTTTAATTTTGTGGAGATGAGACGGGGATGGGGAGAGATAGTAAAACCTTCAATGAGTATGGGGTGAGGATGGATTTTATAATCCCCGCCCTGCATAAAATATAATCTTAATTTTTTTATTATTTAGTTTTTTTTTCTTTTAATGTTATGTTTAAAAATTATTGAATTTATTCATTTAGTTGTGAGATTTATGTTTATTTTTAATGTTTATGAGATGATTTTCAATTTTTTTTCTTTTTTTTGGAATTACTTTATATATCATTTGGCTATATATTTATTATTTTAATAATAACTGTGATAATGAGTTAAATGGAGTAAATGAGTGGGGATGGGAAAAGCATACCCCACTCTGCTCCATATATCGTGGGGCTTTATGTGAGGATGGGGTTTCAAAAAATAAATAGGGTGTGGTGCAGGGAAGGCCACCTCGCCCCGAACCCACCCCATTGCCATCCCTATGTGGGGTGTAGTTACAAAAATAAAATATGATAGAAATAAAGAAATGACATTTTTACCATTAAGTGGGGTTTATTTACAAATTATAGTTTTTTAAAAATTTTAATGGGGTGTGCTTACAGTAAGGGTGCACATATATTTTATGAGGGGTGCAAACATCGTCACTCAATTGACAAAAGTAGGACTATGTAAGCCCACCGAAGTACCTTGATCGTTCTAGTCAAACAGCAGGTCAATCCTCTAATCAATTACCAGAAACATCCCAAGTAGAAATGGCAATGGGTCAGGTTTGGACAGGTTTTACTGAATCCAAATGCAAACCCATAAAGATTTTTAACACCCAAACCTGACCATGAACCTGTAAAATTTAATGGGTTTGGGTTTCACCCACGGGTTTAGGCTTCACCCATATAGTTAGGACTTGTATTGTCACCGGTGTGGCCTTAATTGTCATCAATCCTTGTGTTGGTTTTATTTGTTATTTGTACTATTATGGTTCTTAAAGGTGAAAGAGAGTTTGTTAATTAGGGACAACAAATTTGTTAGTAACCTGAGGAGTTCCCCAAATTGAGGTCAAATTTGACATTGATGCCAATTGCATTCTCTCTGATGTCACTGCTATTTATAAAGGCACAGGAAAGAAGCAAGACATCACAATTACCAGTGCCTAGTGATGAGGTATTACATGATTTTGGTTTATGTAAATCACTTTGGAACCCACCTGTCATAGTTTTTACTATGTTCATGTGGACTAGTACTCCAAAGTCACATGATTGATATTCCTACTTCTAGCTCATATATTTTCTGAATAAAATATGCAGGTAGAGGGAATGGTGAACGAAGTGGAGAGATTCTCAAAAGAGGACAAGGAGAAGACAGAGGCTTCTTTATCGGGTAGATTCTATTGTTTACCCGATGAAGAAGCAACTCATGAAGGAACTAGGTGAGAAGGTTCCAACCCCGGTCAAAAAGAAGGTCGAGGTAAAGAGCTTAAGGATGCAATTGATGAAGGGTCGGTCCAAGTCATTAAATATGCCATGGCTACCTTAACCAAGAAGTCATGCAACTTGGACTTGGCCAATCACTTTACAACCAACCCAATGATAATCCCACAACCAACTAGGTTAGAAGATGATGTCATTGATGCTAATTTCATAGACACCTCTAGTTTTTGCCCATTTTAATTTGATTAATAAATGTGTGTAATAATTTTATTTTGCGGGTAATGAATGATAGATATGGCTTGGAAAGATATCTCCAACGTTGTGTGGACTATTTTGAAGAGATTTGATGAGATTGGATTGGATCCAATTCTATGTTTGGGTAAGTAATGGGATTGGACAAAATAAATAAAAAAAATTATCAAAAAAAAAAAAAAAAAAACAACCACTTCCACTGTCAACGATCTCTCTCCTCCTTTGTCTCATCTTCCTTCTCTTTCTCTACTTTCTTTGTTCTCTCTTCCTTCCACGCAACCAAAATCAGATCCACCAACACTTGATCAATCGAGTAACTGCTCTCTTCCTTCTTCACTTTCTTTCCTTTCTTCTTCTTTCACAGTTCATTCACAACACTAAAACTTTATCAGATCCAACAAAAAACAAAAAACAAAAAATCCCATCAGTTTCTATGTAGAAGTAAACCCAAAAACGAAATTACCAAAATCAAAATTACAAACCTAGCTCTAAAATAAACTAGCACCCTCCTCTTCAACCGTATCTTTAACATCTTAAAAACCCACAACGCGGAGACGCTAGGAATGCTGCCGACACTGTCCTTTCCCACCTCAACCTCTACCTCCACCTCCACCTCTTCGAGTCCTTCGTCTTCGAGGTCTTCAAGTACGACCACCACAACGGTGCCGACCTCCTCTGCTGCCTCAAGTTCTTCGACGGGATTTTTTTATTCCATTGATTGGGAGGGGATTATTTTATCCTCTTCCAACGGGATAAAATTGAATACCAGATAAAAAATAGTCGGTTGTTTGGATTCACCAAACACGGGATTGGACTATTTTTACTATTTTTAGTCCAATCCCAGGCCCATCTTGTCAAACAAACGCACCTCAATGATATATCTTTTTAGAATATATTATTATAATTAAGTATGTGAGAATATATAACAAAAAAAAAAAAAAATTGTATTGATGCATTATTCACCAACACCAATTTTTTTTTCTTGGAAACTGGATTTTGGTGTTACATTGGAGCACAACTTTGCATCAAATTGGTATTGAAGCACCAAAATAGTGCTCTATTGGAGATGCTCTAAGTAGATACATCTGCAATAGCGAAATTATAGGCATTATATAGTTTTTGTGCCTGGTTGTTTAAACTATATTTTTTAGATTGATAATGACGATTTGCCTAAAAATAGTTTGCATGTTTTATACCTTTTTTTCTCACAATTTGGAAATTGAGGAGGCAAGACGCCTCCTCAAATGCAAAAGGATGTTAGTACTCCTCCAACGACGGAGGAGGCAAGACGCCTCCTCCATTTCCAGATTTTATGGGGGAGGTGTTTCGCCTCCTCCATTTACAAAGGTATAACATCTGACAACATCGTCGGAGGTGGAAAGATCCATCTCCAGCATTTTAAAGTTTAGGTTTTATATTTTTTTAATTATTTAATATTTAATATTTATTACAATTATATTTCCTTTTCAAAAATAATAATATTATAATTATATTTTATATTTATTATATTTAATTTTTAAATATATAATTGTTATACCAATTGATTGATGTATATTTTCGTCATTTCATCAAATACATTTTCCACCCTTTCAAAAGCAAAACAATTTTAAAATTACCAAACACCTACCCACTTTTTTGTTAAACCGATTATTTCTTAAGTTAAGCTATAGGTGGATTAGTTTTTAAGCAAAACAATCTCAAACATAACCTAAATGACAATATATATATATATACATATATAGTCTTTCTATTGTCAGTTCGAACTAATATAAAATATATTAGTTCTTTGCATGTAGGCCATTGAATTTAAATGTTTTAACTTGGCTGTATGCACTTGTCAAAACATCTATTAAATCCAATTACCCACATGCAAGGAACTGATATAATAATAGAAATACTGTATATATATGGGCGGTTTTTCTCCTGTCAGTTCAACATAACAATAATAAAGGTTATGACGAATGATCTTAGCCTTTATATTAATCTAAGGGATCAAATTTTTTTGAATTAAATTATAAAAGCAAAATTATCTCTCATAAACATTAATTACTGCATTAAAGTGTAAGATTGTTTTTCTCTCTCTCTCTAAAAAAAAACTCATTCGGATTCTTTCTTTGTCAAATCTGAATTCTTAAGAGAATTATTTACTAATGCAAATGTCCACCTGCAAATGAATTTCATCACACTAATAGAAAATTATCAATAAAAATGTTTTCAAAAATTCACCATGTTAAATCTTTTATCAATTCAAAGGGTTTTTTTATCAACACAATTACAAGCCTGGGTTGGTTCGTGAATCATACAATTTATAGACTATAGACAAGTCTTATAGCTTTAGTGTTTAATCTAATTCAATATATTAAAAATTGTTATTTATTGCTAGCTACAACTTTAATTAATGGACTATTAATTATACGGGACTTGCTACGGTGCAAGTAAGAAAGTGTGTTGTACCGTACAACACCATGTTTGAAAAAATTGTAACCGGATAAAATAGGCAATAAAAAAACATTAGTGACCAATTACTTGTTAGATCGGTTTCTTATCCAAAGAAAACCAACTCTTCCTCTTCTCCTCTTTCAAACGAGTCCTCTCTCTGCCATCTCCTTGCCTATCTCCTTTCATTCTCCCTCAATTTTTCTGTCACAAATCTGTCTCTAGATCGGTCAATCAACGGCGCCTCTCCTATCTCCTCTCTCCTCTCATTCTCCATCAACTTTTCTCTCCCAACTCTCTCCAACTCTCTCTCCAGATCGCCTCTTACCTCTCTCCTGTCATTCTCCATTATTTTTTCTGTCCCAACCGTGAGTAGATGGTCATTGAAGCTTTGTTTGGAGGCCGGTGCTCAGCCTGTGAACTCTATATGTTGGTTGGTTGACAAGGGTGCATCTGAAGCATTGCATTTGAAAATCTAAAAGGTAATTGATTTTTGCTTCAGTTTGAAGATTAGGGTTTTGTATAACAAACTCTTCCTCTGTCGTCTCATATAAACTATCTCTCTCCTCTCATTCTTCATCTAGGTTTGTCTCCAAACTCTGTATCTGTACATCGTGTGCAATATGGGTTTGGATTCAGGCAGCTGGGTTTTAACGCCGTGTGTTGGTGTGTTTGGCTTCGGGTTTACAGAAAACTAAAAGGTAAATTAATTGTCTTTAGGGTTTTGGTATAAATTTTTTTGTTTGTATAATTAGGGGTACTGAAAATTTTTGTAATAAAAACTTAAAATTTTTATTAACTGATAGTTAGGGTTTACAAAAACTGAGATTTTGTGTATAAATTTTGTTTGTAAAATATTTTCATAGGGGTTTGTATTAATATATTTGTTTGTATAATTAGGGTTAACCAGAATTTATGTAAACTGAAAAATAGGCTTTACGAAAACTGAATATTTTTGTTAAGTGATAGTTAGTGTTTGTGAAAACTGAAAAATAGTGTATAAATTTTCTTGGTAAATTTTGTTCTTAGGGGTTTGTATAAATATTTTTGTTTCTATAATTAGGGTTGATGAAAATTTTTGTAAACTGAAAATTAGGTTTTACGAAAACTGGAAATTTTTGTTAACCAATACTTAGGGTTTATGAAAACAAAAAATGTACAAATTTTATGTGTAAATTTATTTGTTAGGGGTTAGTATAAATTTTGTTGTTTGTATAATTAGGGTTAACGAAAATTTTCGTAAATTGCAAATTATGGTTTATGAAAACTAAAAATTTGTGTATAATTTATCTGTGTAAATATTTTTGTTAGGGTTTGTATATATTTTTTAGTTTGTATATAATAGGTCTGTCATTGCTTTGAATTCCTGAAAACCACAAAAAAATTAAAAATAAAAACCTTAGACTAATGGTCATTCTTTCAACAAATAAAAGCGAAGCTTTTAGGAAATGCCGTTTTATATGAATTTCATAAAACTGAATCATTGGGTCCAATGTTTTTTCTTATCTTTTCCTTATGCATATAATTTAATTGTTTAAAAAGAAATATAATTAGGGTTAACGAAAATTTTCATAAATTGCAAATTATGGTTTATGAAAACTAAAAATTTGTGTATAATTTATCTGTGTAAATATTTTTGTTAGGGTTTGTATATATTTTTTAGTTTGTATATAATAGGTCTGTCATTGCTTTGAATTCCTGAAAACCACAAAAAAATTAAAAATAAAAACCTTAGACTAATGGTCATTCTTTCAACAAATAAAAGCGAAGCTTTTAGGAAATGCCGTTTTATATGAATTTCATAAAACTGAATCATTGGGTCCAATGTTTTTTCTTATCTTTTCCTTATGCATATAATTTAATTGTTTAAAAAGAAATATAATTAGGGTTAACGAAAATTTTCATAAATTGCAAATTATGGTTTATGAAAACTAAAAATTTGTGTATAATTTATCTGTGTAAATATTTTTGTTAGGGTTTGTATATATTTTTTAGTTTGTATATAATAGGTCTGTCATTGCTTTGAATTCCTGAAAACCACAAAAAAATTAAAAATAAAAACCTTAGACTAATGGTCATTCTTTCAACGAATAAAAGCGAAGCTTTTAGGAAATGCCGTTTTGTATGAATTTCATAAAACTGAATCATTGGGTCCAATGTTTTTTCTTATCTTTTCCTTATGCATATAATTTAATTGTTTAAAAAGAAATAGTCAATTATTGATAAGTTGTTAAAGAACTGAATTGTGAATCTAGACAAACGAGAATAAATCTGAAATAGGAAATATAAAACACAGGATAAGACTATATACTAATGAATGCCAATGTTAGGTTTTGGCTTCATTCCCAAGTGAACCCAATAATAACCAAAATGAAAGAAAAATGACCGTTTGGTGCTTACATCGGAAGGTAAGGTAGTGTTGTTCGAAGATTAGGGTCTCGTATAATATGTTTATTTAGATTTGTGTTTGCAAATGTGTTTCTATTTCTCTCAACACTAGAGTATATTCATGGCATCTCTCATCATTTGTGTACAAAACTGGTGTGGGATTTGAAAATGCAATAATTCTAGTTGTTATATAATAATATGTAAAAATTTGAAATTATAGTTAGGCTTTTAAGTTGAATAGTTGGTGTAGCTAGGTTTTTTGTTTGATTTGAGGGTTCATTTTAGTTTTAAAACATATAAATTGAAATCTATTGTCAACTAAAGATGTTCATATATTAGGTTGATATAAGTTGAACTATAATAGAATTGACAAAATGAGATTGGTTAGACGGTAAGGTATTTACAAGTACTTTCATAAGTTCGTGGATTTGATTCGTGTCCCTCTTCTTCAATTTTGAAATATAAGGTTATTTATATAAGGTTATTTGTAATGTTTGCTTTAGTCGTGCTAATTCCCTTGGCAGCAGTGGATCTCTCCGAACTATTACCATTCTCAATCTTGGTGTTAACCGCCTTTTTTGGCAGGGGTCCAAGGAAGAATTTTCCATCCTTGCCAAGTAGAGGGATGCCGCGAGAAGCATCTAGCTACCTCTGAAAGGAACCAAGATCAACACACCTATCTATTTATCATGGTCTAGATAGCCCAGTAGAAGGATGCCGCACCCGCAGGACCACGCGGGACCCCGCTGGACCCCGCAGATCCCGCAGTACCCCGCGGATCCCGCTGGATCCCGCTGGACCCCGCAGATCTCGCAGTACCCCGCAGGACCCCGCAGATCCCGCAGTACCCCGCGGATCCCGCTGGACCCCGCAGGACCCCGCTGGACCCCGCTGATCCCGCAGTACCCCGCGGATCCCGTTGGACCCCGCAGGACCCCGCTGGACCCCGCTGGACCCCGCTGGACCCCGCAGATCCCGCTGGACCCCGCAGATCCCGCAGTACCCCGCAGGACCCCGCAGATCCCGTAGTACCCCGCGGATCCCGCAGGACCCCGCAGGACCCCGTAGTACCCCGCTGATCCCGCAGTACCCCGCGGACCCCGCGGACCCCGCTGGACCCCGTGGTACCCCGTAGTACCCCGTACCCTGTGACTAGTCCTCCAAACTCCTCCCGACCACCTAGCATACAAGACATCAATAGAGGAGGTCGTAAATACCAAGGAAGAGCTAGACCACACCAAGAGTTTAAGTAAACAAGGAAATTGCCTTGTTTCTCGCCATTCAAGAGTCCTATATTAAAGATGAGTCAACTCTTTCAGTTCTAAAAGGAATCACTTGATTCTAGGGAATCAATCCCACGATCTTCTCGCCTACCAACATGGAAACGCCCCGTAAATTGCTAGGTCATTGGATTGAATTTATGGGAGTGAACAACAAGAAATAAGACCTATATATATGACAAGATTTTCAACGGTGAGGAGGACTTTTTTCGGCTGGGGGCTAGCTTCTTTCCTTCTCCTCTTATTTTCTATTGATTAGAGAAAAGGGCATATGCCCACCTATGATTGTAAGCTCTCTGAAGCACTTATGTTGTATTATTCTCCTACTTGTGTAAGCTCCCCGGAGCACGCCTTATTGATAAATATATAAATGATCTCTTTCCGCCGGATACTACCTAGGGGTTTTTCAGCATATGATCATGCGTGATGCTTTTTCCCCCTAGGCCAGTCCACCTTCTATCAAAAAGACTTGTCATTCTCTCCCTCGTATCTATTTTATTACACATGTATGTAAGTTTATCATTGAAGAGCTCCTATCCCATATCCTACTTGCTTGCTTGCTATCCGGGTCGGGGAATCACAATGGAGATCTAGAAAAGAGTATGGGATGCGGGATTCGGGATACGGGGTATGAGGGACGGGACACGGGGTGCCGAGTACTGAACGCGGGGTATCGGGGTCCATAGAGAGGGATCACAACCCTTACTCCGACATGGGAACCCCCAAGCGCCATCTTCTCCATGTGCTTGAAGCCCCGACAGTCGGGATGATATTTTCTCCTACCTACTGCACCTCACTCCAGAATCTTTTACTCGTACAAACCATGGTACCTAGAGGTACCTACCCCGCTGCAGCCTGCCAGGTAGCAGTTTGAGGGTGTTAATTGAAATTCCTCACCCAGAGCGAATTTTACGGTTAACACTTGGTAATGATTGATATAGTTTGTTATTTTTTTGGTGCTGTTCGAGGTCTGCTTACAAAAATAATCCTGATAAGGTACTGCTCCTAGGCATTTGTTTTATCTTCCAATGATTGAAGAAGTATTATGTCAGCGTTTAAAATTATGAGTTGTTTGAACTGGTTGTATAAATGACCATACTTGTGATAGAAGTAGATTGATTGATACAAGTTATACACTAAGTATATCGGGTGGAATACTCAGACTTACTCCTACCCGGAATTGTGCCGGTAGAGTACGTTTTTTAGACAACCCCATGTACTTAGTTTCCATTTGTTTGATTTATGTTATTCTGTATATTGTAGTTTATGTATTAGATTTACGTCTTGGTAGTTGCAAGTTTAAACTGAATTTAATGTTAACTTATCTTAGTAGTCTTTACTCAATATTGCTCACAAAGTATATCGGCTGGAATACTCAGACTTACTCATACCCGGTATTATGCCGGTAGAGTATACTTGTGAGACAACGCCACGTACTTGCTCTCCATTTCTTTCATTTATGATATTCTGTATCTTCTATTTTATATATATTACATTTATGTCTTCGTAATTGCAATTTTAAACTTAATGTAATGTTAACTTATCTTAGTAGTCTTTACTCATTATTGCTCACAAAGTATATCGGCTGGAATACTCAGACTTACTCATATCCGGTATTATGCCGGTAGAATACACTTGTGAGACAACGCCACGTACTTGCTCTCCATTTCTTTCATTTATGATATTTTGTATCTTCTATTTTATATATATTACATTTATGTCTTCGTAATTGCAATTTTAAACTTAATGTAATGTTAACTTATCTTAGTAGTCTTTACACATTATTGCTCACAAAGTATATCGGTTGGAATACTCAGACTTACTCATACCCGGTATTATGCCGGTAGAATACATTTGTGAGACAACGCCACGTACTTACTCTCCATTTCTTTTATTTATGTTATTCTGTATATTCTAGCTTATATATTAGATTTACGTCTTGGTAGTTGCAAGTTTAAATTGAATTTAATGTTAACTTATCTTAGTAGTCTTTACTCATTATTGCTCACAAAGTATATCGGCTGGAAAACTCAGACTTACTCCTACTCGGAATTGTGCCGGTAGAGTACACATTTGAGACAGCGCCACATACTTGCTCTCCATTTCTTTCATTTATGATATTCTGTATATTCTATTTCATATATTACATTTATGTCTTCATAATTGCAATTTTAAACTTAATATAATGTTACTTTATCTTAGTATTGCTTACTCATTAATGGTGACAAAGTATATCGGCTGGAATACTCAGACTCACTCATACCCGGTATTATGCCAGTAGAGTACACTTGTGAGACAACGCAACGTACTTGCTCTCCATTTATTTTAATTTATGATAGTTTGTATATTCTATTTCATATATTACATTTATGTCTTCGTAATTGCAATTTTAAACTTAATATAATGTTATTTTATCTTAGTATTGTTTACTCATTAATGGTGACAAAGTATATCGGCTGGAATACTCAGACTTACTCCTACCCGGAATTGTGCCGATAGAGTACACTTGTGAGACAACGCCACGTACTTGCTCTCCATTTCTTTCATTTATGTTATTCTTTTTTCTGTATATATTTTCTCGTGCATTCTATATTGTCTGTTCCAGCAACGTTTTCTTCGCTGCAATATGTAAGTTATTTTACCCTTGATTTATCTTATTATTCTATATTCTAAATTGGGCACAAAGTATATCGGCTGGAATACTCAGACTTACTCCTACCCGGAATTGTGCCGGTAGAGTACACTTGTGAGACAACAGCACGTACTTACTCTCCATTTGTTCCATTCAAGTTGTTCAGTTTTATGTATATATATTCTTGTACATTTTATGTTATATATATTACAGCTACGTCTTTCTTAGTAGCTGCATTTGTTCTTTAATGCATATTTTGTACATTTTATTGTGGTGGTATCTGCATTTTGGATATCGTGGATATAATTTGGGTAATTGAGTTTAACCAGAAGAAGGTACCTAGTCCGTGGACGAAAGTGAACAAGGTGGGACAGAAGAAGAGGAAGCTTGGATCCCAGGTACTTAACAAAACATCACATCACACATGACATAAGATTGAAAGTATTGAGTCCTATTCTGTTTTGGTTTAAGAACAAACATAACGTTAATGGCAAAGAAAAGGGTTTTCCGTTTGAAAATGTCAAATTCGTAGTCTCGTTTAAGAAATACATAATATTTTAAGATAAGGAAGTGCATTATGTAATCAATGTACATATCAATTCATGTCCTTATCCAAGTTTGACGTTGGACATTTATTACCATTGATGTACAGATACGAAATGGTGAAAAAAGTGGTTCGTGAAAAGAAGAATGGTCGATCCGATAAAACAACATCCATAACCAACAATTCAAAACCGAAGCTTGGAAGGATGGCATGGATTAATTATTTGTATGTAAACATCATTCTCTACTTAACTTTAGTTTGTTAAGTTGTTATCTTGTCCATGTAAACTAAACATATGACTCTAATTTGTGTAGCGCAACGGAATGCAAAAACACATATGCTAATGAGAAGGCAAAGGTTAGATATATTTACAAAAGTTATACCATTCCTTTTGTTTTTCGAGATTGTGACCATGAATATAACATTCTGTCATATCTTTTTTCTGTAGTCACAAAGTGAAATTGGAAAATCATGGACTTTGTTACCCATAGAAGAGAAGGAAAAATATCGACAAGCTGATGTGGTTGAAGTTATAGCCACTGACCAACCACATGATCGCGATAACGACATCCTCAACAACTCTGACTTCCCTCCAACAGAGGAACAAATCCCAGGCACAACAAATCATTCGGGCAATGAAGATCAAACCCTATACACAAGGTGTACGCCCTCTCGGTGGTGTCGGATTGTGAAGAAGCTGTCTGAAGATCAGAAAGAAGTTGTTCGTGCTTTGGGGTTTGGAAACTTACTGGACCTTAATTGTGGTCGCCTACGGCTGAAGATCTGTCGATAGCTCATTGATAACTTCGACGCAAAAGCTTGTTCAATTGCTATTCATGGACGGAGGTTTGTGATGAACTCTTCCATATTTGCTCGAGTGTTAGGGATTTCTGACGAAGGAGATCAGATTTCTTTATCGGGAGCTGTCCCCAACATTGTTTTTTTGGAAAGAGAAGTTTGCCATGACTTCTCGTGGCATCTTCTTGAAAGACATTGAACAAAGCTTGGAGGAGATGACAACGGCCGATGATGAATTCAAGGTGACGTTGTGTTTATTTCTGTTGGCCACCATCCTCTCGCCTTTAGCTACCGATTACATTCAGACGGAGTACTTGATTCCGTTAGGGGATGTTGGAAGTATTAGCACAAAAAACTGGTCTAGTTGGTGCTTCTCCACACTTTGTGAAGGTATTCAGAAGTTTCAGACGAACCGGCAACGGTCGAAGACATGTTACATTTCCGGCTGTGTTGTTTCTTCAGGTACAAAATATTGAATATTTTTTATACCTACTGCTATGAAATATCACTGTATCCAGTCATAATTAACTTCTACTTAACCTTGTTTCTTTTTTGTAGTTGTTCTATTTCCACTCAGTACAATGGGATCCCCCTATGGTTGATAAAGCAGTAGTACCTGTCGTTTGTTGGACAAATGTCAACATAAAGAAGTGTGTAACCCAGTTGCAAACCCAAGGTGGTGTTGGAAGTACCCAGGTATACGTTCTCTAACTTATCTACCCAATTTATATTCAAATTAATTGACTACTTGTGCATGCATCATAACATATAATGTTCATACATGCTGCAGATTTCGGTTGAGGACTATTTCAAGCAACCAGGAACATCTGAAGCTCAATATAATGCTGCTGCATATAGGGAAAGCAGTCATGTCAATCAACAACCAGGTACGGGCAATAATGCGCACATGAACGGTATACATGATGTCCTACAAGTTGTCAAAGAAATTCAGACATCATTGAAGATTGAACTTGATGACATCCGTACGAAGGTAGATTTCCTTTATGCAAAATTCACTGATTCGGCGGACAACAACCAAATGCCTCCAAATCCTACCACACATTCTCCACCCCCATAACCATCATGTCCTCTTTCTATTCCTACATTACCAAAGCCAATTGTTGAGGTTTCATCAACTGACACCCGAACCTTACCCCAACATCACCAGAACATTTCCAAAGCCACACCGAGTTCGATGAACCCACCCATTCAGGCAACATTAGAAGAAAAAATTGCAACTGATTCCCCCATAGAAGAAGACCGCATTGAGGATCTCTATGGTGTACCTGTGATACGTATTGTTCCGTCGTTGTTAGATGAGGTATGATCATGTTTTTGTCCTATTTGTTATATATAAATATGTCTTTTTGATCAACACTTATCACTGATAACTGAAATCGACTATTAACCAATTTGTAGGATGCATTCAAGTATGATATTGTTGAACATGAGTCTCAATCTTCTAACAAGCGATGAGTAATCCAAACAAGATCAACATCAGAACGAAACCCAAGCAAATATCAAATTTCACCGTTCATTGCAGATCCTGTTAATGCGTCAGCAAAATACCGATATGGACCCTTCCGAATCGGCATTCAACTGAATAAATATGATGAGCAGTTGCTAACCTACATCTTCGACAAAAAACTACCACCATTGTAAGTTGGTCCATTCTGTACAGTTTAATCCTCCATTTACACTATTCTGTCCAATTACATGTTTGCTATATCCACTATTGGATATTTAACAGTTTTGTTTACTTGCTTTCTAAATTGCAGTGAGGTCATTGTTGATCTTGGGCAGTTATGTGTTACCCGGAAAAGCTTTAGATCATTAGAACCTACCAACTTTATTGATAGTGAGGTTGATTGCTAAGTACCTTTTCAACATATAGACTGTCTTTTATACATTATATAAGTTGAATGTGTTTTATTGTTGGTAACTTACATTTCCCTTTGTACAATCATCTTTTTCAGATAATTAATCTTATTCCCGAGTACAAGACAATTATATTCGAGTCAAAAAGGTCACAACCTATCTGGTTCTTGCCTACAACCTATGCGGTATACTTTTGTTCATTGCTTTGCTCACATGTTTATATTTACCCATTATTTATATTAACTGCATCTAACTCTCCATTGTTGCACGTTCGCTTCGCAGTACTCTATATTCACTTGTGCAGACGGGGAATTACAATCTTTGAAGAAATCTCTTTCAAAGTTACGGGAGTTTTACATGTCTGATATTCGTAGATGTGAAAAGGTTACACATCATTACCCATGTTGGTTGTTTTTTCTGTTACCTTGATTATTTAATGTTCATACTGTCTATTTTCAATTGTATACATACTTAGTTCTTCATTTTCGATTGCATATTAGATTTACATTCCTATCTATGATCTTCGCAACCATTGGTATTTGGCGGTTTTTGACCTTGACAAACGAGTTTGTCAACTCTGGGGCTCCAATCCACCGCGTAGGAAGGATGATTTGACACGGTTGAACCAAGTATGGAAGTTGGTATGTCCCTACTTTATTTGTTTTACCCCCTTACTTATCCCCTATTTTCCTACTCATCATGATATGCATTAATGTACATTTCGAATTGAATTCAGATGCTCTCGCTTGACATTGTCCTTGCGGATGAAATTGCTGCTGCGTTCCCAACAACCTTCTCATTCACAACTTTCAGTATCTCCTATGCGGCAGCCCAGAGTCAACCCAATGGCTACGATTGTGGCCAGTTACTATGCATGTTCATGGATGACAACTATCCAACACCGGTTCAGATGAAGTCGGTATGTTATATAAAATAATGTGATAGATGTTTTGGATGATTGACGTGTGTAAATTTGGGTTTAAGCTTGTTGAATGACATTTACATGGTTGTTTTTACAGTTTCAATCTCAGTGTCAACGTTTGATTTTGGCTCGTTTCCTTGCACTCTTCCCCGGTAACACAAACCTGTTGGTCCTGAAGAAAAATGCTGAAGATCACTACAACAAGTTACTGTCTAGGAATGAAGTTGTGCCCAATGCACAATTCAGAGCGTCACCCATCAAGAAGTTGAGAGGTAGAGTAAAGGCTCTGATGGAATCAACGTTGTAACTGAAGTTCCCATCAAACATCTTGTTTTCTTTTATTTTTTTGGATGCCATGTTACATTGTTCTGTTTTATCCATTCAACAAAAGGCATATTTTTTTGTGTATATATCATGTACGTATATTTTCAGTGGCTTCCATTTAACTATGTTAATGGAATTTGTCTACATTATAATTCCAATTGAGCACTTTATGTACAGGAAGTTATAGTAATTGATCAAGCATCGATTTATATATACCATCAAAATGTATATCGTCATTACAATGTTCAAGTATTTGGAGATAAGTTTTTTTATGTCAGTATAGCTAAAATTAACCTCCTTTCTCATTTGGCATTTGTTTTTGACTACAAAGAAAATTGTTCAACTAAACTTTATTTAAATCCCTAACAAAAAATTAATGAAATAACCCTCTGTACATATAAACCTCCTTCCTCCTTGATTCCTTCTTTCCTACATTCTTCAGATTCTCTTCAATTGTTTATGCAATCGAATACAAAACTTAACTGAAATCAGATAAGTTGTTCGAAAATTTGGGTTTTTTGTTCAATAATCAAAAGTGAGGTTTTAGAGAACATTCGTAACACAATAATTATGAAATCAATTTTGCACAAGTTCAATGTATTTTAGAAAAAAAAAACATACCATGAAAATGCATGTGTTAAAAACATTATCCAACTCTTATTTATATAAATTATGGGTTTAGTGGTTTGACTCTCCCTTGTGTTTTCCTTGATAGCGAGCCCAGTGCGATATAATGATTGTCTCCACAATGGAAGCCTACATGTGGAGAAAAACCTATTTCAGACATCACACTTTGGTAGGGTTGGAAGCAGTAGTCCGACAGGTTTGCGACCCTAGGGCGATCTTACCAAGGTCGCCGTGAGGTCGCCCATAAAAGGCTAACAAGATCCATACAACCGAGCCCTTAGCGAGCCCGAAACGATCTTACTGAGATCGCTCTGAGGTCGCCCATACAATCAACAAAACCGAGCCGATTGTGATTCAATGGCGATCTGACCTTGATCGCTTGGAGGTCGCCCATTCCAGTCTGACTTGAATCCATAAAACTGATCCGATAGCGACCCATGGGCGATCTCACCCATGTCGCTCAAAGGTCACCCATGCAATGCTCACACGAATATACAACACCTATCCCATTGCGATCCCAGGGTGATCCCAACTAGGTCGCTCTGAGGTTGCCCATGCAATGCTCACACCAATACACAACACCTATCCCATTGCGATCCCAGGGCGATCCCAACTAGGTCGCTCTGAGGTCGCCCATGCAATGCAATGCTGACATCCATACACAACACCCATCACTAATGACACATTATTAGAGCTTGTTTGAGAATCAAAACTACCATGCTATGAAGGAAATCTAGCAGAACCAAGTAGCAACTCAAACAATTAATACAATTATAATCGGAGTACACTTAGATAAATTCTATGTTAATGGTATGAAATGTCAAATGATTTAAACCTGATTACCTAAATTATATTCCAATTCTAGTGACCATTTAATCAAATACATTATCTGAATAAATAAATTACTCAAATAAAACACAAAGTGATACAAACCAAAACCCCCAACCTTGTATACAACATAATGTTTTATACATACTCAGCATTTCAGAGGCACCAAATGTTATATTAATTTTTCAATATTGAATCTAGCTTGTGTGTCACTCACTTGCCAACCTGAAAACTAGCAGAATCTAAACATCTTTAGGATTCTAGCTTGTGTGTTGGTCTGATTCACTTTCATATACAAGATCACTCAACCAATTTTAGTGTTATTTGTGCCTATGTAACTATTTTTGGTTCTTTAACGGAAAACTGTCCACCGTTTATGAGAGACGAACACAAAAATACAGTTATGAAGTGTCTGAAATAATATGCTGTCCTAATATCTGGAGATTAAACTAAATAACTATATGATCCAAATGATTTTACTAACAATCAAGTCTAAGTAGTCAACTGATGTGTTTAACAGATAAACCGAAAAATGGAAGTTAATTTAACAAATACAATGTAGATAAATATTTTGATGGCATTCATATCTTTAAATTTATACAACAACAAATATATACATCCATGTGGGTGAGAGCCGTCACAGGTGAGGCAAAACGACGCAATTATCAGGGGCGCAGTGTACCACTAAGCTATCACATGATTACGAAATTGAAATTGTGACATGAAGGTTTTAGACATGATTACAAATTTTAAATCGTTACCGTAAAGCTATGACATGAAGTTATGTGGCCTCCACTAGTGGTTTTGTTGCATGTACATACCATGTGTTGAGGTTGGCATGGAATAAATATCTTCATTCAACTGGTTGCCACCCGTAGCCATTGGAACTTCAGTATTTTGAAAAGCAAATGGTTCACAATGACCGTCACTGTTCCTAGTATATTCCGAGTCGCAAGATTGCACTAAGTCCGCATATGCGGATGGTTGTAATTTTGACCCTGTTGTCACATCTCCATTGCTTGCCATTACACTGATGTTATTTTGAATATGGGTATGACATGTCTTTTTGGTGTGACCAGCCTGTCCACAATTTCCACATTTACGCACCTTCCCACCACATTTTTTGGTCTGTCTAGTCGATCCCTTTGTTGCTGCTACGACTGGATCTTTAACATGAACACTCGACTTCACTGTACACGGTTTAAAAACTTCTTCCGTTGCTATACTTGACGATGACAGTAATCCCTTCATCTGAATTGTTAACTTATCAATCGCCACATTTGCTTCTTTGTAACCTTCAGTTGATATTGATGCATAATAGCTCATTTTGCTACACTTTGACCTCAAGACCCCATATTTACATCAACATACCAAATGGTATTTATAAGTCAACATTTCAAGCACAATGGAAGTACTATCTATAATTGATACGAAATGATAAATCAGTTGTAACATGGCATGTGAAGCAATGAAATATGGTCTTCGTATGCTAAAATAACAACGATGGGTTGTAGACCTGACCATTTGCATTTGGTGTGGAGTAGTTGCGGTAGAAGACTCGTCAACTTCGACATCCTTCACATTCATTGTCCAACGCTGCATAACGAGTGTCTCGGGTATGTGGTGTTGGTTCATGGCTTTCATGACACTAAATGCATGACAACATGGCATACCTATTGTCTCAAACATTTTGCATGAGCATATGAACATGTTTGTACTGGGGATGTACCTCACATTCCATGTTTGATCACCACCATCAAACTTCTTGAATGTATACAACGCACTATCCATATCATGAATGCAATTTACTATGCTATGTTTTGCCTCTGATTTTATTTCACCTCGCACCCAAGCAAATGCATTTTGAGTGTAAACTTCGGCAACATGTTTTTCTAGGTGTAATAGATGGGTTACTAGGACTGGATGCTGATTACTGCTATCAAAATCATCCTTCATCTCGTTGTTTCGTAGCCGTGACATTGCTCTATCGATATGGCTCATGAATTCATACAATTTCATCCTCCTATGCAAAAAACGATTAAGGAACGAGTTAATACTCTCGAACCGTTGGGTGCTCCGCAACCCACAAAAGAAAGTACCTCGTAAGAAGGTTTCGGCCTATAGCTTACGCTTACGCTTACAATACATCATTTTCACCCATTCATTATGTTGCAACCTGAACATCTCAATGGCCTTCAACCACTGAGTCTCGAACTCTGACTCCGTCATGTAGGTTAACTGATCGAACCAAAATTGGTATGATTTTGGCCCTCATTCCAGTCTCTTTATGCTTGATTCTCTAGCGTTTCCCCGTATTTAATGTCGTTAAATCAAGTGTTTCAAGTTTTATTAGAACTCAAGGGCATTTGCGAAGAAGATGAAGAATTTGGTGCAAAAAAACTCACAAATAGGTGAAACAGGGCATTCTCGCTATTTGAGCAAGAAAAGTCGCCACATGGTCGCCATGGCGACAGAGGAAATTGTAAAGCATCAGAGGTTCGCCACTTGAGGTCGCCATGGCGACCTACACTTGCAAATGGCGACCACATAGGAATTCCAACGTAGGAATTCCAAAGTGGGAATGGTCACCACTTTGTCGCCATGAGGTCGCCATGGCGATAGAAGAATCCATGAAAGGTCGCCATTTGAGGTCGCCATGGCGACCTAGAAGGACAAGTGGCGACCACGTTGGAATTCCAACATAGGAATTCCAGTGTTGGCATTCAAGAGGGGTATTCTTGTCATTTCATACCCTAGCTTTTTACACCTATAAATACATCACTATTTTTCATCTTTTAGACAACTCTTGACCACCAAGAAACCTCCTTTCTCCACCATTCCTTTTCTCTCCATTTTCTCTCCTACCTAAACTTAACATCTAGATTACCTCCCCTAATCATTCATTTTCTTCCCATCTTCTCCACAAATCTCCTTAGTCACTTCCCATTTGACTCCACCTATCTAGACACATCCTCATCATCCACTCTTTACACAAGGAGCATCAAAGGCAAGGAAAGGATCAAGCTTACAAAAGATGGCCCATGGGTGATTTCCTAATCTTTTACTTGCCTTCTCTTTGATTGTAATATGTGTAATTAAATCCCCTTTCTAGGGTTTTGATGTGAGAATATTTGGATTGGGATTTGCTTAAGCTTTAATATCTATTAATTTCTATTTGTGTTCTATTCATTTTATAATTAAATTCTTTGCATTATATAATTGACATGTATACCCACTAGTTGATTATAATCTTGTTTAGGATAATTTGTTATATAATCTTGATTGGATTGACAACCTTGATGGATTGACAACATAGTGACTAGGATAGATTGTCGGAGGGTATATCAACCGCGATAATCTAAACCGTTAATTGTAATGAACCGATCCCGCTGTGACCCCCTTTCCTTAATCGGTTAGGCATTGCGGTGGGAAGTTGTTTAGGGTTCATAATAATGGCCTAAATGCATTTTAGAAATCAATTGGTTAACATTTATGAGATTCGTTCACTAAAGTAGCTTGATAAGCATTTCCCGTAATTCATTTGTGATCCCATTAATTCCCTAGCTATTCTCTTAATTGTTAATTCCATTTATCTTATCTAGATTTGTTAAGTATTCTTTTATTAGTTTATTAGGTTTATTTTTCATGTATGTTTGATGGCTTGACAACCCATTCACTCATCCATATTTTTATGATTTACTTTATTTGCATTTTTTTTAGATCAGTTAATTTATTCAACTAATCACTCTAATTCCCTGTGGAACGAATCCCACTTGCCACTTTACTAATTTTCTATCTAGGTGGTGAAAAATCGATTTTCTAAACGATCACATTTTAAATATCATTTTGTTGAGTACACAAACGACGCTCATAATTAACATGCAATGGGTAAAAGCTTGAGTGAACCCGCTATCACCAATGTTCGTCTGCACATTCCGCTCAAGGTGCCAAGAACAAAGGCGGTGTATGGCGAAAGGCATTACTCCATTTATGGCTATACTCATAGTTTTATCACCGTCAGTAACTACTGAAATTGGACATTTACCATGCATAGCTTTTAAGAATGATTGCATATCCAACTGTAAGTATCGACCGTCTCATCCACCAACAACCCGAACCCAAAAATTGTCGTTTTCGTATGATTGTTGACCCCAACAAAAATCACTAGTGGCCGATTATAACAATTAGTTCGGTACGTAGAGTCAAATGACATTACATCACCAAAGTATTTGTAGTCGCATCGTGACATTGAGTCGAACCATAACAAGTTACCCAAGCTACCATCTTCAAGTATTGTGTACCGAAAGAAGAATCCTGGATCCATTTCGGACTTCGCAGTCATGTACGAGATAACTGAATCAGCATCGGAATTATCGGAAGCAGACCTGCGTATGGTGTCAATCCGGTTCTGTAGGTCTTTCCTGGTGTGTCAACAGCCGCATAACAACCAGCCTCATCCAAAAGTTGGTCCATCACTTGGGAAGTTTTCATTCCAACACATCTGCCTGATTGCACTTGTGCTATATGAGCATCGCTAACATTTCTATGAGAACGAAGGAATTGGCTGTGCTCGCCGGGTGATAATTTATAACTGTGCGCAGTGACAAACTCTGTAACAACCCACAACATTTTGTCCCTGTCGAAATTAATTTTAAATGATGCCCGACAACCTTCCCGAGTCTGACCTCTAGGTTCACGTACCCTATCGGTTCTATCTACATGTTTTTTTGATCTATACCCTTCTTTTGAACAAACCCAACTATGAATTGTAATTAATCCATGTGTGTCCCGACACAACCTATCCTTACGCGTGCTGAACAATATAACATATGAATATTTATTGTAAAACTCCTCAGCATCAGTAACAGATATAAACTCTTTCCCTATAATATCTGTCCCTTGTAAACTTATTAGTTCACTCTGTAAGAGATCATCAACTGTTTGCACCAACTTATCATCAGACAAACCCGGGGCTATGGAAACATTACCATGTGCAAACGGGACTCGATATGGCCAGTCAGTGTTGTTGGAAGTGTCATTTGGAATATACTCCTCAGTGTTTGCATGTGTCGTGTCTCCCTGATAGCAACTTGACTGTCCATCAGTTTTGAAATCCATATGTCCAGTTGCATTCCTAAACATTCCATGACTGATATCCATATTACTACCTACAAGCCATGAACATTTAATATTTTCAGTGTATATATATATTCAGATAAACATCAAATCAATCGTACATAGAAATGGAAGATTTATGCTATGTCAGGATACATTTATCAAAAGTGAAATACCGTTCAATGGTGTATCAATGTAACTTACTTGGACAAGGTTCAGAGGCAGCTCAAATGTGTGGTGGTTGGGAAGCATGTTCTTGGAAGACATTCATGTTTGGAAGAATGGTAGCCCAAGTATATCAAAATGTAGTGGGAAAATCCTTTGGTGTTAGTGTGTAGCGTGAGGAGGAGAAAGAAAAGAGTTATTGTCTGAAAATGGTTATGAAAGTGGTTGAAGATGGGTTAAAAAAAATTGGTCGGTGGACCACACTGATAAGGTAAATTCAAATATTTTGGATGATTGACATGTGTCAGTGTAAGCGACCCCAGAGCGACCTCATTGAAGTCGCCATAATGTCGCTTTCACAGACAGAAGAGAAAATAGAACGGAGGGGTTAGCGACTCCATGGGGATGTCAATCAAATCTGCCCAAGATCACATTTAGGACTGAAAAGTCCATCCACAAACCACGATGTTAGTGACCACATGGCGAGTTCGGGCAGATCTATCCAAGGTCACCCATGTCAGGCCATGAACCATTCAAAACCGGGAGGATAGCGATCCCAGGGCGACCTCACTGACCTCTCCCAAAGATCGCTATTCCAGTCAATAATCCATCCACCCAGCTAAGTTGAGTGGCGTTATTTCTGGAGAGGCGAGCTTAAGGCGATCTCATCAAGGTCACTCCAAGATCGCCTATACGTGATTTGTGAATAAATAGGCTAGGTCGTGGAAGATTCATTAAACACAATTTTCTCTCCACCAAAGCTCTCTCCACAACTGCAGCAACTATGGGTCTTTCTCCAAGGTAATCCTACCCCTAATCTTCTCTATTTATGTTGAAAATATGCATTACGTTACAACTGTATGTACATTGTAGTTTTGCTTCAAATGAGAAGAATAAATAAGGAAATTGGAGATTATTATGAGTTGCATGTCATTTGTTACATGAATTGTTGATTGGGTTTTCATTACAGTACCATTAGTCGGTAGTTTTTTGTTGTTTTGAAGATGCAATGTTAGATTAAGAGTGGTGTACCATTTGTGGTTACAAACTAATTGTTGTGTGAAAATGAACACTCGATTTTAACTGTGGTGTGCCATTTGTGGTTACGAACTAATTGTTGTGTGATATTGTGGTTAGATTTTAAGTGTGGTGTGTACATTTGTGCGGTTTGAGTCACATTATGGCGGGTGGTAAGAAAACCAAGCGAAAGCTCAGTAAAGGGCAATCCTTCAGAGGTTCGGATCCCTTCGCGTTGCCTCTGCCCTCAGGGAAAGGAAAGGGTGAAGTAGTCTCACCGCCGCCAGACCCGGATAACCCTTCCAGATGGGCATTGTTTGGTAATAGGAAGGTTTGGCCAGAAAGGGGCATAAATATGAGGGTTTTCGGGTCCACTTTCATTCCACATGCAGTTGAAGCAATGGGTTGGGGTGGTTTTGTTAGGACCCCTAATGTGGCGACACTAGATTTAGTTAGAGAATTTTACTACGCCATGGTCCCTCACCGATTCACTCAAGGGAATCCCGTGATAGTTCGGGGAAGGGAGGTCCTCATTACAGCCACCAGGATAAATGATTGGTTTAGGACTTCTCAAGACCTAAGCGACTATGTTGACGGCATTCCCAACCATGACTTCTTTGACCCGTACAATGGATATCTGGCCGCTGACTTAAGGATGGATGAAAACCCGATGTGGAACGAGTATCGCATTCCTTTGTTGCTTAGTGAACTCAAGCTAGATGCGGCTTTCTGGATGATGTTCTTTGACTACTCATTGACACCAAAGACCCACCACTCCGAGCTAAGTTTTGACACCGCACGCCATTTGTTTTGTGCAAGGAATACGCTTCAAATGGACATTGGTTAGATCATTGTGCAAGGTATACATAAAGGTTCTAAGACAAAAGGGCCCCCTTCCTTTCCCCTGCCTTATCACTCATTTTTGTGAGGAGGCTGGCATTAAATGGAACACAGATGGAGGCAACATGATTAATCCTACATCTGACATAGGTAAGAAAACATACAATAAACTTGCAAGACGTAGGAGGGTAAGGCCAATTGGGGCTAATGTGCTTGACGATGATGATATGGGATTGCATGAAGAAGACCTCCTCAACGAAGATTCGGATGACATAGATTACAATGACCCGAACCTGGGAGGTGATCCAAATGCGGGTGGAGGTAATCAAAACACCAGCTTGGATGAGATGATGCACACAATGACCGTACAAATGGAAGCAAACACCTAGTTCCTTGAAGCTATGAACCAACAGATGAACTCCAACCATCAAGCGTACATGGCAGAATTCACAAACATAAATCAGAGGTTGGATGCTTTCCAACGGGGTTTGGTCAACCATGGTGTCGAGATTACATTCGTGTACTGAGGGGAAGCTAGGCATCCTTCCAGAGGGCCGGAAGGAAGCTCTCAACAAGCACAAGGGCCAGGAACCAGTTCGCAGGAGGCACCGCCGGACCCCAATTTGCCATATCAGGGCCCGTAGTTATCGCATCACCCGAACAAGTTTTACATTTATTTGGTTTTGTTTAGCTGTTATCTTTCAATTGCCTAAACTTTTCTTAATGTTTTATTGCATTATGGACATATGTATTTGACTTAGAATGACGATTTTGATAGTTTTATGTGTAGTTTAATTTATATATATTTGGATAGGTTGTTGTGTGTTTGCCCTCCCTCCCGAACGTTAACCTATTTGCACCTACCTACCTTGAACTCATTCTTCAAACACAGGGAATCATCGAATTTATAAATTTTAATCTAAACATTTACAAAATAATTACAAATTATTTTTATTTCGTTTTAAAAGATTATTGAAATTTTTTTTAAAAAAATTTCAGTTATTTTTGTATGAAAAAATTACGTTGACTTGTTCACCGAACAAATTTAACGTTAACATGAATGTTTAAGTCGTTCAATTTACGACAATTATAATAATTTTTTATTCTGAAGAATTACGTTAATCTTGTTCAAAGAACAAGTTTGACGTTCGATGAACGTAAAACTTGTTCAAATAACGTTCAACATGTTCACCATGTGGATTTACGTTGACTTGTTTACCGAACAAGTTTTAAGTTAGAATGAACGTTAAAATAGTTCAACACCTACGTAGAACTTGTTCACGAAAATTTTCATAACCTTTTTAATTTTTTTTTTTTTTTTAGAATTACGTTCACTTGTTTACCGAACAAGTTTAACGTTAGGATGAATGTTTAACTTGTTCAACTTTCATCCAACTTGTTCGTGAAAAAATTAAAAAAAATTAAATAAATTTTATTTTTTATTTTTTATTTTTTTATGAATTACGTTCACTTGTTCACCGAACAAGTTTAACATTATGATGAACGTCCAACTTGTTCATAGAAATTTAAAACAATTTTATATAAAAATAATTTTTTTAAAGAATTACATTCACTTGTTAAACTTGTTCAAAGAACAATATTAACGTTAGGACTATAACGTAAAACTTGTTCAGATAACGTTTAACTTGTTCACCATGGGTTTACATTGACTTGTTCACCAAACAAGTTTAACTTAGGATGACCATTTAACTTGTTCAACTTACGTCCAACTTGTTCATGAAAAATTTAATCAAATTTTATATAATTTTTTTTTTTAATTACGTTGACTTGTTCAACTTGTTCATAGAACAATATTAACCTTAGGACTAACGTTAAACTTGTTTTGATAACATTTAACTTGTTCACCATGTGGTTTACGTTGACTTGTTCACATAACAAGTTTTACTTAGGATGAACGTTTAACTTGTTTAACTTACGTCCAACTTGTTCATGAAAAATTTAATCAAATTTTATATAATTTTTTTTTTTTTTTTTTTAGTTACGTTGACTTGTTCAACTTGTTCTAGTAACGTTTAACTTGTTCACCATGTGGTTTACGTTGACTTGTTCACAAAACAAGTTTAACTTAGGATGAACGTTTAACTTGTTCAACTTACGTCCAACTTGTTCATGAAAAATTTAATCAAATTTTATATAAAATTTTTTTAAAAAAAAAAATTACGTTGACTTGTTCAACTTGTTCACAGAACAATATTAACGTTAGGACTAACGTCAAACTTGTTCTGATAACGTTTAACTTGTTTACCATGTGGTTTACGTTGACTTATTCACAGAACAAGTTTTACTATGGATGAACATTTAACTCGTTCACCTTACGTCCAACTTGTTCATGAAAAATTAAATTTTTTTTTTAATATAAATATATTTTATTTTTAGGAATTACGTTGAGTTGTTCATCCAACAATATTAACATTACAAATAACGTCAAACATGTTCAGATAACGTTAAACTTGTTGTTACGTTGACTTGTTATCAAAACAAGTTTAACGTTAGGATAAACGTTTAACTTGTTCAACGTTAGGATGAACGTTTAACTTGTTCAACTTACGTCTAACTTGTTCATCATTTTTTATTAAACAATTTTTTTTTTTTAGAACTTGTTCAGTGAACAAGATTAACGTTTGTACTAACGTAAAAATTGTTCTTATAACGTTGAACTTGTTCATCAAGTGCTTTACGTTTGCTTGTTCACCAAACAAGTTTAACGTTACAATGAACGTTAAAATCGTTCAACCTACGTTGAAATTGTTCACGAATTTTTTTATAAAAATTAATTTTTTTTTAAGATTTATATTGACTTGTTCACCGAACAAATTTAATGTTACGATGAACGTAAAACCCGTTCAATATACGTTAACCTTGTACAACAATGAAGGTTTATGTTAACTTGTTCTTCGAACCGGTTTAATGTTTAGCTGAATGTTAAACTTGTTCAACCTACGTTGAACTTGTTTTGAAAATCAAAATTTTCAAAAAATATATTTAATTATATTTATTTTATATATATTTTATATATTATATATATAATTTTCATGAATTTTAAATTCATTCTTGTATTAAAAATCATTTTTAAATATATTTTATATAATAAAATAATATATATATTATTGCAAACCAGTTGCTTTTGTGTGCTGTCAAGCACTTTTTTTTTTTTATTATTATTATTATTATTTTTGTTCATTTAGGTTGGTTTGTACGGTACAACAACATTTTTAATTTGTACCATAGCCGAAGCCTAATTATACACCGGGCAGTCAACTGCTCCTGTTCTCATTTTCTTGATTTTTGTTAGGTTAGTGATTGTCAATGGATGATGAACTTGATCACAACGCTGTACAATGTTAGAAGTTTTGACATTAATTAATCAAGTTTATTCCTAAGTTTTATTTTTTATTTTTTTCTTTCTTTCTTTCTTTCTTTCTTTCTAAACAGTTGGATTGCTTGATAAAGAATGGATAAAGAGATCTAGATAAATGTACCGGAGGAGAGATAATTTAAAATAGTAATTAAAGATTTTGGAGAAGATTTAGGAGTTTAATATGTATTATTTAATGATTTAAGAGAGAGAATTTTTTTTTTTTTTAATTTAACTCAAAAAGATTTATCCCTTAGATTAATCTAAAGACTATGATGGTTCATCCAAACTTTTATTATTGTACGGTCGAATTGACTGGAGAAAAACCGTATATATGGATAGGATCCATGACCCTATTTTTTTTTACATAGAATTTGACACACTTTTATATCCATTAGATCTTAAGTGTTTGAATGGTCTAGATTTAATACTCCTTAATCCTTTTTCTTTTTCTTCTATTAATGTTTTTATTTACTTCCTATTTTTTTTCTATTCTCTCTCCTAAATTTTAATGTTATATTTCATTATTTTTCCTAATTTATTTATATCTTTCCTTCTTTCTTCCTCCCTCATTTCACTCTATGTGACATTCTTTCCTCACTATTTTAAATCATTTTTCCCTTTTTTTCTTTCTTCACGTTTCTTTAATATTTCACCTTTATCAAAATGTCAATATATATATATGGAATTGAAAGTGTTGTATACTATGACTTTGTTAATTAGGTTTTTTTTTTTTTTTTTTTTTTTGTTTTTTTTTGTTTTTTGTTTTTGTTTTTTTTTTTGGATTGTTTGAATATTGAACCGGTTTTTAATTTATATTTGATTGCGTTATTTTCTACACAAAGTGTAGCCCCTTTCCGTATCCTTTTGTGTATGTTTCTCGGGTGAAACCGGGGTTTTAATGTTTCATTTGAGGTTTTTGTAGGTTTTTCTGATAGCAGGGGTGTTTTGGCTCTAACTAAAGAAATTTGGGCAAAAAGCGCAAATATGGAAAGTCTGGAGGCTTGGTTCAGAAAGCGCCGCGGTTGGAGCACAAGCGGCAAGCAGGCGACAGAGATCCTCAGAGCTGCCGCTCATGAATTGCCGCGGTCAAGCATCAGCGGTAGGGTGGCGACAGAAACCCCTCAGAGCTGCCGCTCATGAAGTGCCGCGGTTGGTGGACCGCGGCAGAGTGGCGACAGAAACAGCAATTTCTTGCCGCGGTTGATCTGCCGCGGTTGTCCAACCGCGAAAATGGCAACCGCGGCAGAGCGGCCCTTCGTATTCCAGAGGGCAGTTTGGTCATTTTTGGGCCTCCTATAAGTATCCCTTCTAGGTCATTTCAAGCCACACCTCCCCAGCTCGAATTATTACAGCAAATTCCCTTCTTGGCTCTCTCCTACTCACATCACCAACCCATCTCTTACAAACCCACCAAAATTCCACCTTTCCCTAAGATCCAAACACACCAATCCCACCTCTCTTCCATAGCCATCATCACTTCACCTTTTGAGCAAGAAGAATGATAGAAAGAGAAGAAGATCCAAAGAAGAAGAAGCTCTCCACATAGTTTTTTCTAGACTCTTTCTCTTTTATTCTTATTTGTAGCCATGTATTTCTTATTTCACATCTATTGTATGGTTACTTGTTGTAATATGATGAGCTAAACTCATAGTGCTAGGATTTGATGAAACCCCACCTTTGACTATACACTTAAATGAATTGATTCTTGTTTTCCCTTATGTGCAAGATTGTTGTTTGTATGGGTGTTTTATGTTCTTAATGCTTTTCAATTGATTGATCTCCTCTTGAATGACTTTTGTGGTGTGCTATGCACTAACCGGAGACGCACGCCACATGTTCGATAAAATGCTTCCCTATGCATGTTTAGAAAAGTAGACCTACTTAGGCTAGCGTATAGGACTCATTTAGTACACCAAAGTTCGTAATGAACTCATTCGTACATTCCGGGTAATCGAAGGATAGGCTTGGGTACGCTTTGAGTGTGACTCACTCTACTTGACCAAGATTGTGGGTCAATAGAAGGGTGTACGAGTATACGAATTGCATGAGTACATTTGGGGTTATACAATCGAGTCTAACTAGAAAGTCAATCTAAGGGTGGGGTGTAGTCAAGTCCTAGCATAATTCTCTCCATTATCATATCCGTGTTTTATTTTGAGTTTTTCATTTCATTGCTTTAGTATTAGTTCTAAATCAAGATAGTTTACTTTGTTTGTTTTGAACTACCATCATTTTTGATTGTTTGAATAGTAATTTGACTAATCAATTTCGGTAATCGGTCACTCAATTCCATGGGAACGAACTTTATTTTCCGTTGTGCTACTCTCCGACCTCGTACTATTTCGAGTGTCACTTGAGTGATAGCCAATATTATAAAAGATATTTAAGTGGAATATTGATTTTAGTTTATTTAAGTTCTTTTATCAATTAAATTTATCATTTAAAAAATTTGGATTTATTTTTGTTATATTTAAATTTAAATATGATATTATGGAATATTTTTATTAGAAATATAGATAAAATTATCAATCGATAAATAGATAAAGTAAGAAATGGAAACAATTGTATACAAATAAAAATAAAAATAAATCAAAGTGAAAAAAGAAAAAAAATTGAAATAATAAACATGTTAACCGTTGTCTATTGTTTGCTCAAAAATAAAATAAAAATTGTTGTCCGTTGAGATGAAAAAGGTAGTAAAAAAAAAAAGATAAAGAGAGGAAAGAGGAAATTTAAATAAAAAGAGAGAATGAAATGAAATATTAAAATTTAGGTGAGAGAAAATACAAATATTAATAGAAAATTGGAAAGTGAATTAATGACATTAACTTTGTACCACTCAAGCACCTAGGATCTAATGGACACAAAAGTGTATAAAATCCTATGTAAAAAAATAAGGTCATGGATCCTACACTATATATATATATATATATTCCAATGGAGACTCTACTCTAATCTGCTCTGGATTTGCCTCATTTTGGCCCTTGCCCATGGTCTTTTAATGATTGTTTAGGTAGCTTAGTTTTTAGTTTAAAACTCCCACCACCTAAGCAAAGACTTTTCAAGCATTTAGTGTATTGAAACTGTTGGCGTGAAAGCTCTTCAACTGTCAAAAGTCAAAGAACTTCTTGCCATGTAAGATGAAGTGGACTTTCAACAGCCAGCTGGACATGGTCAAACTTGATCCTGGGTTGATGGTCTACATCATGGCTGCTCAAGTGAGGACAGAATGTTAAGGATTCCTCTTGGTGGGAACCAGCTTGCAATGGGTTTCTCTTCTTGAATGAATAGTGTAGAATACATCACAAAACAGAGAAAGTTCAGTATGGAAATTGAGCGTTTCGCCCGATTTCTCCTTCGATGTCTCAGATTAGTACTTAAACATTTAATCGGGGAAATATAATCATATGTAAACAATAGGGAAGATAACCCATTTACCTGAGGTAGATGCCCCATGTCGTGACGGCTTCTCTCACCGGATCTTGACCATAGAATATGGTTTCCCCTGAAATGCCTAAAAGGCAGTAAATGCTTCTCCTTATCATTAGCTAGATCGTTATTAAGCTTGGATCTAGATAATAATCTATTAGGAATATAAATGAGGAGTTATACTCCTCTCTTAAGGGTGCATTGTGTGTTGTGCCTCTTTATCCCTTGCTCTGTCTTTTATTTTTGTCTCTTCTCCTCTAGCTAGTGGCCAAAGGGATGATTGTGGATAGGCAAGAAGAGGATTCTAGGGTTTTCATATCTTCTTGTTCTTCTTTGGGTGTAACCCTCGGTTTTCGTATATAGGGAAGGAATGGGTGTTGTATGCATCGAGTCTTTTTTAGTAGATGAGGGGTGTGCATTTCAACTTCTTCTTATGTAGGGGACATGGTACATTTGTACCTCATCCATCTAGCCAATCAGAGATCAAAACCTTTGGGAGATGCTAGCCTTGGTCTCTTTTGTCTTTTCTACTCCATTGGGGTTTATCTCTGCGCCATCTGTACGGCACATCAAGTCTGTAGGCGCATGTGACTGCATATAGGGTCTAACGTGCCACTTCTAGGTAGACATGTTTCTTCCTATCACTATTATTCTTCTATCCTTGGTTTCTCTCAGAGCAGTAAACTTGCTCACCAATATTTGGGGGAAAAATTGTTCATGTCCGGTTTCTTTCTCTTGTCATTTGCCAACTGTCCATGTTATCATATTGTTGACTCTGAATTTGAATCCTTTTTTGTTGTTATCCTCTTTTGATGACATGGCTTTGACTGTTCTATTTTGAAGATTATATTTCATATAATAACATAAGAAGAAAGTATTAAGATTATGTACCTTTCTTCGGTTTTGGAACGATCACAGAATGTTTCACAGGTTAGGAAAGAGTTATCAATAAATAAAACTCAAACTCAAGCCACAGTATAAGAATCCTCTCTTTACTATTTCTCTCTATTTCTATATTTCACGTATTACTGATATTCACTTATAGACACTTAGCATTTTGTATCACAAAGTCCTATATTTACTCACATACTGCATAAATGGTGTCTATAGAATAACTGCATAGGCAGTTATCTACAGTAACTGCTATAATCAGTTATTAACATGTGTTGGGTTGGGCTTCATTGGCCAAGGCCATGGAATTGGGTTTGGACCCATCTTGGGTGTACCCAATAAATACTAACATCTCCCACTTGCACAAGTGGGTCCAACACAGCTCCATCAGAGAGAACATAATTATGACATCATCATAAAATCGTATAAGAGTATTCATATGGACAAATATACTGTGTGACCTATGAACAATCAATGTAAAAATAAGGAGCTTTAAAATCTCAATTGTAAATTCTCTATTTACAAGAGATATAATGTTGTTCATTATTGTATCATAGATTTAATTTTATAATTCTTTTTATCAGTCCAAAGCATACTTAACCCCTCATGAAGCTATGTTTGACTTTATCACATTTCATGTATTCACAATTGTATCTCTAAATACAATTAGCTAGTCGGTAAACACATAAGTAAGATAAAAAAAAGGTATTAAATCTTCCCATTCTAACTTAGTCTCTTAGTGTCCAAAACAGTTGCTACCTTAGACATACCCCATAGGCTGTATTACCATAGCCATAGAAATAACACGCTAAATGTGATAACACTATTCTGTCACTTTAAGACAAAGTGAATGGTTATAAGGACATCATTTGAAGTGTTATATAACTTCAATGGAACTTACACAATGAGGAAGCAGAGATTCATTCTCTCATTTTCCATATCGGTCACAAATAGCACACAAGGTATGAAACATGTGTTACAGTGATTTTCATTCTAAACGAGAATGATTATGTTTTTCTTTAATTCACTGTACAGATCTAAGTTCAGTCACATCCTGTGACTAACCCGAGTTCTTAAAAGCTTGTCATTCTCTAGCGCCACATTAAGGTCTCATATCTGGCTAAATTAGGTATCAATGATAGCGGGGTCAATCATGATCGGTTCTAAAATATATGTATATTTGTTAAGAACCTCATCTTGACACAATCATGGTGACATTTTCATATATATTAGCCCCTTTTAGAATATTTCTCACATATTCTACATTATATATATATATGTCTCATCTCAACTTGTTCTCCCAAACAACTGAGGCGACCGCATGTGTAAGAATGCCAGTCTTAACCTGACGACATTTTATAAAAACAATTCATGCATGAAATATAACATGCTAATAAGATTTCAAAAACAAAAACCAATTTTATTTATAACTATAATAACATCATTCAGTACAATGATTCAATCTATCATTTACAATCTATGCAACCCTAATGACTTAGCATGTGATTCATGGACATCTCTAGTCACAGCTTTAGTGAGAGGATCAGCTACCATCTCATGGGTTGAAATGTATTGAATCATTACTTCTTTCTTCAATATGATGTCTCTAATAAAATTGTATTTAGTCTCTATGTGTTTGGATTTACTGTGATACTTGGAGTCTTTATTGTAAGCAATCGCTTGACTATAACAGTAAACAGTTACTGGCTTTCCCATGCCCTTAGAGACATCCATATCTTCCAAAAATCTCTTAAGCCAGACGAATTCTTGTACTGCTACCGAACATGCCACAAATTCGGCATCCATTATTGATAGTGCAATACATGTCTGTTTCTTGCTACTCCAAGAGATAGCACCTTTACTGAGTAGGAATGCATATCCTGATGTAGATTTTTGCTAATCCAGATCGCCTCCCCAGTCGGCATCTGTATATCCAATGAGACGCAAATATCTACCTTGGTAACAAAAGGAGTAGTTAGCAGTACCTTTAAGATACACCAAAATTCTCTTCATGGCAATCCAATGTTTCTGTCTAGGATTAGATTGATATCTACTTACAAATCCTATCGCATAGCAGATATCTAGTCACGTACACAACATACCATACATGAGATTGCCAATAGCACTAGAATAAGGAACATTTTTCATACTATCAAGTTCTTGTGGAGTTTTGGGACACATTTCAAGACTAAGATTTTAGCCTTTTGATATGGGTGTATCCATAAGCTTACAATCAACCATATTAAATCGTTCAAAAATCTTCCTTATATAAGGCTCTTACGACAAAGCAATTAATTTCTTTGAACGATCTCTTGTAATTTTGACTCCTAATATATAGGCAGCCTCACCCATGTCCTTCATCTTAAAATTTGAAAACAACCATTTCTTAATGGCCAACACATATTCTTTACAATTTCCAGCCAATAAAATATCGTCCACATATAAAGATAGCATCACATACTTATCTTTATCTCATTTTATATACACACAATGGTCTTCTTCAACCATTTGGAACCCATAAGACACAATAGCCTGATGGAACCGTAGGTACCATTGTTTGGATGATTGTTTCAAGCCATATATTGACCTTTTAAGCTTACACACTTTGCGCTTGTTATAGGTAAAAATAGTTGTGGCGGACACGTCATCACCATATAAGGCTATGAAAGCAGGAGTCAAGATAAGTCAACTTATGGACTAAAAAATCCCCCACGACGACTTACTCGAAAAAAGAGTAAGTCGCCCGATCACAAACAAAGACCATCAGCTCGGGTAGTAAATCTTACTCGGGCACATACTCGGGCATACTTGGGAATTAATAAAACAGATAGTCACCAGCGTTGATATTCAAAACGCAGGACATAATCAGCGACCAGCGTCTCCACGATAAGCAACGGTGTGGCTGCTCAGAGTTCAAGTAAGGAAACAGATAGTTTCTCTGCAAATAAAGGAGGAGGAATCAGAATCAAACTTGGACTCAGCCAAATCAGGAAATATACTACAAAGAAAGAAACAGAATCCGTTTAGGATTAGAACACACACCCCAAAACTAGGGCACCACATGCCAAACCCTAATAACAACATGTATAAATACCCCATTTGTACACAAATAGGGGGTACGCGAGAAATAGCTAGAAGGAGAGAATTATAGTGCAATATTCTTGTAACCATTCTTCATAGTGAATTTGGCTTCGTTTCTAAGGCAACAATCCGTAGATGTTTCTCCAATCATTGGAGTTTTACCACGTAATTGTTTGTTATTTCTTCTTGATTTTTAATCGTTCTCGTTCATAAACTATAGCAATTCAAAAATAAATCATTGACTCGGTGACCATCAAAAATCACCGTCAACAATTGGCGCTAGAAGGAGGGGGACCCGAAAATTTGTGACAACAATGGCTGGAGAAGGAGATGGTAGCGATTCCAGGTACAGTTAAGGCATGCCAAGTAACGAGCTGGAAGATGACACCACGCTCAATACAGCGGATGCCACCCTAACGACGGCAGACCAGTCAGCCGCTCTAGCTGGTATTCAACGTTTCCCTACAACTAATGAAGAAATTGTGCAACGATTCCGCGCTTCTCTGCAACAACTTATATCAGACACAGCAAGGCAAGGAATTGACCTTTCCACCACGGAAGGTTTGATGTCGCCTCACAATCTGTCTGCCCCAAACCAGCAGGCAGCAATATTGCGTTGTGCAGTGGTGATACCAACGCCTGATGCACCCCTAAAGGCAAGACGAGATCCTACAGGCAAACCAGAGATATTATCCGAAAGAGTGGCCAAGAGAAGTAGGGAGCATAGAGAGGGGAATGATTCTGACAAAGGGTAAGATCAAGATCGGATAGCTGGGGATCGAGATCACCCTAGGAGGCGCAGTCACCGGAGAGACCGGTCATCATCGGAAGAAAGTGAGCAGAATCATCATCGCAAGAGCCAAAGGGGCACAGTTCGGCTGCATGGCCTAAACCAAGATCGTAGAGAGTTGAATCCGGAGGAAAGGGGCCAAAAACTGACCATAAGTCAAAATTTCAATGCGATAGGGGAACCAGAAGAAGACAGCGACATACTCATACAGAGTCTGACCCGGGAAGTTCAGAATAATCGTCGACAAATGGATGCTTTAGTCAGGCGATATGGGCGTAACGAGCTGTTAGATGATGAATCCGGAAGCCCTTTCACCAATGGGGTCCTGAGGATGCCTTTCCCGGAGAGATTCAGGATGCCACACATTGAGCTATTCAAGAAAGATACCGATCCAAAAGAACACGTCCGGAGGTATAGAAGCGCTATAGCGCAATATGTCCACAATGACGCACTGCTATGTTTGAATTTTCCCAAGATTCTTGGGGATCTAGGCTCCCGGTGGTTTGGTAGACTATCAGCAACAAGCATAAGCAGCTTCGGCGAGCTGAGCAAAGCCTTCTCAAGGCAGTTCCTCGGGAATGTACACAGGAAAAAATCAGTGGCCCACTTATCCCAACTCAAACAGGGAAAAGACGAGTCGCTGAAGAGATATCTGGGGAGGTTCAGTTAAGAAGTGTCCGAGATTGGGAGTATAAATGACGAAACAATAATTGCCGCGTTCATCAACAACCTTCAGAATGTCCAATTGTCATTTGACCTCAGAAGAGCCCGACTAACCAGTTATGTTGATATGATGGACATGGCGGGGGGTTATGCCCTAGCTGAAGAGGAAGAAATTGCCACGGGAGGTTACTTCGTGCATGGCGATTGCCTAGAGGGATCCAAAACCAAAGACCAAACAAAGGCGCCTGAATGGTCGGGATGGACGGTGAGCATACGACCCGAAAACCGATCAACCGCGCCAGAGGTTCCAAGGCAGATATACAAATTATACCCCATTGAAGAAAGATCAAGGTGAAATATTGGCAATCCTAGAAGAGAAGAACATGTCTAAAGAACCGCCTAAGCAGTCAACATATGCTCGGAGGGACACCACCAAATATTGCCGGTTCCACAAGGAGAATGGGCATGAGACATCCAAGTGTTTCCAGCTAAGGGACCACATCGAAACCCTCATTAGGGAAGGGCATTCGAAAGACATTGTCTTCAAAAAGGTGGACAAGGTGGATGGACAGAAGGATAGCCGACAGGACGGACGGGCGGGCAAGAAAGTTTAGTCCCAAGAAAGCCGAGGATGAAGGAGCAATTAACACCATCTTTGGAGGACCAGCGACTGGTAAGAGTAACAGGGAAAGAACCCAGGAAATTCGGGAGGCCATGGAGGTACGGAGAGACCTGGACGTCAATTCTATTGAACCCGACCCGAAGAGAATCAAGGAGGGCTGGGACCCGATCATATTCACAGAAGCCGACTCACACGGAGTAGATTTTAGGCCAAATGACGCGCTGGTGATCAGCGCATGGATCAGTCATAGAGAGGTTCATCGAATTTTGATTGACAATAGGAGTTTAGCAGATATTCTAAGTGCAGAAGTATATAACCAGCTGAGGCTAGATAGGAAAGACCTACAGCCATTTCCCATGCCCCTTAGAGGATTTGGAGGAGTCGAAGTAAGGTTGCTTGGCACGGTGAAGTTACCCGTGAAGATCGGGAAGGCTCCTTGCCAAAAAATAGTGCTACTCGACTTTGTGGTGGTGGATACAGAAAACTGGCCGTACAACGCCTTATTGGGCCGACCATTTTTGAATAAAGCTAAGGCAGTGAAAGCAACCTATGCTCTCATGATGAAGTTCCCGACCGAATATGGCGTAGGAGTGGTCAAGGGGTCACAAGAGATGGCCTGCAGAGCAAACTTGTCAGTATATAAAGATAGGGAAGTACACCAAGTATACGCAGTAACAGCCCAGCAAAAGGTTGGAGAACTTGAAGAGCAGGCAGAGGTGCCGAAAGAATTTGAATTGGATCCCAGAGAAGAGCCTGAGGTTAGAAAAGATGAGCTGACCGAAGAAGTGGCGCTGAATCCAGAGGTTCCGAGTAGGACAGTGAAGGTAGGGGCAAGTTTAAATATACATGTCAAAACCTAGCTTGTCACACTGCTAAGAAGTTATGAGGATGTTTTTGCTTGGGGTCACGAAGATATGCTGGGGGTGGAAACAAAAGTGATATCACATTGCCTCTCTATCAACCTAGAGTCCAGACCAGTGGTACAAAAGAGAAGGTTGTTCAATCCAGATAGAAGCGTCGCAATCAAGAAAGAAGTGGAGAAGCTACTTTCCACAGGATCGATAAGGGAAGTCAAGTACCCGGAGTGGGTAGCCAATGTAGTATTGGTCAAGAAAAAGAACAACCAATGGAGGATGTGCGTGGATTTCACAGACTTAAACAAAGCTTGCCTGAAAGACAGTTTCCCACTGCCGAGGATTGACCAGTTGGTAGATGCAATAGCAGGACACGAACTACTAAGTTTCATGGATGTTTACTCGGGATACAATCAAATCCGGATGAACAAAGCAGATGAAGAAAAAACATCTTTTACCACGGATCAGGGGTTGTATTGCTACATAGTGATGCCATTCTGATTAAAAAATGCTGGGGCAACGTACCAGAGGTTGGTGAACAGGATATTCGCTCGGCAGATTGGGAGAAACATGGAGGTCTATGTGGATGACATGTTACCAGCAGAAACCAGGTATTCGCTGGTAGAAAAAATAGCGCTAGCTCTGATCATATCGGCCAGGAAATTAAGGCCATATTTCCAAGCACATACAATAGAGGTGTACACAGACTGCCCACTCAAACTCATTCTTCAAAAGCCGGAGGTGTCGGGAAGGCTGACCAAATGGGCAGTAGAACTCAGCGAATACGACATCAGATACAGACCCAAAGCGGCAATCAAATGGCAGGCGGTATCTGATTTTATAACAGAATTCACCGAGCCAGACGCCGAGGTAAGAAGGACAATGGAAGATGAACAGACTAGTAAATTCCAATGGAAATTGCATGTAGACGGATCATCAAACACACATGGTAGTGGGGCAGGAATAGTCATAACAACCCCCGAGGGAGATACTGTGGAGTGTGCCATGAGATTCGATTTCAAAGCAACCAACAATCAAGTAGAGTATGAAGCCTTATTGGCCGGCCTAAGGGTCTGCATAGCATTAGGGGCAGATGAGCTGGAAATTTACAGCGATTCACAAGTCATGGTTAATCAGGTACTTGACGAATACCAGGCAAGGGAAGAGCACATGATAGCTTATTTGGACATTGCAAAGAGGCTACTTAGAAAGTTCAAAGTGTACAGAATCTCTTAGATCCCTCGGGAAGAGAACGAAAAAGCATATGTTTTGTCCAAACTAGCTTAAACCACCACAAGTATCAGATCCAAAGCAATACCAGTGGCACATCTGACTAAACCAAGTACAGCAGAATCCGAGGAAATCATGATAGCAGAGATCCGACCAAGCCCAGGTGACTGGACATACAAACTCAAAAAGTACTTGGAGGAAAACATACTACCGGAGGATGCTGTGGAAGCTAAACACATCAGATACAAGTCAACACGGTACACAATTCTGAGGGGAGAATTATACAGGAGAGGATTCTCAAAAGTGTTGCAAAGATGTGTTGCCGGCGAAGAAACCAGAGAGATCCTAAAAAGCGTCCACAGTGGAGTGTGTGGGCACCAAACCGGGGGTAAAAGCCTAGCACATAAGGTACTTAGGCAAGTATTCTACTGGCCAACTCCATTCGCAAAGGCGCAGCGATTCGCAGAGTTGCGAAACATGCCAAAGAATAGCAAACGACATTCGGCAACCCCCAGAATTACTTAGAAGCTTAACCTCACCTTGGCCTTTCGCCATGTGGGGACTCGACCTAATAGGACCAATGCCCACAGGAACAAAGGGAGGGGCAAAGCACGCCATTGTGGCAGTGGACTATTTCACCAAATGGGTAGAAGCAGAGGCACTTGTACACATCACTGAGGCAAACACCACCAGCTTTGTCAAGAAGAACATAATATATAGGCTCGGGATCCCGAGTATCATTATAACTGACAATGGAACCCAATTCGACAATAAGAAGTTCAGAGAAATGTGTGAAGAATTCAAGATCGCAAACTACTATGCATGGCCTGCTCACCCTCAAACCAATGGCCAGACAGAGGTTGTGAATAAAGTGATCAAGCACACACTGAAAGCAAAACTAGAGGCAAAGAAAGGTGGCTAGGCGGACAAACTACCCGAGGTACTATGGGCATACCGAACAACTGTAAGGTCGTCCACGGGGGAGACTCCTTTTGCGCTAGCATTTGGGACAGAGGTTGTTATCCCAGCAGAAACAACTTTTACATCCCCTAGGATTCAGTTATACAGCCCCGAGCACAATATAGATATGCTGCAGCAAAACTTAGACGAGCTTGAGGAGATCAGAGATGCAGTGCAAGTAAGAAATTTCGCGTACCAGCAAAGGGCTGCGAGGTACTACAATTCCCACGTTCGGGAGCGGAGATTCCAACTCAAAGATTTAGTGCTAAGAAGAGTATCCCTGAATACCAAAGATAAATCATCGGGATCTCTCGCCGATAAATGGGAAAGGCCATACATCATCAAAGGAATTGTAGGGCACGGGGCCTACATGATAGCCCGACCAGAGGGTAGCCTGGTATCCCGACCATGCAACGCATAATATCTAAAGATCTTCTATCCCTAAGGAATCTGACCATGGTTTTATAATTAATTTATTCTGCTTTAGCTCAGTTTTTAGTTTCCGCTTTAATTATTTCAGATTTATTTGTTGATATCATAATCATGTTGATCATCTAATAAAGTTTAGTTGCTAGTACGGAGTAATTCAGTGGAATCGATAAAATCCATGAGCAACATTTCAACAGCGGCCACTCAAAAGTCGACCAAATAAACACCAAAAAGATTCGGGCGCTATAAGGCCGCGAAAGAGCGGACGAGTGGTGCTCGAAGGGCGGAAAAGCTGTAGTAGCGTGCCCGCCTAGTTAAGGCGATACGAACGCATCTCTTAGCAAAAAGGCAAAACTGGGGCACCAGAATAACTGGAAAACTGCTCGAAGCGCCGCTACAAAGACTAGTGAGATGCGCAGTCGTGTTGGCAGGTACAAAGTACCCCAACGATTCGGCAAAACCTTGCACAGATAAAACCAGGAGATGTCCTAGTTGACTTATGCAAGGACCTTAACGTATGGTCGTGGCAAGCCTTGGCGTAACGTTGAGGTAAAACAACCTCAAAAATCGAAGGATAAAAGCCAGTTACATAAGATACTTGGCGAAAATTAGTTACCGGTTAAATAAGATACTCGGTCTAATTGATTAAAAGGCCATTTACATAAGATAATTGGCTAAAATTAGTTACCGGTTAAATAAGATACTTGGTCTAATTGATTGAAAGGCCAGTTACATAAGATACTTGGCTAAAATTAGTTACCAGTTAAATAAGATACTCGGTCTAGTCGACTAAACTGCCAGAAAATAAGGCACTCGGTCAAAGTAAAGCTAGGGATTCCCGAAGGATCCATAAATTCGAAGATATCCAAGTACAAACAGGCAAAACGAATTTAGATTGTCCCATTTATGCGTTTGTCGTACAGGAAAGTAGAACAATATAAGAATATAAGAATAAAAGTCCGTATGTATATATGGGGAAAAGTGAATACAAATATAGTTACAAAAAGACTTGAAGCAATTTAATAAAAACTCAATAGGGTGGCGCTGGGGGTTGGGAGCTGCTTCCGCCGACATCCGGATCAGGTTCCATCACGTATTCACTCAGAAGGCTGTCATCCGAGGGCCACACAATCGCATCCTCCTCTTCATCGAACATCCAGGCGCTAAAATCAGTCCCGGGGACGGGTCCCAAATCAGGCTTCTCGTTGTCAATCCCCGCCTTCTCACAGGCATAAAAGGTGGAGAAAGATTCGGCAGTAGGAACCTCAAGGTGCATGGGATGTGGCGCTTTACCTTTACTTCTACAATATGCTCGCCACTCTCTCATCTTGATCCGAAGGGACTCTAGAGAGGTACATGTTTTTTGATTGAAAGGCTCCAGTTGGTCCTAGCCCGATCAGTCGCCCTATTTTTATGGTTGAAGAATTCCCTAGCCGAGACCATTCCCCGCTAGAACTCACGCAGAAGCAAAGCATCATAGGCTGGAGACCTCTTGAAACGATCAACACCCTGTATTTCCAGTTCCAGCCTAGCTTCCTTCGATAGGGACTTGACTATTAAGGCTTGATGCTCCAAGTCTTCAATTCGGCGTTCATAAGATGACTTGGCGTCTTCAGCAGTCTGCTCAGCCTGGAGCAAAGCATCCTGAGTGGACGACAACTGATCTTATAGAGTTTTGACCTCCTCAGCAGCGGAAGATGCTCGTTGTTCAGCCTCCATTTACCGTGCCAGGCATTGATCCAGGAGCATCTGACTCGATTTAGCCCCCTCTTGACAAGCTAATTCAGCCCGAGAGCGACGATCCTCACTCTCCTTCAATTGGGCTTCTAATCGCCTTATTCTTTCTGCTTGGGCTTCACCGGCCTGACAAGCCCTGGACATCTCAGCCACCATCTGCAGCAAGTCAACAACAAATAGCAGTAACGTAAAAAAAAAAAAAAAGAGGAATACGAAATTATGCATATAACCAAGGCATTACTTACGTAAGAAGCACTGTTGAAAAAATTACAGAGTCGGTCAGATACTGTCCCGGTCCTGAGATGACTCCAGTGATCCTCCCCGATGTAGGCTCGGCCTGAAGCCATGGCCCTTAGCATGGTGTCGGGGGCAGGATCGTCAGTCTGGGGGGAGGAGCCCAAACCACCAACACTGGTTTCAGGGAGCTCGGCAGACGAGGTCGCCTGAGGAAAGTCGGTTGAGCCTCCAACGCTATCCTTGATCTGGTCCAGTGGATGGGTCATGCTCGCGTTTTTTCCAACATCACCCTTCCCCTCATCATCCGAAGATGAATCAACATATACAACTACTCTGGGAATCTTGGGGGTAGGGTGACCAGAAGAAAACAAGGCTTTCCTCTTTCCAGACTGCCTCCCGCGAGAATTCAAATCGACCGTCGGATCTTCAGAATCCTTACCAGGCTGCTTCACCTCAACATTGCTATCTCCGGGGGTAGGAGTTGGATCAGCAGGAGTTGGAATCTCTGAAGCAGTAGGATTCGGCTCGGCAGAAGTTGGAATCTCCAGAGCTACCACGCCCGAATGTCCCCCAACTGCTTCAGCACCTTGAGAAGTAACTCTTGGCGTGTTTACAGCAGAATGGGGAGAATTGGATCCACTGGGAAAAGTCGCTTGCTCGGGCTCAGAGGGGTGCCCCACTTTTTCTTTCCCCACGGAAGAAGAAGGACCTACTTGATTGTCCTGATTAGCAGTGATCCTACTTGCTCCAAAGCCCTCCGGGTCGCCCACGGCCTCTGTTGAACATGCGGTCATTTCTTGACCATGGGTCTCCTCGGGCATATAATCGGGCACTCCCTCTTCATCGTCTCCCTTGGGAGGATCCTCGGGAGTGCTCCCATCAGAGTCATCTTCGGGAGGGGCTATTCCAGCATCTCACTAGCGAAGAGCCACTTTTCGGCCAGCTTCCACGATGCCTTTCATCCAGCGTGCCTGAGCATCGCAAACTATGTCTACATCAAATACTTATTAAAAAAAAAAAAAAAGAGTCCGAGTCAGTAGACTAATTTAAGAACAAGAATGCAAGAGTAAAGAAAAACAATTAACTTACGGTGTTTGCGGCATGCAGAAATCTGAGGAAAAAAGCGAGCTTTAATCATTTTCCCCCCATTGTACAGATAAGGTTTGCCCCTTTTCTCCAAAGGGCGGACGGCCGCCCGAGCCAAAGTCTTTAGTTCCTCGTCAGTAAAGGCAGAAGTTATATGGTTCCATTGGAGCGAACAAAAGTATCGAGGAACCCTGCAAGTCATCCGAGTGCCATCCAAATTAAAACTAATTGATTGGCCCCAGCGTTTGCCCACAAAGAACCAGCTATTCTTCCAAAATTTGTTTGAGGTGGGGAAGCCCCAAACAAATCCCTTCATCTTCTCGTCCGTGGTCGGTTCGATTTCACCCTTGACCACTGCGTCTTTTGGAATCCAGAACTAGGGCTAGTTCGATTGAAGGAAATAAACCACAGTCTTCCCCACGGGCCTCAGCGCATAGAAGTGTCTGATTTCACGAGGTGTGGGAGGTGGCTGCTTCATTCTATGCCACATGTGCCACATGCATATCAAAATCCGATAGCTATTCGGAGTTAGCTACGCCGGAGCCAGTCGGGCCTCAGCCAAAAACCAAGTAATGAAAGGCTAGAAAGGAAGAGTAACACCACAAGTGAGCATTGCCCCATAGATTGCCACGTGGCTAGGTGGGGGGTTCCATGCAGCTCGACCATCAGCAGGAATCAGTGAAATCACGTTGCTATCCAGATCGAACCGCCACATATACTTTGTTATCTCGTTAGGGTCGACCACGTTCGGCTCAATGTCATAGACGCATATCCGCTCGGGAGAGAAGGGAATGCGAGCGGCCCTATGCTCCTCTTCAATATCGTTCTCAACAATCCTCTGGGTCACGACTCGGCTCTCCCGAGAGTGAGAATCCTTGTAAATTTTACGAATACTCATCTTCTTCCATGGTCGTCTCCAAGGCCGAGTATCAACACAAGTGGAAGAAGAATCTGACAGAGCTTCAGGCTGATAATAGTCAGGCTGCGATGAATCCGAAGAAACAGAATGAACTTCGGGAGTTGGTGGAACTCTGGAAGAAACAGGGCTGTCACGATAAATTTCAGAAACGTCGGCGTTAGTAAAATGCGGTTGATCAAAGAGAGGTTCCTTTAGTAACCTGTGGACAACCGATGCAGTGAGAGCATCATTTTGCTCAATAGCAATCATACCAACAGTAAAAAGACGGTACCTAGCTGCAGAATCCATGGGAACTAACCTTGATATGGCGAAAAACGGAGGCGATGCAGACTACAGAGAAAGAATCTTCCAGAAAAGGTCTGGGGATTGAAGCAGATGATCTCAATGAAGCAGGAGACACAAGCGAGTTCCTCTCAAAAAATACACGAAGATAGTAGAAAAAGAAATAAGAATGGAAAAGCAACAACACAGCCAGTATATATAGGCAACACATCGATTTCAAAAAAAAAAACAAAACCCTAGGAGAAGCGCGGAGAAGTGGGAAAACAGAGGGGCGTGGGCAGTGACGTGGGCTGCATGCAAGCGAACAGAGAGGTTATGTCTTATAGATGCATCGTACCACAGCCAAACAAAAAAAGACAAGTGGCAACCGGAGAGCATCTTGAGCCGCCAGAGAGCAGAAGCGTCACCATCAAGAGATTTCTGAAATGAGTGATGAATCGAATGCGTGCGGTCGTAATTAAGACACGTCATTTAAGGCTTCGAATCAAACGAGGATACATTAACACAGAAAACGACAAACGAGGACTAGTTGTAAAGAAGTATGAGGTTAAATATTCGACCCGAGAGGACCTGACTCGGCGCGATCGACTCAAATATTTAAGGGGGTATTGTTATAGGTAAAAATAGTCGTGGCGGACACGTCATCACCATATAAGGCTATGCAAGCAGGAGTCAAGATAAGTCAACTTATGGAGCAAAAAATCCCCCACGTCGACTTACTCGGAAAAAAAGTAAGTCGCCAGACCACAAACAAAGACCATCAGCTCGGGCAGTAAATCTTACTCGGGCATACTCGGGCATACTCGGGAATCAATAAAACAGATAGTCACCAGCGTTCATATTCAAAACATAGGACATAATCAGTGACCAGCGTCTCCACGATAAGCAACGGTGTGGCTGCTCAGAGTTCAAGTAAGGAAACAGATAGTTTCTCCGCAAATAAAGGAGGAGGAATCATAATCAAACTTGGACTCAGCCAAATCAGGAAATATACTACAAAGAAAGAAACAGAATCCGTTTAGGATTAGAACGCACACCCCAAAACTAGGGCACCACATGCCAAACTCTAATAACAACATGTATAAATACCCCCTTTGTACACAAATAGGGGGTACGCGAGAAATAGCTAGAGAGAGAGAGATTATAGTGCAATATTCTTATAACCATTCTTCATAGTGAATTTGGCTTCATTGCTAAGGCAACAATCCGTGGATGTTTCTCCAATCATTGGAGTTTTACCACGTAATTGCTTGTTATTTCTTCTTGATTTTTAATCGTTCTCGTTCATAAACTATAGCAATTCGAAAATAAATCATTGACTCGGTGACCATCAAAAATCACCGTCAACAGCGCTCATGGCCTTTTGAAATAAAATTTATTGGTTTTTCCATATAAATTTCTTCATCCAGTTCTCCATTAAGAAATGATATTTTTACTTCCATTTGATGTAATTCTAGGTCTATATGTGCAACGATTGCCAGAATAAGACGTACTGAAGCAAACCTAACCATAGGGGAAAAAGTTTCTTCATAGTCAATACCCTCTTATTGAGTATAACTTTTTGCGACTAAACGCGCCTTATGTCTTTCTACTGTTCCATCCGCCTTTCGCTTGATTTGAATGACCCATTTATTTCCAATCGTTTTCCTTCCTAGCGGTAAGTCCTCCCAGACATGATTAGTTTTCATTGAATCCATCTCCTCTTTCATGGCTTTAATCCATAGTTTTTTGTCGGGTGATTTGAGAACCTCATTTACATTTTTAGGCTCATCAGCATCATGTGAAGCAACCATAAACGCTTCCCCCTCAATCTCAAAACGATGATGAGGGACATTTCCACGGTTACTTCTACGAGAAAGTAAATGTAAAAGTGTTGTTTCAACAACGTCATTCTCCTACTAGGGACAGAAGGTCCGAGTAGATCTCTATTTATATCAAGTGGAGTTTCACTCCCACTAGGGATAGAAGTCCCTGATAGATCCGTATTAACCTCTAGTGAAGTATTTAGATTTGCATCCTCGATTAGATTATCCAATTTGTAGAATCGAATATCTCTATCAACTTCACCTCCTTTTTAGAAATTCACTCTCTAAAAAATTCGCTTATCGTGATTCTATCTCAGTCACACTTCCATCCGAGTTTTCACCTATTAGTACATATCCTTTTGAATGCTCAGAGTATCTAATAAAGATACTTTTCTTTCCTCATGCACCCAATTTTTCATACTTGTTGGATGGATTATGTATGTAACCCGCGCACCCCCAAGGTCGTAGATAAGTTAAGTTAGGTTTTCTACCTGTCCATAACTCATAAGGTGTGGAAGTAACTGACTTCGAGGGAACTCGGTTAAGTACATAAGTGGCAGTCAACAAGGCATCTCCCCAGTAGTGTACTGGGAGACTTGCTTGCGCCATCATAAACCTAACCATTTCAAGTAATGTTCTATTCCTCCTTTCCACCACACCATTTTGTTACAGAGTTCTAGGAACAGTCAACTGTCTATGTATACCCTTTTCATCACACAATTCCTTAAACTGATCTAAAAGGTATTCTTGTACCTTGTCAGTACATAATGCTTTAACCTTTTTATCTAATTGATTCTCTACTAAGGTTAAGTATAATTTGAAACAATCCAATGCTTTAGACTTATGAGAAATCAAATAGACATGACCAAAACGGGTAAAGTCATCTATGAATGTAATAAAATATAAGGCACCATGCCTTGCCTTTATTAGGGGTGTGCGGCGGATCGGATCCAATGGATTTGCCATGATCCAAGATCCAATCCGATCCGATCCAATTTTATAGAGGGATCCGATCCGATCCGATCCAATTATAAAATACTTCAATCCGATCAAATCCGATCCGATATAATCTGATGGATCGAATTAATATAAAGTCATTCGTAATATATAAAAGTTATAATTTGAAATAAAAAAAATCAAATAAATTATTTAAACATTACTAATTAGCCCAAATAAAATCAACATTAGCAAAATACATGACATAACTTGTAAACTTTATATAATTCAAAAAATTTATAAACATTATTCATCAGCTCCAAATGTAAACTTAATAAGTCGTGATGTTGATGAAGAAGAATAGAAGAAAAGAAGATGGTGAATTGTTGGCTATAGAGAAATTGAGAAAGAAAACCCAAAATAGTAACATTAAAAATTGTATTTTGGCTGGGCCTTTACATTAAAAAGTAGTGGATAAAATAAATTGCTCAATATAAAAATAAGGCCTAATATTTTAGGCGGATTGGCGGATTCAGCGGATTTCAAACGGAAATCCAAGATCCGATCCGATCCGATCCGATCTGATCCAATGGATTTTAGAATTTAGGATCCAATCCGATCCAATCACCTCTCTGGATCCGATCCGATCCAATCCAATGGATTGGATCCGATCTAATGGATCGTATTGGATTGGATTGGATCTTGCACACCCCTAGCCTTTATACTCATTGGACCACAAATATCATAGTGAATTAATTGTAATGGATTTCCAGCCCTAGTTTCTTTTCCGAATGGCTTTCTAGTTGTTTTTCCAGTTAGATAATTTTCATAGATAGGTAATTTTATCTTATTAAATGAACCTAAAAGGCCTTCTTTAGCCAACCTGTTCATCCTACTTGGCCAATATGACCCAGTCTAGCATGCCAAGTATTCACATCAACATTGACATTATTAGCGGAAGCAATTAACGAAAAACAACCATCACTATAATTAAAACCGTCTAACTCGATATTTAATACAATAAAACTATTTAATAGATATCCAGTACCAACACAAACAGAATTTAAAATAATATCCATACAAATACCATAAAAGTTTAGTTCATAACCTAAACCTAGAAGTGCAATAACTGAAACTAAATTTTGTCGGATTCCATGAGCATATAAAACATCATGGAGATAAAGTACTTGACCACCATACATCAATAATTTGCAAGTGTCAATACCCTTCACTTCAACTCTAGAGTTGTTCCCCACATAAATCTATCTAGTCCTCTGACTGATCCGATGATATTTTACGAACGCTGCTCTGTCTCTAGCTACATGGTTTGTGGCTCATGAGTCTACAGTCCACAAAAGACGAGATTCAGTGAGTAAAACAGAACTAGAAACCTTGAATTGGGTAGTATCTTTTTCGGCTTAGTGCACTAACGAGTAAAATGACCCTGTTTGCCAAAATTGTAACATTTCAATTTGGCTTTGTCCTTCTTGAACCCAGCACTCTTGCCCCTTTTTTGAAAAATGATCTCACCTTTCTTAAAGTGCTCACTTTTCTTAAGGTTCTCTTTAGGACCTTTCCATTTTCCCTTCTGGAAGTTCCCTTTCTTTCCCTTGCGCTGAAATTCCCTTTAAAGCAATAGTGTTTTATACCTAGAGAGGGGGTGAATAGGTATAGTTCCAAATTCTTCCAATATTCAAAAAATGAGGAATATAATAATGAAATGAATAATTGAAATGATATAGCAATTGTATAGAAAGAATCAATGCATGTGAATCATCAATATACAAGAGAATCAATACAAGTAAAATATGGAAGATAAAAAAAATTAAAGCGAAAATGAGACACGGTATTTTTACGTGGTAAAACCTCAAAGAGGAAACATCCACGGGTTGATACCACAACCACCGGCAAAGCAAATCCACTATATGAAAAAGACTTACACACTCAAAGCTATCAACACTATGATATCCACTTCAAGCTATCAAATCATAATCAACCATCGGGCTAGTGATTCACAAAGCCTACTCTCTATCCAATATGTGTCCTACACCTCTAAAGAGCAACTCCCTATCCAAGTCTCTCAAGCCTCTAGAAAGATTTCCTCGCTTAGCAATCTAGATCACTAGGATCCTAGTCAAGCTACCCAAGCTCAACTATCCGAAGTACACAACTCCTTACTAAGACTTTCGCTTGGCTATCCGGAACTCATTCCTAGCTAAGACTCCTTGCTCAATACAAAGCTTCACTCAATTTGAAAGAGACTTCAACCTATTACAAGGCAATGATCTAAGTGATGCACATGATTCAAATCACAATAAAATAAATCTAGATGATCAATCAAGCTATATGAACATGCTTAGAGACATTCTAGGATATTCTATCAAAAAACAATCACAAATGTACCTAGAAATCAAAGCATGTGAATCAATAAGAACAAGATATGAGTATTCAATATATCACTCAAGAATCTTAGTTCTTAGATCATGAAATTAAACCTAGACAATATCATGAGGCACATCATATATGTCATAGCTAGAATCAATTTCAATTTCAATCAAGTTTAGCTAAATATGTTCAAATGAAATCACAAAGCTAAAACTCAATCAATCAATCAATCATATAACCCTAGCATATGTTCTAACATACTTCTCAACATATTTCAACAATCAATTAGAAAGAATCAAAGAGATGATCAAGAGAAATTGAAAGAGAAGAAGTTTCACATACAACAATTGAATCTCGGACTGAAATCAGACGACTGGGAATAATGATGAAGTCAAATGAGTCTGAAATTGCTTGGGGTTTGTAGCTCTTGTCGAGACCAACATTTTTGAATTTTGGATCACTCAATTTCGAGTTTGTATGAAAAAGTTATGATTGAAATAAGAAAACAAAAATTGAGAGAAAATTTCTGGTGTTCTTCTTTTTCAAGTTTTTCTCCTTAGAATGAATGGGAGGGAATGGAAGAGTTTTAAAAGATTTTAAGAGAGGGAAGAAGTGACCAATCAAAAGGTGACATTTCACAATACCCGTGTGGGGCGTGTGTGGCCCACGGGACCAGAGGGCTGCTCTGGCCGTGGGTCACACGGCCTCCCCATGGGGTGGCCATGCATGCCCCTTTCGAGCACCTCCCACGTTCTTCGACGGTATTCAGGCCTCTGAACTCCGAATTTGAATTCATTTTTGGATTACAAACCATGACTCCCTCATGCATAATGAAGACTATGAACTTTGACAAAAGGTTGAGAATTCATCTCGGAAAACAATGATGAAGACAACTCAACGAATGAGAATGCAAAGTAGCATAACTACGTCGTATGGACTCGAAACTAAATGAATGAGTAACTGAAATGACTGGAACTCAATAAGGAATCAAATAACATCATTTTAAAGTCCAAAACATAAGAAACACAAACAATCAAATACAAATTCACATATGAATGCCATTTCCTAGACATAGTCTTAGAACATGCAACTCTACAATGTATGGGCATTTGAGTTCAATGCATGAGCATATAAAAACATGTGAATATATTATATAAATGGTGCACAACGATGTAGGGAAACTTATGAATGATTTGTGTGTGTCTGCCTTAACGCCTTGTAAGAGGAAGAAGAATCTTGATACCTTAGTATCCAAGTATACGATGTTCCCCTTGAAGACGAAATTTGCACAAGATGTTGCTTCTTCACCTTTGAGGCTCCTTTCTTCCAAGAATCACCTAAGCAACAACTAATACAAATATAGAGAGTTTTGCAATGGAATTAAGCCAATACAAATAAAAGATCTTACAATCTCCCCATTTGGCTATTCCATGGCAAAACCTTATCCTTACCATACATTGATCACTCCAATAAACTCAGTGTTGATAGCATTTTCTCATCCTCACATTACAAAGTGATCTCTAGATTAAAAGGTCTTCAAGTCTTCTTGAGTCTTCAAGAATCACTTCTTTGAGCTTCAAAGTACCTATGAGAAAAGAAGCAAACCAACAACAGATCTTCTTCCAAAGAAGAATGGTGAGATATTATCACATAAACAAAATAACAAAAACTTCCCTTATCTCTTACACAAAATGCATTATCTCAAGTGAATAAATTTTAACACATTAAAAGTTCTCCCTAAGATCCTTAACACAATAAAGCAAGAATTTTTTACTTTCCCTTAGGACAAGAATTCCACCCCCCCCTAAGACAAAGTCTCCAATAAGCACATAGAGGTACAAAACTCACTCTCCATATTGAACATGGTGAAGTTTTCACCCCATGGTGAGATTTATCCCCTTATATGATCCCCAAGGTGAGATTTCTCCCCTTGTAAAGATGGTGAGGTTTCTCCCCCTTTTTGTCAAGGAATAGACAAAGGGCACAAGAGATAAAGAACGAGATATAAACCAAACAAATCATATAGAAAACATAGTTGAATAAACTAAAGCTCCCCCTTAACATATGCTCCACATATTATCACCAAGTAGATTTGTTCACAAAGGACTCACAAATTCACATAATCAAGCAATAAGAGAAAATATTTCATCGCTTTTCAAAGTCCAAGAGAGAATCATAGATTTTCATTAATCTCTCAAAAATATTCTCACATTGCTAATGAATCAAACACATAAGCAAAATATATGTGTGTGTGTATGTGAATGCTTCTCACATATATAGAAGGAGTAATTGTGATATCAACATGCAAATAATTTCCACACCTATCAAACTAAAGCATTTCCAAAAATAGGCCAAACTAATATTCATCGGGATTTTTGCTTTAAAAGAATAGCTATCAATATGTGAGCGTGTGTGTGCATGTGGCTCGTTTTCCTATTTCTATTTGTCAACCCGAGCTTTTCATAATTCTCAACTATACACCATTAGGCCTTTTGTTTTGCATTTCTTTTAGGCTTAGAATCAAAGATTTTTTTTTAATGATTCTTTTCAATGCTTCTTTGATTTTTTTTTTTTAAAAAAACATATACACCTCTTGGCGGCTTTCACTCATCACAAAGGCGTAGCCCTTTCCAACATTGGGCGGTTTCACAACCAATGCGTGTAGCCCTTTCCAAGAGGGTGCTCGTTGAATACTATATAGTGCCAAAGCAAAATGGATACATATCATAGGTCATTTATCATGTACTAAACAATAGGCTTCTAGATGCATCAATTATCTACACATATTCAAACACATATGCTCGAAGCTAAAACATATAAGAGAAGCATTTGTGCACTTTTCAAAAATAAGATTTTTCAAGGTTAAGTGCATAATCTAGACACAATAAGAGTTATTAGCTTAAGATCATTACTTCTCAAGTGAGTAACTCTCAAAGATGTTGATATACAAATAAAGTTTTACTCATCAAGCCACTCACAATCACACATAGACGATAATCAACACAAATCATGCCAATGGATCTTCAAAGAGTTTTAAACCTCTTATGTCCAAGAGCTTAATGAACAAATCCGCAAGTTGATTATTTAGTAGACATTGCTTTAGAGCAACTATAGAACATTCAACAAGTTCTCTAATGAAATGATGCCTAATATCTATATGCAATGATGTCATGCATACATAGAGTTAAAAAGATGAAATAAAAAAGCAAGCTTTTAGAATAAAGAAATACCTTAGCAAGCTTTTTCATCAATGAAAGGTCTCCACTCTTTTCATGAGTTCTCTTGGCTTGTTTGTCCTCATGACAACAAGTTGTTGGTGTGTCATCCCAAGAGAATAAAGACCAAACACTTTCAACTTAAACAATTACATGAAAATGACTTTCTTTAAGGCTGTGTTTGTTTGGTAGGATTGGACTGGGATTGGATAATTTTTAGTCCAATCCCATGTTTGGTGTGTTTAGTGAGTTAGGACTATTTTATCCCATTTAAGTTTTTATCCCGTTAGAACAGGATAAAATAATCCTCTCAAACTCAACGGGATTATTTATCCCGTCGCTATTTCATAACCCATTCTTCTCAGTTTCACATATTTCTCTTCTCAAAATCTTGTTCTCACATTCACTCATCTTATTTCTCAAATTCTTTCTCTGCGAACTGGTGAAAGTAGTTTGACAAAACAAGGACTACAGATTTTGAGGTGAGTTTTTTACCTATAAACTCTTGATAATTGTTGCTAATTTATTGATGTTTTCTAATATTTGGGTTTAGGGTTTTGTTTGTTCTTGAATTTTTCTAATTGGTTGTATTTTTCATAATAGAAATGTTCTGTTATCTGATTTTTGTTTCCTTTTTGTTGAATTTTTCTAATTGGTTTAACTCTGCATCTAATCTCTTTAGTAATTCAATTTTTTTTTTTTTAGCTTAATGAAATCTGTGATAAGAAAGAATTTGGGGAGGAGAACAGAGGTTTAATAGAGTATTTGATATTTTAACTGATGATCTTATTCAATTCAATTCTGTAACTTTTTTTTTTTTTTGAATGTTATATGACAAATGTTTTAGCAAAATTGTTAAGTTACAACCACGATTGAACAAAATTGATCGTATAATCTCGATAACAAATACAAGAAACAAATCGTATTATTTTAGTTGAGACCGACGTTTAGCAATTAGCAAATGGTTTTCAGGAGAGATGCTTGGTGGAACATACTTGACAAACTCTACTTCAAAGCCACATTCCTTGATCCACATCGATCTTCCCATATCAATGATTTGGTTGCACATAAATCCCAACACTGCCCTTTCAACTGCTTTGATATTCCTTATTATGTCTTCAACTCCACCCGCAATAATTCTTCCTTTGTGATCCCTAAATTTAGAAAGTATTTTTTGTTTGTGTAGTGCTTCCACTAGCAAAGATGATGGCAACATGGTGCTACAGGGAGACCCGTTAGGTAATGATTACCACTACTTTCTTCAAGTTTATTTTGGCCACATTGGTTTGTCAGGCAACATCATATAGTCAGATTTGTGGCAGGACCACAGAGATGTTTACCAATAGCCAAATAAGGAACTCCCCTCAACGATTCCATTGCATTTCAATTCAATCTTTCTGTCACAAGGACCGATCAGCCTTCAGCTTATATGACTTTCTTTCAATTAGAAAGACCCTTTTGGTCCCATAACAATCTGCAAGAATTTGTGTCAAGTATCCTCTGCCAGCTCCAAACTCAATCACTGCAGGTATGCCATCATCATCCTGATCAATTATGTAACTTATATAGGCCCACGTTTACAAAGGATTTCCCCACATAATAGGGATTCTAACTTAGTGGAACCAGATACTGAGGAGAGCTTTCAGCCACTCCTTAATTTAACAACTAACTTATTAATTTATGGGGTATCTCTTAACTGCTTGTGTTTGTGGGATTCATTTATGGGGTATCTCTTAACTGCTTGTGTTTGTGAGATTCATTTATGTTTTGTCACTTAGATGTTTAGTTTAGCTATTGTCATGGGAGCTTCCTTTCTTGTTGGTGGATGAGTTTTCCTGTTGCCCTGTGACAGCTTCTTTGGTTTTGTTATTGTATTTTGGTGACTTTGGTGTTTTGGTTACGCCTCTTTTGGCCATTTTTTTTAATAAATTGAATCATTTCAAAAAAAAAAAAAAAAAAAAACAAACAACTAACTTAATAATCGACTCTTTCAAAAGCAATGAAACAAATAAAATAAATATCATGAAATAACTTGGCCACCACCCAAGCTTGTCACCACTGATTCCACGCACACATGCAAGTGATGTAGTAGTAAAGAATAATCTTAATTATAGTGATTGATATGATAATCATCCTATATATGGGCATATGGCACATGTTAATTGTGATGACTTCCTTAACAAATCTTGAATTCATTTATCCTGATTAACAACCATTCTTGTCCTTTTTAGAGCCAATATTACCGGGACCTTGTTTCAAGTGCTTATTTTTGTCTTTGTGTTGTTTTTTGCTCTGTCTATTTGATATCAGGGCTTTTCTTTGTAATGGGGTCTTCCCCTTTTGCCTTTTAGCTCTTATATGAAGTTAACCTTTTCAAAAAAATAAAAAAAAATAAAAAAATAATCCATCAAATTTGCATAAATAACTTTTAACTAAATTTTAGAAAATGATAGCAATCAAATTCAATCATCCGCAAAGTCAATGGGTTGTCTAACCTTTAACTTTTAATCATATATAATATTTTTGTTCGATATTTACTTTTAATTACATTTACGTTATTTTAATCTTCGTTTAGTCAAAAAGTATGACAAATGCTATTTGTTTCCTGAAGTAGTTATGGATGGCATGGATCAAGAAGATACTATCTTTTCTTAATTGCGCAAGTGTTACATTTACAAAGATTGTATCTACTTACAGTGGGTTCAGTTATACATTATATAATGAAGTACCATTATAATAGGCGATTGCTAAGTAACCGTACATTTGTCACTCATGCAATCCGTCTTGATTATATAAAACGTATTATTACCAATAAAGATGTTGAGTGCATTAGTCAGTTAAGAATGGATAGAAAAAGGTTTGCTATATTATGTGAATTGCTTCGTAACACTGGGAGGTTGAAGACTGATAGTTTGGTTTTCGTTGAGGAACAAGTGTGTATATTCGTACACATACTTGCCCACCATGTTAAAAACTGAACCATTCGTAATAGGTTTTATCGTTCCGGGGAGACAATTAGTAGGTACTTCAATTCAGTTTTAAGTGCAGTTTTACAATTACACAGTAGCCTACTAGTTTCACCAAACCCTGTTCCTGAAAATTACACTGATGAAAGGTGGAAAAGGTTTAAGGTAAGCACTACATATAAGTATATAACTAGCTAATAATTTTAGTTCTCCTATCTCTAAAAACTTCCCTCACATAATGATTTTTTTTTATAGAACTGTTTAGGGGCCTTGGATGGGACATACATTAGAGTGCATGTACCTGAAGTTTCTAAACCACGATTTAGAACAAGAAAAGGTGAAATTGCAACAAATGTATTAGGTGCTTGTTCTAGAGATATGTTGTTCACATTTGTATTCCCGGGATGGGAGGGTTCGGCTTCAGATTCTAGAGTACTTCGAGATGCACTATCTAGACCAACTGGGTTGAAAGTCCCCACCGGTATGCATTAATAAAATGATTAATATAAGAAAAAATGTAAATGCATCGAACATTTTTTAATTTTTTTTTTTAAAAATATTTGTGACTATTAGGTTGTTATTACCTTGTGGATGGTGGGTACACAAATGGGGAAGGATTTCTAGCACCATATAGAGGAACAAGATATCATTTATCTAAATGGAGAGATGGTTGTGCACCCATTAACCATGAAGAATACTTTAACATGAAGCATTCATCTGCGCGAAATGTTATTGAACGTTGTTTTGGACTTCTAAAAAAACGTTGGGCAATCATACGAAGTCAATCATTTTATCCGATAAAAACACAATGTAAAATCATAGTTGCGTGTTCTCTTCTACATAATCTTATTAGGAGAGAAATGGCAATAGATCCATTAGAGCACGAGGTAATTGAAGTTGATGAGGATGAGGTGGATAATGATTTCATCGGTCAAGCTTCTTCATCTCAACATTGGACAACATAGAGAGATAATATGGCAATACAAATGTTTAATGAATGGAGAGGAAATCGATCTACTTGATTTTGATTTGCAAATATTGTTGTTTGCCTTAAACTATAAATGTGTGATTATTTAATCTTATGTAGTTTCACGTTATTTACTAATACATTATCTTTTGCTATTATTAATTTTTTTGTTTAACTTTAATTAGCTATTTTGTACTTCAATTTTTTACAATTTCTTTGTTATGTTACATGATGGTTTGGTTCATTGTATATGTTTTGTTGATATGTGTGGGTAGGAATGAATGCTAGAGGGTGTAGCCAAGTAAATGAGCAAGAAAAAAGAGGAAATAGACGTGTATGGTCGAAAGAAGAAGAAGAGGCTTTATTAGGTATTATGGATGAAATTGTAGTAAGTGGTGGTCGTGCAGATTGTGGTTCTTTTAGAGCTGGAACACTGAAAAATATTGAGTTACGGTTAGCAACTATTCTATCAAACTGTGGTTTGAGAGCTACTCCTCATATTGGGTCCAAACTCAAGACTTGGAAAAAACAATATGGAGTGATATATGACATGATAAATACCAGTGGGTTTGGTTGGAACAGTGTGAGAAAATGTGTAGAAGTTGATAGCAATGAAGCATGGTTTTCGTATGTACAGGTGAGAGTAACTTTTTTTTTTCTTTTCAATATTCTATGTTAAACAATGAAATAATTGTATGTTTGTAGTTTACTCAATTTAATTCTTCTTGCAGCATCATAAACAAGCAGAAGGATGGAGAGATAAACCGTTTCCCCTTTATGAAAGGCTAGCTAACATCTTTGGAAAAGACTGTGCTACAAGAAGGACGGCATATACTCCTGAGAGCCTAGCAACAGATTTGGAGGAGGATGACAACTTTGGTAATGAGTTTGAGATGCCAGCAGGAAACTTTTCTCCTTTGTCAGTTAATCAAACTGATTCTAATCAACAAATAAATCAAGCTTCATCTCAACCGGTGAGTAGAAAAAGGTCCAGATCAGGAGATCCAATAGTTCGCAGCATGGATAGATTTACTAATGTAATGAAGGATGCAATTGACAAAACAACTGACACATTGGACAAGATGTGTCAAGTATTAGCAAAAAGCAAGATGAATGAAAATCGAGTGATAGCCCATGATTTGCAAAAAATGGAACTTCCTCTCTCGGACCAAATACTTGTAATGTAAAAGTTTATGCAGAAACCAAAAATCGCAGAGATCTTTAAGGCACAACAAGATGAGGAGTAGAAGTTGCAGGTGGTTGCATCACTCCTTAGTGGTGCCTTTGATGTTTGATGGTCACTAATGATGGTAACATAACTTTTTGTATTCACTTTTTGGATTACCTTAGTATGTGCAATGACTTTTGGACTATCTTAGTATATGTACATGATAGTTACAAACATTAGAAGCTGCCTAATAGTTGGTGGTTATTGACTAGTGCTTTTGTATGAAGGTTGATGTTACTGCCTAGTATATATGTACTGCCTAGTATATATGGTTGATGTTACTTTTGGGCTGTTTGCATCAATCAGTGATGAAATTAATTAATGTACTTAATTTTGCAATATGGTGCAAAAATGTATTATATATAATGTACTTAATTTTGCAATATGATGTGATTAATTAATGTACTTAAGTTTGCAAGGAACGTTGATTGTTGTTCTTTACTGGTCTTTTGCTGGTTCTTTGTTGCTACTGCCTCTTATTGGCATTTTAATAAATAGCTATTGTTTAAAAAAAAAGAATCAAGACAGTGGCGCAGATGAGGAGAATCCAATACCTTCATTCCGTCATCAATCACTAAACACAACTCTCTCTCTCTCTCTCAAGATGGGTATGGTAATAGTGATATCTTTGCCGTTGATTATGTTGTGCATAATGCTTGGTTTTGGTTGTTTCTTTCTGGGAAGAGCCAAAGGAAGACAAGACATCCGTACAAATGCTCGGGTTTATGGAGTACCAACTCCTCCACCAGGAATTGCTTCCTCTTCCCCACCGCCTGCTCACTACAAGCTTCACCATTAAGAAAATGTCTAAGTCCTACCTGCCTTTACAATGTCTATACAAGTGTCTTTCTATTTTACATGTCGTTCCGGTCTGGTCCATTTTTCTGCTGAATTTGTGGCATAATTCAAACTCCATGTTTTTGTATTCACATAGTATTGTTTTGTATTATATAGAATTTGAACAAGCCTGTTACATGCTTGTTAGTTGTTACATGAATGCAAATTATTTACTCAAAAAAAAAAAAAGAAAAAAAAAAAAAAGAATCAAGACAAATATTTTAGAGTTGTTGCTTTATTTAAACCTTAGTTATAACAAGTAGTTAACAAGATTAAAATTAATTCATACAAACTCAACTATTCTGTTGTCAAATTAAATTACAATAAAATTTGTATTTTATTTTATTCTAAATGTTATTTCAATATTTAAATAAATTTAAATATTTGTATTTAAAAGATAAAATCAAGAATTAAAAATTAATAATAATTTAATTATAGTCCAATCAAGACTTTCAACAAGCATGGTATTACATTATTTTTGTCCAATCCAATCACATACCAAACACAGGACAACACTATTTTTAGTCCAATCCCAGGTTGCACCAAACACGGGAAACACTATAATTAATCCAATCCAATCCAATTCAATCCCATGTCTTAAAAATAGTCCAATCCTATCCCGCGCAACAAACGCAGCCTAAAAGTCTTAACAAAAATTTTCATCAAATAGATTTCAAAATTCAACTTCTTTAAAGTTAATCAACAAATTTTGACTATCATAGTAATTATGATAATATTAAGTTCATGAATTGATTAGAGACACCAAGTTTGAATACTAGACCTAGCACATTACAAATAGCTTAGTCAAGCATCAAACTTAGAACTCTTATCAAACAAAACAAAAATATTCTCATATGTGCTACTCAATCAAGCATGAGAGCACTCACCTTTGACCATATTGGTCTTAAGTGAACCAATACAAACAACATCATGATCATTACGCATGGCAATATGAAATCTAGAAGATAAATCATCAACTATCTTCTTTATGAAAATATCACTCATATTAAACTCATCATTGTTGCCATGCACAAAAATTTCATCAAGACTCTTCAAATGATCATGGTTAACACTCTTCTTAACCAATTTTTTCTCAACATTTTTCTTAACATAATTATCATTAACATGCATGTTATTCTTTTCAATCCAAATCTTCGTAGTAGGTTTCTTCACTTGAATATGATCAGTATGCACATTTGTCAAAGCATCAAAGCTATTGTCATGTTTAGAACTTTCAAAGAAGATTTATCAATTTCACAAGTATGCACATTATTCTTCTTAACCCAAACTTTCCTTGTTGATTTCTTTTCATTAACATGTTTATCATGCATAGTCTCTAATGCCCTAACATGTTTAGAAACAACCAAAGGAAGTCTTTTCACCTCACTAGCATGCATCTCATTCCCTAGTTTGCATTGTCTAATATACTTGTAGCATTTAGGTTTGATATGCCCTACAACATTGCAAAAATGACAAACCGGGATAAACTTACAGATGTTATATCTAGCTCTAGACTTAAACTCATGCTTAGGAGAATGATTAGGTAACTTTTTCACAATTTTATCATGTTCCACATTTCCTAGTTCGCATTGCCTAATATATTCATAACACTTAGGCCTAATGTGACCAACCACATTACAATAATGACAAACCAAAAAGAATTTAGAAAAGTTACCTTTTGGGTGTGCATGCTTTGGTTGAGAAGTCGGTTGAGAAGTTCCATAGCTCTTCTTGTCTTTGTCTTTGATGTTGGAAGGAATAGTAGTTGAGTCTTTCTTCTCCTTGGAATTTCTTGACTTGTTCTTAGTTGTAAGAGTCTTCTTAACTTCTTCTACATAACCTAAGCCACTCATATCTCCATGATGCTTTCCAAGTTTTATCACTTCATTAAGCTTAATGGCTCCAATCTTCATGCCATTAATAAACTCTTTGAGAGTTTTGACTTCATCTTTAAGCTCACACTCCTTTAACTTCATAATAGTCAAAGAGTTCTCTTTTTGTTTAATCTCTTCATCCATGGCAAACAACTTCATAGTAAAGTCTTCATTTAGATCATCTATCTCTTGAGAACTTTCCTTTACCTTTGAAAAATACTTTTCAATGGTATTTTCATGCTCTTTGATGACTTCACTTTGCTTGCTCAACTTCTCCAAAGACATTCTCTTTTCATTGTCAAGAGCTTTAGTTATCACCACTAAATTGGCATTGATCAACTTCAACTTGTTGTTCTCTTCATTTTTTTTGTTGAAGGATCTTGCCACTAAAGCTTATAAAATCTTGATTTGAGGAGGCTTCTAACTCTTCGTTATAGGAGGAGATTTCACTATCTTCACTACTTGAAGAGTTTTCACTTTCCTCATTACTTGAGGAGTCTTCACTACTATCCTCAAATCTTCCTTCACATATAGCCATGTGAGCAATGTGATTGCTAGTAGATTCTCGATCATCTAAGGACTCCTCTTCTTCTACTACATCACTCACACTTATCCATGATTTATCATTGATGGCTCTAATGTAGGCTTTCATTATATTTCTCCAAAAGGTGTAGTTACCACTATTCCAGAGTGGAGGTCTAGCACTAAAAGCACATTCCGACATCCAATCACCCATAGCTACAAAAATGGAACATACACAAAATACAACAAAACAAAAACATAAACACTATGATATGAATATATCTAATTACATCTAGACACCCGCTATGATACCAATTGAAATTCCCTTTAAAGCAATAGTGTTTTATACCTATAGCGGGGGTGAATAAGTATAGTTCCAAATTCTTCCAATATTCAAAAAATGCGGAATATAATAATGAAATGAATACTTCAAATGATATAGCAATTGTATAGAAAGAATCAATGCATGTGAATCATCAATATACAAGAGAATCAATACAAGTAAAATATGGAAGATAACAAAAACTAAAAGCGAAAATGAGACACAATATTTTTACGTGGTAAAACCTCGAAGAGAAAACATCCATGGGTTGATACCACAACAACCGGCAAAGCAAATCCACTATACGAAAAGGACTTACACACTCAAAGCTATCAACACTATGATATCCACTTCAAGCTATCAAATCTTAATCAACCCTCGGGCTAGTGATTCACAAAGCCTAGTTTCTATCCAAGATGTGTCCTACACCTCTAGAGAGCAACTCCCTATCCAAGGCTCTCAAGCCTCTAGGAAGATTTCCTCGCTTAGCAATCTAAATCACTAGGATCCTAGTCAAGCTACCCAAGCTCAACTATCCAGAGTACACAACTCCTTGCTAAGACTTTCGCTTGGCTATTCGAAACTCATTCCTAGCCAAGACTCCTTGCTCAATACAAAGCTTCACTCAATATGCAAGAGACTTCAACCTATTACAAGGCAATGATCTAAGTGATGCACATGATTCAAATCACAATAAAATAAATCTAGATGATTATCAAGCTATATGAACATGCTTAGAGACATTCTAGGATATTCTATCAACAAACAATCAAAAATGTACCTAGAAATCAAAGCATGTGAATCAATGAGAACAAGATATGAGTATTCAATATATCACACAAGAATCTTAGTTCTTAGATCATGAAATTAAACCTAGACAATATCATGAGGCACATCATATATGTCATAGCTAGAATCAATTTCAATTTCAATCAAGTTTAGCTAAATATGTTCAAATGAAATCACAAAGCTAAAACTCAATCAATCAATCAATCATATAACCCTAGCATATGTTCTAACATACTTCTCAACATATTTCAACAATCAATTAGAAAGAATCAAAGATATGATCAAGAGAAATTGAAAGAGAAGAAGTTTCACATACAACAATTGAATCTCGGACTGAAATCAGACGACTGGGAATAATGATGAAGTCAAATGAGTCTAAAAATGCTTGGGGTTTGTAACTCTTGTCAAGACCAACATTTTTGGCTTTTGGATCACTCAATTTCGAGTTTGTATGAAAAAGTTATGATTGAAATAAGAAAATGAAAATTGAGAGAAAATTTCTAGTGTTCTTCTTTTTCAAGTTTTTCTCCTTAGAATGAATGAGAGGGAATGGAGGAGTTTTAAAAGATTTCAAGAGAGGGAAGAAGTGACCAATCAAAAGGTGACACATCACAATCCCCGTGTGGCCCATGGGACCAGAGGGCTGCTCTGGCCGTGGGTCACATGACCTCCCCATGGGGTGACCAAGGCATGGCCTTTGGCCTTGCATACCCCTCTCACGTACCTCCCACGTTCTTCCATCGTATTCGGGTCTCCGATCTCCGAATTCAAATATATTTTTGGATTATGAACTGTGACTCCCTCATACACAATGTAGACTATGAAACTTTGACAAAAGGTTGAGAATTCATCTCAGAAAACGATGATGAAGACAACTCAACGAATGAGAATGCGAAGTAGCATAATTACGTCGTATGGACTCGAAACTAAATGAATGAGTAACTGAAATGATCAGAACTCAATAAGGAATCAAATAAGATCATGTTAAATTCCAAAACACAAGAAACAAAAACAATCAAACACAAATTCACATGTGAATACCATTTCCTTGACATAGCCTTAGAACATGCTATAGGGAAAAATATACGTACCCGCAGCGGAAGCGAGACTAGAAAATAGTGCTTAGGTAGCTTTTAAAATTTTTCCAATTATGAACCTTAAACCCTTTTGATTAATCAAACATATATATATAAGAAAGTAATAAAATATATTAATACCTCTTGTAGCGTGATCCGATTGACTTGCGTCGATGGTAATCCGCAAGATCTTCAATCCTAGCACGAACGTGGATCACCTAGGAGCGTGGTCTCCCTTTCTTTGAATTGCAAACCTGTGAATGGATTCAACAAACTTTTCTTGATCCGTTAGTCCCAAAAACAATCTAAAAGAACCTAAGATTATTCCGGTCACTTTTGAGTTCTCAATCTAATGATCGAAACTCGCGTGAACCTTAATCGATATAGTATTCACAAGCTCATAGATGAATAAGCAACTAGAATACAATCAAAGAATAATCTATGTTCTTTTTGTTCTTAGTAGAATAATAGATTTCTTGCTATGAGTTTAGAAGAAGAAGAAGAAGAAAAATTCTGCACATTAGCACTAGGGGGTGGCCGAAATCTATATGTGGTCTTATATAGGTGGCCGAATTTTTCTCTTCCTTTTTGCCCTAGGGTGGCCGAAATCTCTACCAAATCAAATTAGGGTTGCCGCAATTTCACTCCTAAAATATTGGAGATTTAGTTGCACCCTAATTCCTATTTAGTTTAAGATTTCCAAACCCTAATCCAACTCAATAATCTTTTTATTCCTTATTGGACTAAAATAAAAAGACTTCCTATTTGATTAAATAAATAAAATTAATTATTTATTTTCCTTGTCAAACAAGTCTTTCTATTTAATTATACTACTACCAATAGTATACAAATAGGAATCATATTTCCTATTTAGAAAAGATTTGTTACTTTAATTAAACAATTAATTAATAAATTAATTAATTCTTATTTAATTAAATAATGAAACAAAATAATATTAAATGCCATTATAGCATGTTGCCGCCACATATGTGTATTGGGCCAATTATTATTTTTCTTATTTCATTAAATCCATAGGACTTTAAATAAAAAGCCCACATGTGAACTAGACCCATTCTTACTAAAAGAAACAAGCCCACATGTTATCCATTAATATATAAATATAATTGTGCAGCCCATTACATAAATAATGTGCAAATTATATTCTTAATATATTAAATTGCAATTCTAGATGGACCCTAAATTGGTCCGGTAGAATATTTCAAGTGATCCATGCAAGTCCGTGTGGATTGGGGATCTTGGCGGGCTGTCTAAATTTAAGCTCCAATAGACATAACCTAATCACAATCAACAAATGATTCACTTAGGTCCGATCCATTAATTTTAGCTCATTCCACTAAAGAGCTAAAATTGAACTCTTAAATAAAGACAGAAAAGGAAGATGCTTCCTCATTCATACCCTAGACAATCATATTGGAGATAGTGTATCCTCGTGATTAATATCAGTAATCGCCAAGAGTTCATAGACCGCCTATAACTCTCCAAGTTACCATATTTACTCATATGACCACATTTTGAACTTGGATATTTTGACTTGTCCAGAAGCCATGTTTTCAATAGACACTATTGAAAACTCAACGTTGAGATTTAATATCCAATTACCTCAAAACATCCATATGATGATATTATACTCTCATTTAATAAATGGAGCCACGATGTCCATATCTATAAATGAAGTCCTCTATCGATTAACAAATGAATATCACCAAACTATCGAGGATAGACTATGCGATATAATCGTACTCATTGATAGCTCAAATGATATCACCTGCAACCATAAGTCCATCATTTATCTCAGGATTAAGATAGACTCTCCGATTGTCCTGATAATGAAATTACTTTTATCTACTGACGGCTATAGATAAAGTATTTCATTGTGATCCTGTTCAATGCACCCAGTGCACTAGATCCTTTTGCTCGAAGACACTCCGATGATTTTAGACTCATCATATCTCATTTGATCCCACTCAAATGCTAGCAAAAGAATTCTACAACTTTAACAAGATAAAGGTGCCCAACCTTTAACTTAAGTTGTGAACGATATTCAAGACTAACTAAAGAATTGTGTCTACCACATACATATCCAGATGTATGAACAATTCTTCTTTTCTCATAGTCATTAGACCTTATGATTATTTACTTTAACAATTATTAAACTATAAATGCTATAAGATTTGTTTAAACCAGAAATCACTTTATTAATATGAATAAGATTGTTAATTACACTATTACACTCTTGCTATTGAGCATAATCCTAACACATGCAACTCTACAATGTATGAGCATTTGAGTTCAATGCATGAGCATATAAAAACATGTGAATATGTTATATAAATGGTGCACAATGATGCAAAGACACTTATGAATGATTTATGTGTGTATGCCTTAACGCCTTGCAAGAGGAAGAAGAATCTTGATACCTTAGCATCTAAGTATGCAATGTTCCCCTTGAAGAAGAAATTTGCACAAGATGTTGCTTCTTCACCTTTAAGGTTCCTTTCTTCCAAGAATCACCTAAGAAACAACTAATACAAATATTAAGAGTTTTGCAATGGAATCAAGCCAATACAAATAAAGGATCTTACAATCTCCCCCTAAAACTCTTAGTCTTCCGCTTGCTGGATTCAACCATGTAAAGCTGACTGAAAGCCTTTGCTGCCTCTAGACGCTCATCTTTCAATTCAACATGACGTGATATATCATCAAAAGTCTTGATATTATCATTGTGGGTCATGTTGATCTTCATATTTTCCCAGGAAGAGACCGGATCACTGCTTGACTTTATTGCTCATCAGTTAAGGAATGACCTGCAAACTTCAATTCACAATCATGTTTGACATCTCTCTCAAGTGCTGCCTCATATCATGATTCTAGCGCTTCCTGTAGGTGTCAAACTTAATAGTAAGTCTCCTAAGCTTGGTAGTAGAAGTACCACCAAACTTGTCTTTCAACGCAATCCACATATCTTGTGCAATGTTAAACCCCTCATTTTCACACATAAGAGCATCAGTCATACTACTTAGCATTATTATATGAGCTAGACTGTTCTTCCTCTTCCAGATCTGATATGTTTCCATATCTCTCCTGTGTTGGGCAGTGTTACCAATTGGTGGTTCAACCATGGTATTAGTAAAAGTATCAAGAGCCTCTTGCTCTTCAAGGATTAGCTGAACCTTTAGGTGCCATATCTCATAGTTATCACCGTTCAACTTTTCTCCCTTGTTCAACTCAACAACAATTGACTTAGATGCAGAAGCCATTTTCTAAAAATTTATTTAACACATAGTGTAATTAATAGTTATTCTTGCATGTTTTTCTAATAATTTCACACTTAACACGATTTCATGCAGCAAACTTACACATAAAAAATATAATAAGAGGAATATTAGGATAGGAATCAAAGTAAGAGTTAAAGCTCCCGATCATCATCCAAGTCCTTAACATTCACTAGTTTATATTTATTAGTGTCTTTTGCGCAAAACAGTTCTAACATTGTTTCTTACAATTTAGAACACCCATAGTAAATAAGCACAAGTATATAAAACTTTGCATAATCATGTGCATAAACATCCCATTTCATTAATAATAAAGAGTTATATTTACAAACTATGAGTATTTACAAAAATATATAAAACCTAAGAATTACATTCTTAATCAGTAATTCTAAAACTCTTTGGGATTTCATACAAGATTCTATCAAAATGTGCATAGATACTCTGCTCATCAGCCTTGGGTGGGTAGTAATTCTCATCTACCCTATACTTTCTAAAAGCAACATTTATATACCACCCTGCCTTAGGATTATAACGTTTTTGAGTCCTCAAACTAGAACCCATACTCAAAGCCGCATGCTTTCTAAGATTTCTATACACTCGATGATCATCATAATCCAAAATGATTTATAAAGCTTCATTAAAAGTGGTAAGAACATCTGCTTCTAGTAAGGTAAGCATTACATAATTATGTTGTCGTAGCTCTTCTAGTAGAACCTTAAGTAGGGCATAAATAATTTCTTTCCAAATATATTCTATCCCACCATCACTCCAAGGCCATTCAAAAAGAATGAGATCCCCAAACCTTAACAACTATTCATAAAAACTAGTGCAAAAATCCATTTTATGACCTTCTAGTTTGTTTATGAACTCAACTAATAGCATTTCGAAACTCCTGAACCCTTCAATATACGCTTCATTCATCTCCATCCTTGGAGATTGTTGACTTTCATCGTCCTCAAGTGTCCCAGGTGTATACTCTTCAATAGTATTTTCCTCTGTGGACATTTCATCTAACAATGGTGAATAATCTTCTACTAATTGTGGTGAATATTCCTCCACCGACAGTGGTGAGTTCTCCTCTTGAGGATTAGAGTCATCCGACAATGGTGAATTATCTTATACCAATTGTGGTGAGTACTCCTCTTGAGGATCAAAATCATCCGACAATGGTGAAATATTTTCTATCGATTGTGATGAATATTCCTCCACTGACAGTGGTGAGTACTCCTCTTAAGGATCAATTTCAGATGAGCTATGGTTACATATTTCCTCAATCTACAGAGAAATGAAAAATAGACACCCATTAATTAATTTGTTAGTAAAAAAAAAAATTATTGGGCATTTATTCAACTCCCATTGGAGCGAAAACAATCAGTGGTAGAAAAAAAAAATAATTTACCCTTTTTTTATCGATCGTCGGAAACGATGAGGAAAAAACTATCCGACCCGTGGACCAGCACTGAAAAATGGATCGATGATGGTCTGACGCTGGTATTGTTCTGGTCGTTGGTAACCGTCACTGGAAACTGTCACTGAAAAATGCTTCGATCACAGGAAACGATTGACGGTTTTACGTGTGACACGTCTCTACCACATGGCATCAGGGGATTGGACCACGTGTCACTGCTGACAGATCCCCGGCACATGTCACTCCCTGGGTTGTCCACATTTCAACAGTACAATACTGTTATGTGAATTCACACACACAGAGGAGGCGCGTGTGGTCCACACGCCACCTTCCCAGAATCATATGATCACCGGAAAAATACCATCCAACTCCAAATAACATCCTAATTCCATTAATGCCCTTGGTTTTGAAAAATGGATCTAGGGTGAAGTACACTTGCTGCCCTAATAGCGTGTGGTATTGTTCAATCATCTTCAACCTTAAAAAAAATCAGGAAAAAATTTGTTCCTGACCTAGTTTTCAATCGACTCGTTCTCACTCGTTACTAGACCAAATTATGCGATTGCGGTGTCTTTGGAAAGCTTGGGATCTCTAGTTTCTAACGATACTAGATTGACAACAAATTATGAAAATTATAACCCTCTATGACTCTCTCAAAGTCTCGGTTTTAGGGCTCAATGGCTAAGTGTTCATATGCAAAATTTGAAGTTTTCATGGCATATAACTCAAATAAAACAATTCACATAGAATCATAAGCATATCATACGTAGGTTTAATGAATTCGAAACATAAAAATAGTTCTACACATACAATTCTTAAAATTGCAATAAAACATATATATGAATTCATTAATAGCCAAGAAAATAAAAAAAATAAAAAAAATTCATGGCATTTAACGTAATTGAAATTCGTATGGTAACCAAAAAATCACTCATTAAATAATGATTATATGATTTCAAAGATAATAAGCCACACAGATACATATATATTATAACATAAAACAAATATTATGAAACTTATAAATCTATGTCATAATTATGATAACATGGTATTAGAAAACACATACATTGTGTATATAATAAATCTGATAGAATTATCAATTAGTTTTATATGTTATTCAACAACTAACATTAAAACTTTGATCCATGCATATCATAAACACAAAGAAAACTTTTCCAAACCAGAAAACATTCTTTCAGGCTCTGATACTAATGAAGATTATATTTCATATAATAACATAAGAAGAAAGTATTAAGATTATGTACCTTTCTTCGGTTATAGAACGATCACAGAATGTTTCAGGTCAGGAAAGAGTCACCAATAAATGGAACTCAAACGTAAACCATAGTATAAGAATCCTCTTTTTATTGTTTCTCTCTATTTCTATAATTCACGTATCACTGATATCCACTTACAGACACTTAACCTTTTGTATCACAGAGTCCTATATTTACTCACATACTGTATAAATAGTGTATGTAGGCAATTATCTACAGTAACTGCTATAATCAGTTATTAACACGTGTTGGGTTGGGCTTTATGGGCCAAGACCATGGAATTGGGTTTGGACCCATCTTGGGTGTACCCAATAAATACTAACATTATTTTTATGTATAACATAAACCAATACCAATTTTGTGCTATATAGCATGAATGATTCATGTGCATATAACATTGACAAATGAAATCCATAAACAAATAAATGGTTGTTGTAAATGTGATGAAATAATAAAATAAATAAAAGAGATGGATCAAAGGAAGAAATAAAGATATATGAGAGAGAGATGAGAGAACAAATTGCCATATATTCTTTGTGTTGATTTCTGGAGAGCAACTTACAAATGAGGTATGATCTATTATTTATAGACTTTGAAATACAATTTACTATTGAAGATATCTAAAGAGGCGGCAGCAAATCACTTGCTTTGGCTATTTGCTTTGTATGTAGAGAATGATGAGGTTAAGCAAATATCTTCCACTTGCATGGAGCTTACTTAGTGGGTAAGTCTTTGACATTACTTGGTAGGTAAGAAATTGACAAGTGGGGAAAGCCATCCAATTGTAACACTCTTCCTTGGATTTCCATCACTTTTATTGTAATTTAATAGAAAAAACTCAGTGGGACAAAAACCTCGGTAACAATATATACAATGATCTTTTCGATCTTGTGGAGTTGAACATACTTAAAACTATCTCGTTAAAAACCTTGTTAGTAAAACTCAGTGGGACAAAACCTAATCGAAAAGAAAAAGAGTACAGTGCACACATGTCTAGAATTAATGTTTTCTTCAAAACTAAGTTCACATTTAAACTTTGCTAGGGAAAACCCAGTGGAATAAAAACTTGAGCAATGATATTCATTAATTTGTCGGATCAAAGTAATATTTATGATGATCTTTATGGAACAAATGATTTTTGGGAGTGCTTATAGAATTGCCTCATTAAAAACCTTATTAGGAAAACCCAATGGGGTGATGATCGAACCAAAATTGGTATGATTTTGGCCCTCACTTCATTCTCTTTTTGCTTGATTTTCGGGTATTATCCTGTGATTTAATTGTGTGAATTAAGTGATTTTCAGGTATTTATAAGGTCCAAGGGCATTGGAGTAATTTTGGTCAATTGAAGGCAAAAGTGTAAATTTTGCAGAAGGAATTGAAGTTGTCGCAATTATGGAAGATAGCAAAGGAGCGAATTGTAATTCGCCAAGCAAATTATAGAAGGGTGCCATGTCATTAAATAAAGTTGTGTGTTTTGATGTATGGGCTTGGGCTTCTAAATATGCCCTAGGCCCATTCTAACTGTCCCCCATATGAGACAAAGAAGAAGCTTCTAAACGCCCCTTGCCTCTTGCTAAATTCACCTCATTTAAAGTCAATCAAGGAGCTGTTGCGTACACCCCACATATCTGCTTAGTGCACCCCCTTTCTTCACCTGTTCACCTTCTTCTTCACACGATGAGCAGCCATGGCCACCCTAAACCCTAAGTGCCACCACCAACTAAAACGACCTCCCTTCCGACCTACCGTCTGCCGTATTCCTGCCCAAAATGACGGTAACCACACTGGCAGCCTGATCGTTCCTATTGTGGCGCCCCAAACGGTCGGAATCTCCACACCCAATCACGCCTATGCTCGCCACTTTATGTCGCCATTTCCCAAACTACGTAAATCGAGGTCGCAGTTTGCATTCCAAGGTAGCCATGGCGACAGGGAGTCATTTTGGCACCTGATTGCTTCGCCATTTGGGTCGCCCTAGGGTCGCCATTTACCAAGTAGCAACCACCATTGCTATGCAAAACTGATTGGTTAGGAAAATTACAAAATGACCCCTTTGTTGGGCTAAATGGTAATTTGCCATGGTCAGGGGATGTTTTGGTAATTTACCACTCGAGACCTAATTTGAAAATCCTATAAATTCATCACATTTTTCCTCTTTTGGACAACTCTTGACCATCAAGAAACCTCTTTTCTCCACCATTCCTTATCCCTCCATTTTCTTTTCTACCTAAACTTAACATCTAGATTTTCTTCCCCCAATCATTCCTTTCTTCTCATCTTCTCTACAAATCTCCTTAGTCACTTCCCATTTGACTCCACCTATCTAGACACATCCTCATCATCCACTCTTTACACAAGGAGCATCAAAGGCAAGGAAAGGATCAAGCTTACAAAATGAGGCTCATGGGTGATTTCCTAATCTTTTACTTGTCTTCCCTTTGTTTGTAATATGTGTAATTAAATCCCTTTTCTAGGGTTTTGATGTGAGAACATTTGAATTGGGATTTGCTTAAGCTTTAATATATTTTAATCTCTATTTTTGTTCTATTCATTTTATAATTAGATTCTATGCATTATATAATTGACATGTATACCCACTAGTTAATTATAATCTTACTTTGGATAATTTGTTATATAATCTTGATTGGATTGACAACCTTGATGGATTGAGAACATAGTGACTAGGATAGATTGTTGGAGGGTATATCAACCACGATAATCTAAGCTGTTAATTGTAACAAACCGATCCCCCAGTGACCCCCTCTCCTTAATCGGTTAGGCATTACGGTGGGAAGTTGTTTAGGGTTCATAGTCATGGTCTAAACACATTTTAGAAATCAATTGGTTAACATTTGTGAGATTCGCTCATTAAGGTAGCTTTAGAAGCATTTCCCGTAATCCACTTGTGATCCCATTAATTCCCTAGCTATTCTCTTAATTGTTTATTCCATACATCTTATCTAGATTTGTTGAGCATTCCATTTTATTAGTTTTATTAGGTTTATGTTACATGTATGTTTGATGGCTGATCAAGCCAAAATTGGTATGATTTTGGCCCTCATTTCCGTTTCTTTTTGCTTGATTCTCGGGCATTTCCCCGTGTTTAATGTTGTTAAATTGAGTGTTTCAGGTTTTATTAGGTTTCAGAAGCAATTGAGATAAAGGTGGAGGACTTGTGCAAAAATGTCTCACAAATGAGAAGAACAGAGCATTTTCGCCACATGGGCAATGGAGGTCGCCACTTGAGCGCCATGGCGACAGAAGAGTTCCCAAAAGCATCAAAAGGTCGCCACTTGGGCGCCACTTGAGCGCCATGGCGACAGAAGGTCACAAAAACAATCAGGTGTGGTCGCCACTTGGGGTCGCTCTGGCGACCTCCCTTGCAAGTGGCGACCTAGTGCACTCAAGGCATGGTCGCCACTTATGGTCGCCAGAGCGACCTTGATGCACAAAGGGCGACCTCTTCACTTTTCCAAGGTCGCCACTTATGGTCGCCAGAGCGACCTTGATGCACAAAGAGCGACCTCTTCACATTTCCAAGGTCGCCACTTATGGTCGCCAGAGCGACCTTGATGCACAAAGAGCGACCTCTACACATTTTGGTCATGTTCGCCACTTGACAAAGAGCGAGAAAGATGGTTTTCAGAGCGACCTTTTCATCTAACCGTTTTACGCTCCATGGTCGCCATAGCGACCAAATAGCGACCAAGACTCCACATCAGCGAATCAAGTCGTTACCAGTACATGTCCATGAGTGAGTATATATATGAGCCTCTCTTCACTTTCAAACCATCGAAAATCAGAGAGAAAAATTCAGAGAACTCAATTTCAGATCTAGATCATCTTCCATGGCACATTTTTCATCATCCTCCATTTCTCTCCTTGAACTCATCTAATCCATCCAATCCTCAACACAAAACCTTGATTACTTCACTACATCATTCCTCATCCCACCATTTCTCCACCAAAATCCTTAGTAACTTTCCACCAAAACACCCACATTCCAAGACATTTCCTCAACCTCCATTCCTTGCATCTAGGAGCATAGAGGAGAAGAAGGATTGAGCTTAAAGAAGGTGACCCAAGGGTTATTTCCTTATCATTTACTTCTTTTCATTTATTGCAATTATGTGTAACTAAACCCCTAATCTAGGGGATAGATTTGAGGAACAATTGGTTGTGGGTTTAGTCTAGCTTGTAATGAATCTCTTATGTGTTCTATTCATTCAATTTAATTAGATTTCATTCATTATAATTGACTTGTATATCACTTGTTGATTGCTATCTTGAGTGGAATAATTTGTTATATATTCACATGTGGATTGACAACCTTTGTGTGATTAAGAACCCATTGGATAGGATAGATTAGTGGTGGGTATATCAACCCCACTAATCTAAGCCTCTAAGTGGTTAACATAATGAGATTGGTACATTAATGATGCTAGTAGCTTACCCACATCCAAGTGTTAATCGATCTATTCCCTAGTTCTCTCATTAATTGATTTTATCACTATTCTTATCAAGGTGTTGAGTATTCTATTTTTCATAACATTTTTGTGTATTTTCATTTGAGCAGTTTAGCATTGGTGGCTTTAGAAACCACACATTTATCAAACTCTATGATTTGTTTTATTGTTTTAAGATTAGTCAATTTATCTAATTAACACTCCTTTCCCTGTGGAACGAACTTGCTCACTATTTTGCTATCTAATCACATTTTAAAAGGATTAAGTGGCTTTAAAAGAGTTTTCAAGAATCAACCAAAAACTATCATTTTTACTATTTTGTTGAGTACACAAACGACCTCATCAAAAATGGCGCCGCTGCCGGGGATTGGTAGCGTTGATTACATATATTGACTTTTCTTCGCATTTTATTGGTATTTTGTGAATTGTTAGTTTAAAATTTTGTTTTGTGATTATTGATTTGTTCATAGTGTTGTTTTTACTTTCTTTCTTTCCTTGTATCTCTTTATTTATTCCTCTTTCAGGTGCTCAGTTTTATGCACGGTAGGAGATCTCTAGGTAGAGGTGTTCATCCCCCACTAGAAGGCACTAGCCGTGTGAGAGAGTTTGAACCAATTCCAAGTCAAGATATGAGTACCGAAGGACAACAACATGGTAGGGAAGACGAAGCTCCTTTGAGAGAGGAGATGACGGAAGAAACTCAAACCAACCGGGGTCAAAGGATGACCATGGGTGAGTATGCCTTGCCGGATATCGGGAACCAACCATCACCGATAGTGCTAGACCCGGTGGCTAGGGGTTATGAGTTGAAGACGATGCACGTCAACTTATTGCCGTCATTTCATGGGAAGCTGAATGAAGACTGCCTCCAGTTCATGAAGGAGTATAGTGCTATTATAGAGACTTTCCCCATCATGCGGCTCACACGCGAACAATTGCAAATGCGTTGCTTCCAATATTGCATGAAGGATGCGGCTATGACATGGCTCATGGGGCTTAGGCCGGGATCATTGACGAGTTGGGGGCAGATTTGCAAGGTGTTTTTCAACAGATTCTTTCCGGCTAGGAAAGCAAAGGAGTTGAAGGTGAAGATAGCCGATTTTTATGAGAGTGAGGGGGAGCTATTTCATGAATCATGGGAGAGGTATCAACGCCTTGTGGCCCAATGCCCTCCTCACATGTTCACTGAGGAATACAAGGTGTCTTGTTTCCAAGGGGGTCTAACTCGGTTCTCCCAAGTGTTGGTGGATAACGCTTGTGGAGGTTCTTATGATACCAAGACCGCTTCGGAGATCTACGACATCTATGAGATGTTGGCACAAAACTCTCAACAAAGGAATGCCAACAGTATTCGAGGTGGGAAGTTTGATGTGAATGCTAGCACGGAAACCGCAATTGAAATCTCAAGGATAAACAAAAGGGTGGAAACCTTAACTTCTCATATTGAAAGTTTGGGGTTGCAGAAAGCGGGAGTTAAGTTGCTAGGAAGACAAGAAGGAAGCTCTAGCGGGCAATTTAATGAAAATGAAGGGTTTGAGGACACTTTTCAAGGTCAAGGTCAAGAGCACGAGGAAGTTCAAGCTATGGGATTCCAAGGTCAAGGAAACAACTATGTTCAACCATGGCGGAACCACCCAAATCTTTCTTGGTCAAACAACAACAACATTCTAAACCCACCACCAAGAAACCAACAACAAGGAAATCAACAACAAGGGGTGTACAATCAAGGAGGTAGCTCACAAGGGGGTTACCGTCCAAGTCAACAACAAGGAATGAACAATCAAGGCAATAGCTCACAAGGAGGCTATCGGCAAAACCAATCACAAGGAGGATACCCACAAGGAGGGTTTCCCCAAGGAGGAAACCAATGGGGAGGAAACCAATGGAACAACAACAACAATGCTCAACCAAGCTCGTATCAACCTCGCCGAAATATTGATGAAGAGATGAGAGGTATGATGCAAGGGTTCCAAAGAGCTGAGAACACCTTGACAAGCTTCATGCAAGCTAGTGGCCAAAGGTTTGGCAATCTAGAGGCATCCTTCGGGAAATTGGAGACCCAAATGGGGCAAATCGCCGAGGCTCTTCAAAAGCAAGAAAAGGGGAAGTTTCCAAGCCACACAGAGCAAGCTAAGGAAGGAAGTTTTGTCAAGAAAGATGGAGCTAGAGATGAGGCATTGTTGTTTGAAGAAGCATACATCCAGAAAGTGGGAGATCCGGGAAGCTTTGTGATTCCCATTTCAATAGGAAATAGTGGAGTGCTTAAAGGAGTACTAGATTTAGGGGCAAGTGTGAGCATGATGCCCCTTTCTACTTATGAAAGGTTGGGTTTGGTAGGATTGAAGCCATCCGGGAAGAAGCTTATGCTAGCGGATCAAACCTCACTTTCATCATGTGGTGAACTAAAGGATGTCCTAATTGTCATTGAAGGAGTAATGGTGCTAACGGATTTCGTGGTTCTAGACATTGGTGACAAGTCAAATGATGTTAGGGAGTGGCAAGTTCTCCTTGGTAGACCATTCATGGCTACCGCTCAAATGAAGATTGATGTTTGCAAGAAGAAAGTTTGTATGCATGCATTTGAGAAAGAACTTGAGATCGATATAACCATATGCAATGATGACCTAAAAAGCATTGAGAGTTGCTATGTGGTTGAGTTGCATTCACCAAGGTTAATGGGTGGAAAGGTGTGTGATTTGGTGCAATTGTTTGAAAAGGATAGCCAAGAGGCCGAAGTGGAGAGTATAGGTGACTCGGAAATAGAAGAGCTCAAGAATTCCAACCAAGAGCTCATGCTTGAGGTAGAGGTTCTTAAGGCGGAGAAGTATGCCTTGGAAAAGAAGCTTGATGACTTAGCAAAGAAAAATCATAAGCTTAAGAAGGTCAACGTGGCTCTCACAATGGAGAATGAGGTGACGGTGAAAGAACTTGAAGATTTGGCTAGGCTCACCGAAGAATTTGAGGAAGAATCCTTAAGAAAGATGAGGAAGACTCTCATGAATGTAGATGCCAAGAACAAGGCACTTGAGGAGTTGAAGGAGGAATTGAGCAAGAAGGAGATGTCCTTGAAAGTTGCTAAGGTAAAGGAGTGCGACTTTTTGGTGGAGATAGATCGGATGGATCAAGCCATCAAGGAACTCACCAATAACGGTCCCTCAAGACATAAATCTCCAATGAAAAAGGGAAGATTTCCTTCATATCCTTTAACTTGTTATTTTTGTCATAGAAAGGGTCATGTAAAGTCTAAATGTTTTGAATTTTTGAAGCATGCCAATAATGATAAAAATAGGCCTCTAAGGAGATCTAACCATGTTAAGCAAATTTGGGTTAGGAAGGATTTGGTCAATCAAGTCCGAGATGAGTCTAGAGGACCAATTTGGGTAGTCAAGAAAAAATTGAGTTATAACATGATTGACTTGGATGATGAGCATCATGATTCCATTTCGCATAGTATGATGCGGTAGTTGGATTTATATTCGGTTTTTACATTTCATGCCATGAATAATTATGTTTGTGTTTAATTTTTGCTTGTTGTGTGTTTTTCTTTTGTTCATTTTGTTTTTCTGAATAATTGTCCCTCCATCCTTGTTAGAAGTTGAAGTATGAGCTTATTGTGGATTTTGTTCTTTGCAGGTGATGAAATGCACTTAGAAGAGGATTTTAAGTCAGGTTCGCCATTTGGTCGCTCTTTGCACACAAATGGCGACCTCTCTTACATGAAGAATTCAGAGGTCGCCACTTACATGGTCGCCAGGGCGACCCACATGTTGCAAATGGCGACCTTTGTTATCAGGTATGGTCGCCATTTGGTCGCCAGAGCGACCTTACTTGTGCAAATGGCGACCTTTGTTATCAGGTATGGTCGCCATTTGGTCGCCAGAGCGACCTCACTTGTGCAAATGGCGACCACATGCAAACAAGAAATTTCTTCTTGGTCGCCATTTGGTCGCCAGAGCGACCGAGGACACAAGTGGCGACATAGGGCGTTCACTTATAAGGGATGCAGCTCAAACATAACGCCGCACACACACCAGTCCTCTCTTCTCAAATTCTCTCAATTCCAAAGCCGTGGCACGCACGTAATCTCCAAACTTGGTAAGAATTCACTCTAGTTCTTCAATTCTTTTGATCAAATCCATCCTACATTGCATCTAGAATTACTAAGGGTGGTTTTGAGTTTGATTTGAAGTGATTAGTGCTTAGGATTGGATTTTTGTGTGATTTGTTCATATAGAAGTGATTGTGACAATATTGAAGTGGATTTGGGTGATTGTGGTGCACATTGGTGAGTGCCGGAGTGTTATTATAGTGCCGTTGTGCTGCCGGATTTCTGTCAGAAAGTTAGTCCGAATTTGGGGGTGAAAAATGGCTCCGAAGATGAAGTTGCCGAACAAGGGGGGCAAGGGTAGCAAGACCAACACTCCTAGGAAGAGAGTAATTCCCGACTGCACACTGAACAGAAATTTCGATGATCGTATGGAAACTTTTGCTGAGAAGAAAATGTGGCCTGAGAGGGGAATTGATTTGGAGAGCTTGAGGGATACCCCTGTCCCAACAACAGTGAATGACTTGGGATGGGGAGGATTAGCGGCTACTCCGCCATATTTCAGTGAAGGTTTGGTGAGAGAGTTTTACGCGGGGATGAATCCGGGAGAGTATATGAGAGGTGGTCCCATTCTTGTGAGAGGGGTTCCCGTGTACTTAAACGCACCGGACATTAACATCTATTTTGGGACAACTTTGTTGGAAATTGAAGGTTTACGTGAGAGGATGGTGGAAGGGATCACCACGAATCCTTTGTACGTAAAGAATTTGGTGGAATTTGCAAATACGATGACCATCACTCCTATGACCATATGGATGGCGAAGCGGTTCCCTCTCAGGCAATCAAACTTGAAAATTGAGCACGCCTTTTGGCACATCTTCCTCCATTCTTCCCTGAGACCGGTTTCCCACAGGTCCACTGTTCCATTTGAGGCAGCCAGGATTCTACATAGCATTAGTGAGAGGCAGCCTATTGATGTGGGGATTATCATAAAGATGGAGATTCAGCGGATTGGGAGGAATGAATCAGAGACAGATATCCTCCCTTTCCCTTGTTTGATCACTGAAGCCTGCAAGTTGGCGGGTGTGGATATCTCCGGGGACACACTTAAGCCCCCCGTATCAGATATGGACTTGACCACCTGGAGACGTTTGATGATTAAGCGTGGAGAGATGCCTACTGGGGGAAAACGTAGAAGAGTGCGGAGTTCAGAGGCCGAAACCAGTGTTAGGGAAGAATTTGAGAGAATAGTCCCTGATGAGGACGATGATGATGAGGAGGAGGAGACTCCTATTTGTGATGATCATGGGCAGCCGTTGGGTCTTCGGATTCTAGATGGTGTACAGCGCATTAGGAGGACTCAGACTGGTGATTTTGATATCCTTCATGCTGATAAACTTGATATTGAGGGAAGGCAGAAGGCCTTGGAGGACAGGCAGCTGAGGTTGGAAAGCCTTATTCAGGATTTGAGTGAGACAGTGATCACAGGCTTTACAGACCTCCGCCATGATCTTAGGCTCACTCCTTATGTCAGGAGACCGAAGAAGCCTGCCACAGTGATTCCACCTACCCCCACTGCACCTTCAGGACATGGCACAGAGGAGCCTGACTTTGTATTTCAGACTGCACAGTCTGCTGTTGAGGAGGCAACACAGTTGGAGGAGGCCATGGCCCGTTCCTTGACTGATCAGGGGCCCCGTTATGTGGGAGGTCCTCCTATTGATGAGGCAGCAGCACAGAGGAAATGGAGAGAGGAGCAATCTAGGAGAGCAGCACTAGCTAGGGAGCAGAGAAGGAAGGACCCGAAAGGGAAGGGTAGAGTAGTGCAGGATGAGGAGGATGATTCAGAGTAGTGGCCTACTAGCATTCCTAGGATTCGTTGTTATCTTTTCATCATTTGCATTTTCTATCATTTTGTTGGGATATTGCTAGTTTAATGTTTTTACTTTTGGATTATTTTGTTGAATCTTTTTGTTGATTTATGTTTATTCACATTTCTTTTCCTTTAGTCTTTATTTCTCATTTTTGCCTTTATTTTGTTTCCGCATAGAATAAGGGTGTGAATTGGATTTTGGTAGTGGATTTAGGACATTTGTGCTTCTTTGCTATATGTGTTGTTGGAATTTTGTGTATGAATATTTGGAGGGCAATATGCCGGATGATGGGATATTTTGTTTTGCTCATGCTTGTTGGGTTATTGCTTGAAACTTAGTGGGTTGCGCTTGTTGTTTATTTTCCACCTTTGAACATTGAGGACAATGTCAAATTTAGGTTTGGGGGTGCTTTTGCGCAACACCATGATGCTTGGTTTTCGAAAGAATTGTGTGCCAAAATTTTCAAAAATTTTTGCGATATTGCCATATTTAAGCATGCTTTGCTTGTGGAGATTGTTCTTTACATGATGTAGTGAGGAATTGTGCATGTTTGTGAGTGTTTGGTTTAGATTAACACCATGCCACTTAGGGTGTCATTGAACAAAATGCGTTAATCTTTTTCTCTTAATGTTGAGTGAATGATCAAATTTGCTTGAAGGCTAAGAATTAATAGTGGAGATTCCCGTGAGGATCACAAACACAGCCTTTAAAAAGCATACGTTGAGTTGTAAACATTCACTCTTTAAACACTCACTCTAAACACTTATACAAGCATGTTTTGGTCTCATTTGCACTAAATGTTGTTTGCCATAGAATATTATGGTCTGCTTGTGGATGCCTTATTTTGCTTAATGGACGAATCTTTAGAAATGATTTTAGGCGATGCATGTGAAAACCTCTTTGGCCTAAACACTTCCAACCACTTGAATATGTGTGCTCCCAAGCCCATTTGAAGCCAAACACATTTGAAGCATTTCTTTCATGAACCACATCTACATGAACCTTATAGCCTTAAAATACTTGACCTACCTTGACCAAACGATTCGCTAAGGCTTAGGAACTCAATGTAAAATTCTGAATGTATAAATATAAGGTGTGTACCAAGGCATGTGAATGTGTGTAGGAGTCTTGCAAAGCAAGAAATGTTTGAAAATGAAAAAGAAAACAAAAGCTTGTAAAGAATGAGAAAAGAAAAGAAAGAAAAGAAATGAAGAGCATGAAAAGAAAAGAATTGGCAAGAAAAGAAAAGCAAAGAAAAAGGAATAAAGAAATTAGGCACAAAGGGCCTAGAAAAGGAAGAGAAGTAATTGAGCTACTCAAGTTGAAAATAGGAGTAACATACACATGTGTAATTGTGAGCCTGGACACCTTGAAGTGTGAACATATGTGGGAATCTTGTGGAACTTAAAGAATTAGAATGTATGCCTTAATGAAATCATTAGGTCCCTTGATATCCATTTCTTCCATTCTTTGTTTCACCATGACCTTAGGCCCCATTACAACCAAAGAAAAGACCTTCATGATCTTTAGGATTGTCCATTTTGTACAATTTGGTTGATGCATGTTCTTTCTAATTCATGGCTTGCAATTCCATTCATGAGATCACTTTTCAGAAAATTGCGTTTTAATGTTTAGCATGTGCAATCAATTTGTTGCCATAACATGAACTCATATTGCACATGCACATATTTGAGTGAACCTAGGAGTCTTGGAGAAAAGAAGAGAGAATCCGGTGAGATTTAGTATCAAAGCGAATTACATTCTAAACTAATAGCACCTTTGCTTTGAAGCTTTGGCATTTTGAATGTAAGATCGCATTGCGTACAATTATGTCTAAGGTGGCACGTTTTTGATCATAACTATACACGCTCTTGCATGTTTAAATCCTCACCATGGCATAACTGTTTTAATCTCTTCATTTTGGCTTCGCACATTGATCATTTGAAGTAAAAACCTTTGAAATATCTCTATGCATGTTTTTGGGGGTGTGCTTGTTATTATGTTTGCTCGAGGACTAGCAAAAGATTGGTTTGGGGGTATTTGATCAAGCCAAAATTGGTATGATTTTGGCCCTCATTTCCGTTTCTTTTTGCTTGATTCTCTGGCATTTCCCCGTGTTTAATGTTGTTAAATTGAGTGTTTCAGGTTTTATTAGGTTTCAGAAGCAATTGAGATAAAGGTGGAGGACTTGTGCAAAAATGTCTCACAAATGAGAAGAACAGAGCATTTTCGCCACATGGGCAATGGAGGTCGCCACTTGAGCGCCATGGCGACAGAAGAGTTCCCAAAAGCATCAAAAGGTCGCCACTTGGGCGCCACTTGAGCGCCATGGCGACAGAAGGTCACAAAAACAATCAGGTGTGGTCGCCACTTGGGGTCGCTCTGGCGACCTCCCTTGCAAGTGGCGACCTAGTGCACTCAAGGCATGGTCGCCACTTATGGTCGCCAGAGCGACCTTGATGCACAAAGGGCGACCTCTTCACTTTTCCAAGGTCGCCACTTATGGTCGCCAGAGCGACCTTGATGCACAAAGAGCGACCTCTTCACATTTCCAAGGTCGCCACTTATGGTCGCCAGAGCGACCTTGATGCACAAAGAGCGACCTCTACACATTTTGGTCATGTTCGCCACTTGACAAAGAGCGAGAAAGATGGTTTTCAGAGCGACCTTTTCATCTAACCGTTTTACGCTCCATGGTCGCCATAGCGACCAAATAGCGACCAAGACTCCACATCAGCGAATCAAGTCGTTACCAGTACATGTCCATGAGTGAGTATATATATGAGCCTCTCTTCACTTTCAAACCATCGAAAATCAGAGAGAAAAATTCAGAGAACTCAATTTCAGATCTAGATCATCTTCCATGGCACATTTTTCATCATCCTCCATTTCTCTCCTTGAACTCATCTAATCCATCCAATCCTCAACACAAAACCTTGATTACTTCACTACATCATTCCTCATCCCACCATTTCTCCACCAAAATCCTTAGTAACTTTCCACCAAAACACCCACATTCCAAGACATTTCCTCAACCTCCATTCCTTGCATCTAGGAGCATAGAGGAGAAGAAGGATTGAGCTTAAAGAAGGTGACCCAAGGGTTATTTCCTTATCATTTACTTCTTTTCATTTATTGCAATTATGTGTAACTAAACCCCTAATCTAGGGGATAGATTTGAGGAACAATTGGTTGTGGGTTTAGTCTAGCTTGTAATGAATCTCTTATGTGTTCTATTCATTCAATTTAATTAGATTTCACTCATTATAATTGACTTGTATATCACTTGTTGATTGCTATCTTGAGTGGAATAATTTGTTATATATTCACATGTGGATTGACAACCTTTGTGTGATTAAGAACCCATTGAATAGGATAGATTAGTGGTGGGTATATCAACCCCACTAATCTAAGCCTCTAAGTGGTTAACATAATGAGATTGGTACATTAATGATGCTAGTAGCTTACCCACATCCAAGTGTTAATCGATCTATTCCCTAGTTCTCTCATTAATTGATTTTATCACTATTCTTATCAAGGTGTTGAGTATTCTATTTTTCATAACATTTTTGTGTATTTTCATTTGAGCAGTTTAGCATTGGTGGCTTTAGAAACCACACATTTATCAAACTCTATGATTTGTTTTATTGTTTTAAGATTAGTCAATTTATCTAATTAACACTCCTTTCCCTGTGGAACGAACTTGCTCACTATTTTGCTATCTAATCACATTTTAAAAGGATTAAGTGGCTTTAAAAGAGTTTTCAAGAATCAACCAAAAACTATCATTTTTACTATTTTGTTGAGTACACAAACGACCTCATCAATGGCTTGACAACCCATTCACTCATCCATTTATCTATGATTTATTTTATCGCATTTAGATTAGCTAATTAATTCAACTAATCACTCTAATTCCCTATTGAACGAATTCTACTTACCACTTTACTAATTTTCTATCTAAGTGGTGAAAATCAATTTTCAAAATGAACATATTTAAAATATCATTCTGTTGAGCACACAATGATGGCTCATCAAAATTGGCACCGCTGCCGGGGAATTAAAGTAGTTGTTCAATCACTTAACTTTTCTTTGTTTAGTTTTTATTAATTTTTAGTCTCTTAGTTGTATTTAGTCTTTTAGTTCTTTTTTACTTCTTTGGTAGTTTTTGTTTCTTTTTGTTTCAGGATTCTATGGATTTCGTCATGCAAAATCAAGGGCCTAACTACGGGACTCATGGGAATGGCTTCAATTCGGATTGGTGGATTAACCAAGATTCCTTCTCATCATACCAATCAAATGTCATTAATGATGAGAGGAAAAATTTCATGGAGGATCACTTTCGGGCGATTGAGAACATCCACGCTTCTCAACGAAAGACCATGGAGTTATTCCAATCTGCACAACAAGCACATGAGGAGAAGATGTCCAACCATGCGATCCCTAACCGGCTGGATCAATCAATAGAATCGGGCTATCCCAAGCAAGGAAGGACAAGGAGCCATGTACATGCTCTTGTACAAATATTTGAGAAGAATGCGAAAGTCGTGGAAGAACCGCCAAGGAACCAAGAGCAAGGCACAAAATTGGAAGAAGCGTTGTCTTTGCTTCAAGAGAGATTGGTGGAAACCTCCCAAGGGAAGGAAGAATTGGAGAGAAAATTACAACTCACGATGAATGAGTTAGAAGATAAGGAGGCCTTGGGGAAGGTGAAGATTGAAGAGCTTGAAGTGCAAAACAATAAGCTCACTCTTGAAGTAAACATGCTCAAAGAGGAAAATGCTACCTTTCGGAGGAAGGTAGGAGAAGTCTCCAACAAGAACAAGGAGTTGGAAATACAATTTGGGAGACTTGAAGTCGAGAGGAATTCCACATCAAGAGAATTCGAAGACCTTGCAAGGCTATTTGAAGAATTCAAAGAAGTGTGTGCAAGGAAGACAAGAAAGTTCCTTATGGAAGCGGAGCAGAAGGCAAAAGCTTTGGAAGAAACGAAGGAGGCCCTTGATAGAAAGGATGAAGCCCTTAAAATAGCAAAAGTGAAGGAGTGTGACTACATTGTCTACGTAGACAAGGTGGAAAAAGAGGTCAAAGCGCTACAAATGAAGCAACATCAAAGGCCACATAGTCACCAACCAAGAGGGAGTTTTATTAACCATCCTCCTACTTGCTATTTTTGCTTTCAAAAAGGGCACCTAAAATCTCATTGTTTTAAATTCCATAAGCACAAAAAAAAAAAAAATGAGAGAGTCTAGGAATAGGAAGAGTCCACCTAGAATTAAGCGAATTTGGGTAAGAAAAGACTTGGTTATTCAAGTTAGACCCAAAGGAAAAGAAAGGGGGAAATCAACTCAACTTGTTTGGGTTGTGAAAAAGAACCAATTTCCATACTTGGTAAAACCTCCTTTAGTTGATGACACCCCTAGCATAAGTACATAATTTAGAAAAATTCTTTTGTGCATTTTAATTTTTTATGCTTTATTTGTTTAGTTTAATTCTTTTGAATAAATGGTGATCCAAGCCCTTGTTGGCAATTGCATGTATTGATTATAGATATATATATATATTTTAATTGCCAGAACTTTCTAATGTGCTTAGTACTTGTGTAGATTATCTATTGCTTCTTAAGGAAACAAATGATATGTTGCTTGTGCAATAAAGCAAGGTTTCTTTATCTCTTGGGATGAAACAAAGATAACTTGCAAGTCTTGGAGGGACGAGTAGCCAGGGTGCTCATAAAAAGGGCAAGAATCTTATCCTATGAAAGCAAACTTTTGGAGTTCGAAGTGCGAGAGCACCATGCCATGTCTTGCCTAGACGTTAAATCGTGCGCTTGGTGGAAGGCAACCCACTTAGGCACATTTCTTTTCTAGTTTAAATTTTGTTTTTGTCTTTATTTTATTTTTGCTTAGAATAAGGTTGTGAGTTGTTTGTGATAGTGGATTTAGGCTTGAATGATCACATATTTTGTCCACATGGATTGTGATGATAACTCTTGATGAACTTGCATTGATATATCTCTTGAGTTGATAATAAGCATATAGGATATTCTTGAGCCACTTGATTTAATTCTTTAGGATAAATTTTAAAATGGACATTGATGTGTTTTTAAAATCTTTGATTGTGGATGTATGTTATGCCGAACTTACCGGTATATGCCCCAAAGACATTGAGGACAATGTCTAATTTATGTTTGGGGGTGTGTGCGCAACATCGTCTCTTGTTTGCAAATTGTGTGCAAACATTTTGAGCATAAATTTTTTAAAATTTTCAAAAATCTTGTGATAATGTCATGCTTGACCATATTTTGCTTGTTGAGATTTTGCCATTGTGTGTGCAAGTAAGGAATTGTGTATCTTTGCCTTGCTTAGTTTAGATTAATTTCATGCCATTTAGGGTTGCATTGCTCAAAGCGCGCTAGTTCTTTTCTCTTGATGTTTGAGTGAATATTCAATTGTGATTGAAGGTTAGGAATTAATAGTGTTGACTTCCCATGAGTTTCACAAACACAGCCTAAAAAGCTTATTTTGAGGGAAATTTTCACTCTTTAAACACTCATTCAAACACACATGTTATGCATATTTAAAAATGTCTCATTCACACTTAAATGTTGTTTGCTATATAACATATGGACTGCTTGTGGATGTCTTGATTGACTTTGTGGACAAACCTTTTGTTACCTGAAAATCGTTATCGAGATAGGATTCCAAATAACAACTTTAAAGGGACCAAAATCAAGATTAACCCTGGTCAGAGGGGTATCAAGTAGTTCGATACTGACTAAATCCCTATCGAAGTCAGAACTAAATAATGTACATCAAACTAATCGACAATAGGTTTTATTGTATTGTCTCTTCTCATTACAATACGTGACATATTTCTAATTTGGATTACAATGGAGCATGGATCATATTTTCGACGATGGAGATGGTGGTGGTAGAAGAACTGTGCCTGTCGATAAGTAGTGTCTAGGGTCCCTCTTTTTTCTTGTAGAAACTGTTGTATATATAGGTCTTGCTTGCTTACTATGCACTCATAAAATCTCGGTTTAGGGTTTTGGGCAACTGCAGGATCCTCTTCTTTTTAGGAGGTAATCTCTGAGTTCTTTACGTGCAGGATTCAGTCTTTCCTTTCTAGGAGGACTCAATCTCTTCCCTTCCTAATTGGACTCTTATTGTGTTGACTTGTTTAAAAATTGGATCCTTTGGTGGGAGGGAGTATAATCCTTTTATACGGCGACGTTTTTATTAGATCTTTGTGGCTTTTTTGAGTTCTTGGAGCTAGAATCTTGCTTCCTAGTGTGCTTTTACTTAGCAAGCTGCCTTTATTTAGTAAGCGTTCTTCTGACGGTAGTAAGGGGATATGTGGCTGACTTTGTTACAGGATGATCTGCAGCACTTCATGTCGGGCTGCTGTAGGGTCCATAGGAAGTAGTGTTGATGGGACGATGCGGGGTCCCTAGGGTGCCCGGCCATAACCGGGCTTGGTCCTTGTTGTGAGTTAAGACGCTGGCGGGGTGGATCCCGCTGAAGGAGGTTCATACTTGGGCCAATCGGGCTCCACTCTGTCGAGGTATCCGAATTGTGTTCGCACCTGCTTCTTGTGTTGAGGTGGAAAATTCTTCTTTGGTCCCTCGCCAATTTTTGCGGTTAACAGAAGTCCCCCCTGACTTGGACACTGACACTTTGTCGGTGTCGGGGTCGGGGTCGGAGTCAGGATCTTTTCGTTTGCTTGGAGGATTTTCCACCTTATCCGCTTACTTCCTTATCTGACTAGGTTTCCACTTAGAAGGGGGGGGGGGGAATCCTTATTTCGTACGTTATAACTGATTGTGTGTCGACTGTTGATTGGGTTCCCCGTTTTCAAAAAGAGCCGTTTTGGCGCGATTAATGCGGAAAACGCCTCAACCCATCCTTCCGGTCACCGTTTCCGGTTTCCGAGTACGTAACTGTCATTCCTCCTCTATAAATAGACCGGCTTCTACTAGCGCTTCTTACTTTCAAGCTTTCTGACTTTTCGAGAACAAAAAACTCTCCTTGACTTCTTTTCTTTCCTGCTTTCCCAATCTTCTCGAACTTCTTCTTTTCTTCTTCTCTTACAATGGCCGATTCTTCTCAAACTCCTACTTCTCAAGAAATCGCTGTTGAACAAAACCCTCCTGTGGCGGCGAATCCCATTCATCCTGATCCCGCCTCTTCTCCCCAGTCCGATAGCATAGATGCTCTTTTCAATATGGAGAAAGGTGATGTGGAGGAAGATTCTCTTACCTCGGAGAAGAGGAAAAGGGGTCGAGAGGAGGACGGGGTTGCTGATGAAAACCCGCGGGCTCAGCGTCGTCGCTCTGCCCGAAACCCCTGAATTGAGTCGGGTTTTCACAACCAACCAGGAGACCCGGTCCTGATTAGCGATGAAGTGGGTGCTGCAAAGTCGGGCAATGGTGACGGAGGCAACGGCGAGAGGGTTTCTTTAGTCGGGGTACAAGCCGGCTCCTTCGCCCTCTTCCATGACGGGAGAATAGTTCCCGACTCTGTCTGTACCTTGGACACTCTAGCCAAGCTGAGGGAGGAGTACAAAATTCCAGATAACATTACCCTGTCTCTTCCTCATCGGGGCTACGACGTTTATACCCCGCCTCAAGATCGACTGTTGATCCACAAGGCGGCCTTCGAATGCGGTGTTCGACTGCCACTACACCCCACGCTCCGTCGGGCTCTTGTTGCGCTGGAGCTAGCCCCTCTTCAGATTTCGCCGGGGTTCTGGAAACACCTGACGGGGTTCCTAGTGCTCTGGAAGGAGCAATGCGAGAAGGATCGCATCGAGCGGGAGTCGGGATTTGATGAACTTCGCTACCACTTCAACATCACCAGTATGGTGCCTCGGGGTCAATTCTATTTGAGGGCAAGCAACGACATGAGGTTTATCGTCCCAGGAGCCAACGTGAAGTATGCCGCGCCTTGGAAAGAAGAATGGTTAGTGGTGGAAGGCGAGTGGGGGCGCACCGCCTTTATCGGGGGGTATGAATACCCCGTCCCAACTCAGTTCACAATGTGGGATAAGTGGGCGAAGGGGGTGCTAGCTCCTGGATCCCGGGAAATCCTTACGAGGATCATGGAGAGGGGATATACCAACATGCAGTATCCCACTCTGGATCCCTTTGAGGAAGCCCGCTTGGAGCGGCACCTGAGGATCTCCCTCGCTTTTCCTGGTAAGTTGGTTGTACCTTACTCTTCTATTTTTTCACGTGTATATTCCCCTTCTTCTGCTTCTCACTGGACATCTCCCTTTCTTGCAGTGTCGGCTACCCCGATGGTAGCGGGGTCACCTTCTTCTTCGGGGACAGGGGATATGACTCTGCTGGCCCATTCTTCCCCTGTCCCATCTCCTACCCTGGCTGCCGAGACTGCGCCGGGGTCCATCCGAGTGGGAACCGACCCCAACCCTCCTCCTGCTCCATCTCAGACGACTACTCCTACTCCTGTTCCCGCGGGGTCTAGGGCCAAGACTCCAGCTCGCCTCCCCTCTTCTCCTCCCTCGCGCTCGAGGATTTCGGCGATGTTGGCTAGGGCGGCTAAGGCCCGAGGTCCTGGAAAGTCAGCACAAAAGAGAACTGCTCCTGAATCGGAGACATCACCTGGTCTTCCTCCTATCACAAAGTCTTCCAAGGACCCAGCCAGAATCTTGGTGGAGGAGGCAGCTCTCCCCATCCCTGCCCCGGCTACTGATGTGGCCTCTGGATCGGGGTCTAGGTGTGCTACCTTTGATGAGGTGGTATCCAGGTTCGCGGCCTCTTGCCCTGGTGGAGACCTGACAAATATGGCCAAGCTTCCTACTGATATTCTAGTTGCTAAGGGAGCATCCGTGTTGGCTGAGGTAACATTCTTTCTTTTTTACTTCTACCATTTCTTCTATCTGCTTGCTAATCGTTGATTTCCTTTCCTCTTTTTGTAGGGCTTCAAATTTGCCATGGCTATGGAGAGGCAGCTGATGACCCTAAGGGAGGCTTATATTGGCCTCCAAGCGAGGCTGGAGGACACTCAGCAGGAACTGGTTCAGACTCAACAAAGCGTTGCCCCTCTGCTTCAAGACGCAAAGAGGTCTAAGGAGGGGAGGCAGGAAGCCTTGGTGGCCCTTAGGCGGGTTGAGCACAGCCTGGATACTGAGACGATTAGATCCCTACGCCGCCGGGAAGAGAGGGAGTGTGTGAAGAGGGAGAAGAAGCTGCTACAAAGCGAGAATCAACTTCTGCGGGAGACTATAGCAGGCTTGGAGGCTCAACAAGGGCCCTCATTCGAGGATGGCTACTTCACAGCCTGCTACGAGGTGGCCACAGCTTTGCCTCCTCCCTTTGACCTTGAGGCTGCCTTAAGCTGGAACCGGGAACAAATAATGGCAAGGGCTGCCCAGCTAGAAGGAGGGGGTCAAGAGACGGAGGTCCCTCCTCAAGAGGTGGTTCATCCGGGTCAGGGAGCTGGCACGGCTGCTGAAGTCCGACTTGGCGGTACTGGGGGGGCTATCCCGAATCCTCCTTCTATTGAAGAACAAGTGGTGGATCCCGAGTCTGCTACTGGAGTGGTCATCGCAGAGGATGAGGGTTCAGCTGGATCCAAGGTCCCCGTGGTTGAAGGGACCCAGATTTCTGCTGCGGAGGTGGTTCCAACTGCAGCAACTGAGTCTTTGGGAGGAGGGGCAGCTGGCGAAGGAGAGCCTCCCAAAGAAGAAAAAGAAGACTAGCTTGGCCTCCTCCCTCTATTTAAATTTTGTAGCCCGAATCGGGAGCTGGGCACCCTGTTTATAAATATAACTGTTTTTCATTACTTGCTTCGTACTTGTGTTTTTCTTGCTTTTGCACTCAGGAACTTTCCATAACATGTAACTTTGTTGATACTTGGAAACCCGATGAGTAATAAGGACGATGACTGGACCCCGATGGGTAGTAAAGATAAAACATGTAATGCTTATATCTTGTAACCGTAAGAATGAGCGGGGTCAGATCACATCTTCCTTTAATCGAACTCCCAACAGTATAAAGTGCAAAGTAATCAGTCGAGGACATCTGTCACTTACGAACAATTTGATTTGCTTCTTGCGAACAATTTGACTTGCTGACAGTAAACTTCTAAGTTTCTTTCTGACTGTTGGTCCTCTGTCGGAGTAGTAAGTGGGGAAATAGAGGGCGAAGCATCCCGATGAGTCACCTTGATGTTAGTGTTGATCTGTCCTGGTAGGCAACTAGGGCCACTTTGTTAGGATTATGCTCAATAGCAAGAGTGTAATAGTGTAATTAACAATCTTATTCATATTAATAAAGTGATTTCTGGTTTAAACAAATCTTATAGCATTTATAGTTTAATAATTGTTAAAGTAAATAATCATAAGGTCTAAAGACTATGAGAAAAGAAGAATTGTTCATACATCTGGATATGTATGTGGTAGACACAATTCTTTAGTTAGTCTTGAATATCGTTCACAACTTAAGTTAAAGGTTTGGCACCTTTATCTTGTTAAAGTTGTAGAATTCTTTTGCTAGCATTTGAGTGGGATCAAATGAGATATGATGAGTCTAAAATCATCGGAGTGTCTTCGATCAAAAGGATCTAGTGCACTGGGTGCATTGAACAGGATCACAATGAAATACTTTATCTATAACCGTCAGTAGATAAAAGTAATTTCATTATCAGGACAATCGGAGAGTCTATCTTAATCCTGAGATAAATGATGGACTTATGGTTGCAGGTGATATCATTTGAGCTATCAATGAGTACGATTATATCGCATAGTCTATCCTCGATAGTTTGGTGATATTCATTTGTTAATCGATAGAGGACTTCATTTATAGATATGGACATCGTGGCTCCATTTATTAAATGAGAGTATAATATCATCATATGGATGTTTTGAGGTAATTGGATATTAAATCTCAACGTTGAGTTTCCAATAGTGGCTATTGAAAACATGGCTTCTGGACAAGTCAAAATATCCAAGTTCAAAACGTGGTCATATGAGTAAATATGGTAACTTGGAGAGTTATAGGCGGTCTATGAACTCTTGGCGATTACTGATATTAATCACGAGGATACACTATCTCCAATATGATTGTCTAGGGTATGAATGAGGAAGCATCTTCCTTTTCTGTCTTTATTTAAGAGTTCAATTTTAGCTCTTTAGTGGAATGAGCTAAAATTAATAGATCCAACTCTAAGACTAGTGAGTGATTAGGCCCTGCAGAAATTTTTTTTTTTTTTCTTCACAGCGGTAAAAATACTGCACTTACTAGGATAGACTAGACAATGGACTCAACGAGATCTACTCCCAAAGGAGGGATTTTCGTTAGAGAAAATTGAGGGTCGATATCTTGGTGACACACTCAATGTAATTTTATTGATATCCTCCAAAGAGTTCTTGTTAGTAAAATTGCAAGGCTAAAATTGAAAATGCCGGTTGTTATGTTAACAATTAGGTGGGACCTAGTCTAACTAGTAAATGGTGCGAACTCCCAAAGGAGGCGTAACATTTATGGGTGTTAGATCACCGTTGAATTTTATGATTGAGTTATTCATTTAATTCAAGATAAATATTTAAAAGTGTTTTATAATGATTATTTACTTATATTAATTTTTGTTTAATTAAGAAATCATGACCCCATCACTTATGAACATCCTGAAAGATAAAAGTTTAACCGGTAATAATTATGTCACATGGAAAAGGAAAATTGGGTTGTTGCTGCAAGCTGAAAAAAAGTATAAATTTTGTTCTAACTACTCCTAAACCACCTGCTCTTACTAATGAATCTAATAAGACGAGTATGAGCAGTGGAAGACCTCTAATGAGATGGCCAAATGGCTACCATCTCCGACGTGTTGCAACAGCAGCATGAAGGAATAGGGTCTGCTGCTAATATGATGATGTCTCTAGAAGAGATTCATATGGTTGGTAAAGTTGCTACTATTAAGACCCGTCAGAAGGTCAAGGAATAATAGAAGAAAAAGCAACTTGGGCCTACCAAGAAAGAGACTAAGAAAGTAACCAAGATCAAAAGGAAGTGCTTCTTTTGTGGTGAAAAGAGACATTGGAAAAGTAATTGCCCAAAGTCTCAGAATAAAAAGGAACAAGGTAATATGAATTATCTTGAAACATGTTTTTCTGGTAGATTCTATAGATTCTTGGATCGTAGACTCTAGACCCACTAATCATGTTTGTTATTCCTTACGGGGGTGTCAAGAAAGGAGAAGGCTAAATAAGAATAAGATCAATTTGCGCTTGGGCAACGGAACGTTAGTGTCTGCAAGTGCAGTGGGAGATATTAGAGTTTTGTTTGGATTCTAGAAAGCATTTAGATTTGATAGACGTTTATTATGTACCTCAATTCAAGAGGAATTTAATTTCAGTTTCTTGTTTGAATAAATTTGGATATTCGGTTACTTTTAATAAAGCTTTTATTATTAGTAAGAATAACAAAGTTATTTGCAAAGGTACATTGGAAAACGGTCTATACTTTTTGCATAGAAATATCTCTCACTCGTTAGACACAGAAATAACGGAACCTGATCATAAAAGAGTTAAATTATCAAAAGATGAAACCTACCTTTGGCATTTACGCTTAGGTCATATTAACCTTAATAGGATTAAAAGATTGGTAAGTGACGGACCTTTGAGTGACTTAAAGGTTGATGATCTACCAACTTGTGAATCTTGTTTGGAAGGTAAAATGACCAAAAGGACGTTCTCTGCCAAAGGTGCCAGAGCCACTGAATGCTTAGGATTGATACACACTGATGTATGTGGACCTATGAGCATTCAAGCTAGAGGTGGATATGAGTACTTCATCACTTTCACAGATGATTACTCAAGATTTGGATATGTGTATCTCATGCGACATAAGTCGGATGCTTTTGACATGTTCAAAGCATTTAAAGCTGAAGTGGAAAATCAGCTTGAGAAACACATAAAAATCTTGAGATCTGATCGTGGTGGAGAATATCTATCTGGTGAGTTTCAGCAATATCTTATTGATAATGGGATAGTTTCTCAGTTTTCTGCACCTGGTACACCTCAACAAAATGGGGTAGCAGAAAGGAGAAATAGAACTCTTTTGGATATGGTTAGGTCTATGTTGAGTTATTCAACACTTCCTATTTCTTTCTGGGGATATGCTTTGCAAACTGCAATATACATTCTAAACCGAGTACCATCTAAGTCTGTTCCTAAAACACCGCATGAGTTGTGGACTGGGCGCAAGCCTAGTTTACAACACTTAAGGATATTTGGATGTCCTGCGCACGTGTTAAAAGGAAAGACAGAAAAGATGGAGTCCCGTTCAGAAACATGTATATTTGTAGGGTATCCGAAAGAAACTAAAGGATATTATTTTTATAGTCCTTCAGATCTTAAAGTATTTGTTTCGACAAATGCTAAATTTCTGGATAAGGACTATATGAATGATTTTGTGCCTAAAAGTAGAATTGTCCTGAATGAGATGTCAGGAGATACAATTCCACGAGAGGTTACGCAACCTAACCCAATTGTAAGTTCCGATCCAACACAAGGTCAACAACCTACCATTCCTCGTCGTAGTGGAAGGGTTAGAACACAACCCGAAAGATACATCGGTCTGGGAGAATCTGTAGAGAATCTCCCGGACGACGATGATCCCTATACGTACAAGGAAGCTATGGAGGATGTTGATAGTCGCCATTGGCAAAAGGCAATGCAATCTGAGATTGAATCTATGTTCAATAACAAAGTCTGGTCCCTTGTAGACTTGCCTAAAGGGATAAAACCCATTGGGTGCAAGTGGGTATACAAGAGGAAAAGAGGTATGGATGGAAAGGTGGAAACCTTTAAAGCTAGATTGGTAGGTAAAGGGTATACACAGAAAGAAGGTATCGATTACGAGGAAACCTTCTCTCCTGTGGCCATGCTTAAATCCATTAGGATACTCTTATCCATTGCAGCATCTTTAGATCTAGAGATTTGGCAAATGGACGTCAAGACAGCTTTCCTTAATGGAAGTCTTGACGAGAGCATCTACATGATGCAACCAGAGGGATTCATTGAAAAGGGCCAAATGGAAAAGGTATGCAAGTTGCAGAAATCCATATATGGATTAAAGCAAGCATCCAGATCCTGGAACATAAGGTTCGATCAAGCTGTCAAAGGTTTTGGATTTATTCAGAATCTTGACGAACCTTGTGTATACAAAAGGATTAAGGGCGACAAGTTGGTTTTCCTGATTCTTTATGTTGATGATATACTACTCATCGGAAACGATGTAGGTGTATTGACATCAGTAAAAGAATGGTTAGCAAAACAATTTGATATGAAGGACTTAGGAGAAGCAAGTTTTATTCTAGGTATCCAAGTTATAAGGGATAGAAAGAATAGAACGATTGCATTATCCCAAGCTTCATACATAGACAAAATATTGTCTAGGTTTTCCATGCAGGATTCCAAGAAAGGTATGTTACCTTTCAGACATGGAATCAAGCTTTCTAAGGAACAAGTTCCTAAGAATGAGCATGAAGAGCAATTCATGAGTAGAGTTCCATATGCCTCGGCAGTTGGAAGTCTCATGTATGCAATGCTCTGCACTAGACCAGATATTTGTTTTGCTGTTGGCATAGTTAGCAGGTTTCAATCGAAACCTGGTCCTGATCACTGGACGGCAGTCAAGCATATTTTCAAGTATCTAAAGAGAACGAGAGATAATATGCTTGTATACTCTGGAGGGGATTTGATTCCCGTTGGGTATACAGATTCTGATTTTCAATCAGATTCTGACTCCAGAAAATCCACATCAGGGGCTGTGTTTACTATTGAAGGAGGAGCAGTCATATGGAGGAGTATCAAGCAATCTTGTATTGCTGATTCCACCATAGAAGCTGAGTATGTTGCTGCATGCGAGGCTGCCAAAGAGGCTGTTTGGCTCCGCCAATTCTTGATTGACTTGGAAGTGGTTCCTAGTGCGAATAAGCAGATCACTATCTACTGTGACAACAGTGGAGCAGTGGCTAATTCGAAAGAACCAAGAAGTCACAAGAGAGGTAAACACATTGAAAGAAAATATCATCTTTTAAGGGAGATTGTTCAAAGAGGTGACGTGACGATTACCAAAATCGCGTCAGCGGAAAATCTAGCAGATCCCTTCACAAAGGCTCTACCTCAGAAGAGTTTCGATGGGCACCTAGAGAATATGGGCTTGAGAGATATGACACATTTGCTATAGCGCAAGTGGGAGATTGTTAGGATTATGCTCAATAGCAAGAGTGTAATAGTGTAATTAACAATCTTATTCATATTAATAAAGTGATTTCTGGTTTAAACAAATCTTATAGCATTTATAGTTTAATAATTGTTAAAGTAAATAATCATAAGGTCTAAAGACTATGAGAAAAGAAGAATTGTTCATACATCTGGATATGTATGTGGTAGACACAATTCTTTAGTTAGTCTTGAATATCGTTCAAAACTTAAGTTAAAGGTTTGGCACCTTTATCTTGTTAAAGTTGTAGAATTCTTTTGCTAGCATTTGAGTGGGATCAAATGAGATATGATGAGTCTAAAATCATCGGAGTGTCTTCGATCAAAAGGATCTAGTGCACTGGGTGCATTGAACAGGATCACAATGAAATACTTTATCTATAACCGTCAGTAGATAAAAGTAATTTCATTATCAGGACAATCGGAGAGTCTATCTTAATCCTGAGATAAATGATGGACTTATGGTTGCAGGTGATATCATTTGAGCTATCAATGAGTACGATTATATCGCATAGTCTATCCTCGATAGTTTGGTGATATTCATTTGTTAATCGATAGAGGACTTCATTTATAGATATGGACATCGTGGCTCCATTTATTAAATGAGAGTATAATATCATCATATGGATGTTTTGAGGTAATTGGATATTAAATCTCAACGTTGAGTTTCCAATAGTGGCTATTGAAAACATGGCTTCTGGACAAGTCAAAATATCCAAGTTCAAAACGTGGTCATATGAGTAAATATGGTAACTTGGAGAGTTATAGGCGGTCTATGAACTCTTGGCGATTACTGATATTAATCACGAGGATACACTATCTCCAATATGATTGTCTAGGGTATGAATGAGGAAGCATCTTCCTTTTCTGTCTTTATTTAAGAGTTCAATTTTAGCTCTTTAGTGGAATGAGCTAAAATTAATGGATCGGACCTAAGTGAATCATTTGTTGATTGTGATTAGGTTATGTCTATTGGAGCTTAAATTTAGATAGCCCGCCAAGATCCCCAATCCACACGGACTTGCATGGATCACTTGATATATTCTACCGGACCAATTTGGGGTCCATCTAGAATTGCAATTTAATATATTAAGAATATAATTTGCACATTATTTAGGTAATGGGCTGCACAATTATATTTATATATTAATGAATAACATGTGGGCTTGTTTCTTTTAGTAAGAATGGGTCTAGTTCACATGTGGGCTTTTTATTTAAAGTCCAAAGGATTAAATGAAATGAGAAAATAATATTTGGGCCCAATATACATATGGGGCGGCAACAAGGTTATTAACCTAAAATATTATTTTGTTTTCATTATTTAATTAAATAAGAATTAATTAATTTATTAATTAATTGTTTAATTAAAGTAACAAATCTTTTCTAAATAGGAAATATGATTCCTATTTGTATACTATTGGTAATAGTATAAATAAATAGAGAGACTTGTTTGACAAGGAAATAAATAATTAATTTTATTTATTTGATCAAATAGGAAGTCTTTTTTTATTTTAGTCAAATAAGGAATAAAAGATTATTGAGTTTGATTAGGGTTTGGAAATCTTAAACAAAATAGGAATTAGGGTGCAACTAAATCTCCAATATTTTAGGAGTAAAATTGCGGAAACCCTAATTATTTTTGGTCAAGGATTTCGGTCACCCTAGGGTTAGAAAGAAGAGAAATTTTCGGCCACCTATATATGCATTCATATAATTTTCGGCCAGCTCCAAGGAAAAAAAGGTGCAGAATTATTTTCTTCTTCTTCTTCTAAACTCATAGTTAGAAATATTTTATTCTACTAAAACAAAAGAAAAAGGAACATAGATTATTTCTTTGATGGTGTACTACTTGCTTAATCATTGATAAGCTTGTGTATACAACATCGATTAAGGTTCACGCGAGTTTCGATCATTAGATTGAGAACTCAAAAGTGACCGGAATAATCTTAGGTTTCTTTTGATTGTTTTTGTGACTAACGATCAAGAAAGAAAAGTTTGTTTAATCCCATCACAGGTTTGCAATTCAAAGAAAAGGGAGACCACGCTCCTAGGTGATCCACGTTCGTGCTAGGATTGAAGATCTTACGGATTACCATCGACGCAAGTCAATCGGATCACGCGACAAGAGGTATTAAATTTTATTACTTTGTTATATATATTTAATTAATCAAAAGGGTTTAAGGTTCATAATTGGAACAATTTTAAAAGCTACCCAAACACTATTTTTTTAGTCTCGCTTCCGCTGCGGGTACGTTATTTTTCCCTACACACTTTAGCACCAGGCATCTTGATGAAGGGTATTCCTCGACCAAGGCAGCAGGAGCGCCTTTAGGCTATTTCCTGGTCTTGAGGCGAAGTAAGAAACCAGGTACCATGAGGCAGCCCAATTCTTACTGTAATCTGTCCTGGTAGGCAACTAAGGCCACTTTAGCACCAGGCTTCTTGGAGGAGGGTATTCCCCGACCAAGGCAGCAGGAGCGCCTTTAGGCTATTTCCTGGTCTTGAGGCGAAGTAAGAAACCGGGTACCCTGAGGCCGCCCGATTCTTACTGTAATCTGTCCTGGTAGGCAACTAAGGCCACTTTAGCACCAGGCTTCTTGGAGGAGGGTATTCCCCGACCAAGGCAGCAGGAGCGCCATTAGGCTATTTCCTGGTCTTGAGGCGAAGTAAGAAACCGGGTACCCTGAGGCCGTCCGATTCTTACTGTAATCTGTCCTGGTAGGCAACTAAGGCCACTTTAGCACCAGGCTTCTTGGAGGAGGGTATTCCCCGACCAAGGCAGCAGGAGCGCCATTAGGCTATTTTCTGGTCTTGAGGCGAAGTAAGAAACCGGGTACCCTGAGGCCGTCCGATTCTTACTGTAATCTGTCCTGGTAGGCAACTAAGGCCACTTTAGCACTAGGCTTCTTGGAGGAGGGTATTCCCCGACCAAGGCAGCAGGAGCGCCATTAGGCTATTTCCTGGTCTTGAGGCGAAGTAAGAAACCAGGTACCCTGAGGCAGCCCGATTCTTACTGTAATCTGTCCTGGTAGGCAACTTAGGCCACTTTAGCACCAGGCTTCTTGGAGGAGAGTATTCCCCGACCAAGGCAGCAGGAGCGCCTTTAGGCTATTTCCTAGTCTTGAGGCGCTTTAGTAATGGAGATCCTCTTGGTGGGGAGGTCCCGACCTAAGGCATCAGGAGCGCTATGCAACTTTTCGGGTCTCGAGGTGCTTTAGCAATGGTGAATTAAGTGTCTTTAGTGAGAGGCTTTGAAGAATCTAGTAGGAAACTTCAAGCAATGGACACAAGAGAGTCATATAGGAGAAAGAACTGCTTTATTGAATTTCCTCAATCGGAACAAACATGAAAACGGGGTGTTAGATTCCCCTTGATACGAACAAGATTTCTAAGGGTAGAATTTTCGGAGATGATCAGCATTCCATGTGTGGTCTACTGGGTACCCCTCCATGTCTACCAGTTTGTAAGCACCACCTCGGAGTGATGTTTTAACCAGATATGGCCCTTCCCAGTTTGGCGCTAGCACTCCATCGGACCTTCTTCGTGTGTTCTGGGTCACCTTTCTGAGAACCAAGTCTCCTTCTTTGAAGCTTCGGACCCTCACCTTCTTGTTGAAGTGTCGGGCTATCTTGCTCTGGTATATTGCCACCTTCTCCGCCACCCGGCTTTGCTTTTCCTCCAGTAAGTCTAGGCTAGCTCTCAATTTAGCCTCGTTATCTTTCGATTCGTAATTTTGGACCCGGAAAGATATGAGCTTATGCTCGATGGGCAATACTGCTTCCGCCCCGAATACCAGCGAATAGGGGGTTTCCCCTGTGGCTGTCCACCTAGTTGTTCTGTAGGCCCATAATACATGAGGTAATTCTGCCACCCATAATCCTTTCTTCTGTTGGAGCTTTTTCTTCAGGAGCTTCTTGATGGTCTTGTTAGTAGCTTCAACCAGCCCATTGGTTTGAGGGTGAGCCACCGAAGTAAAACGGAGATTGATCTTCCGGTCTTCACAGAATTCCCTGAAGTTGGCATTGTCGAACTGGTTTCCCAAATCAGTTATGATGGCCATCGGGGTGCCAAATCGGCAAACAATGTGCTTCTTGACAAAGTTGGTAGTCTTTTCTTCAGTTATCCGAGTAAGAGCCTTGGCTTCTACCCACCGAGTAAAGTAATCTATCGCCACTACTGCATGCTTGGCTTGGCCGGGTGTAGTAGGGAGTGGCCCGATCAGGTCTAGCCCCCAGATGGCGAAGGGGTAGGGAGTACTGATCGAGGAGAGCCTCTCTGGTGGGAGATGATGGAGGTTTGCTGTCTTCTGACAAGCCTCGCAGGATCGTACGAACTGTTTTGCATCCTGATGTATAGTTGGCCAATAGTAACCCATCCTGATTACTTGGTAAGCCAAAGTTTCTCCTGACACGTGGTTACCACAATCCCCCGAGTGGACCTCGTTGAGCGCCCAGCGCGCGTCATCGGGATGGAAACACCTGAGCAGAGGAAGAGATTTCCCCTTGCGGTATAGATATCCTTCTACCAAACAGTAGCGGGTCGCTGTCCTCTTGAGCCGGCGGGCCTGATCCTGGTCTTCAGGGAGAATGCCACTTTGGAGATAGTCTGCTATTGGATCCATCCAACACGGGAGGCAGTTCACAGGAAGGACTTCTACCTCTTTAGCTATGCTGGAAGAAGAAATCAATTGGAGGGGTATCCCTTTTGGTAACGCATGCCCCTTTCCAGTGGCAATCTTAGCCAGAACATCAGCACGGTGATTTTTCTCCCTAGGGACTTGCTCTATTCTTACACCCTTGAATTTCTTCATAACCTCCTGGACTTTAGCTAGATAGGCCACCATGTTATCACCCTTTGGTTGGTACAACCCTGTTACCTGATTGACCACTAATTGAGAATCACTCTTAATCTGAAGGTACTCAGCCTCCAGAGCTCCAGCTACTCTCATTCCCGCTAGCAGAGCTTCATACTCTGCTTCGTTGTTGGTGGCTCTGAATTCAAACCTGAAACAGTGACTTACCTCGACTCCGGTGGGGTCGATAAGGACGACCCCAGCTCCGTATCCTGTCTGGTTCGAAGCTCCATCCGTGTAAAGTATCCATACCTTACTGTCTTCAGGCCATCCCAGAGGGGTTTTACTCGGGTTGGGTTCTACTGTCTCGCCCGGGTCTAGGATTGAGCTGAATTCTACTATGAAATCCGCCAGGGCCTGAGCTTTAATCGTAGTTCTTGCTCTATATTTGATGTCGAACTGTGTGAGTTCAAGGGCCCACAGGACCAATCTGCCTGACACATTTGGCCTCTGGAGGAATTGTCTCAAAGGCTGATCTGTGACCACTGCGATGGTGTGAGCTTGAAAATAAGGCCGAAGCTTTCTGGATGTGGTTACCAAAGCGTAGGCGAGCTTCTCTAGCAAGTTATAATTCTTCTCGGACTTCGTAAAAGCCCGGCTTACGTAATAGATCGGCCTTTGCACTCCATCACTGCATTCCTTCACTAAGGCTCCACTAGTCGCTGCTTCAGAGACTGCTAGGTAAAGTAAGAGCTCCTCACCCGGGATCGGCTTTACCAACAGCGGCGGGCTTGTCAGGTATCCCGTTAGAGCTTGAAAAGCCTGCTCGCTCTGCTTGTCCCACTTCATCTTTTTCCCTTGCTTGATGACTTTGAAAAAGGGGAGACATTTGTCTGTGGAGCGGGATATGAACCGGTTCAAGGCCGCTATCCGCCTAGTTAATCCTTGTGCCTGCTTGAGGTTTGTAGGAGACTCGAGATCTAAAATGGCTTTGATCTTCTCAGGATTTGCTTCAATCCCCCTTTCATGCACCATGAATCCCAAGAATTTGCCTGCTGCCACCCCGAACGCGCACTTAGCAGGGTTCAGCCTCATCTGGTTCTGCCTTATCACCTGGAAGGTCTGGCGTAAGTCCCCTGTATGCTATCTCGTTTCTGGAGATTTAGTGATCATGTCATCTATGTACACCTCTATGGACCTCCCTATCTGCTCCTTGAATAGTTTGTTCACCATGCGCTGATAGGTGGCACCTGCATTTTTAAGTCCAAAAGGCATTACCTTATAACAGTAGAGGCCTTGCCCGGTGATGAAGCTAGTTTTGTCTTGGTCTGACGGATGCATCATGATCTGATTGTACCTTGAGAAAGCATCCATGAAGCTCAAGAGCTTATTTCCTGCAGTGGAATCAATAAGCTGGTCTATTTTAGGCAGGAGGAAGCTATCTTTGGGGCAGGCCCGATTGAGGTCGGTGTAATCTACGCACATTCGCCACTTCCCGTTAGACTTAGTTACCATAACCACATTGGTGATCCAGTCGGGGTACCGGGATTCCTTGATGAACCCGGCCTTCAGGAGCTTGTCAACCTCTTCCTGAACCGCGGCATTGCGTTCAGCATTGAAGTGCCTTCTCTTTTGTTTTATCGGTTTGAAGGTTGCATCTACTGCCAACCTATGGGTCGCCGGGCTGAGTGGAATGTCGGGCATATCCTCATGGCTCCAAGCAAAGATGTCATTATACTCCCTGAGAAGCTCTATCAAATCCTCCTTCACTTCCGGGTCCAGACCTTCTCCCACTTTTACTGTCTTTGTTGGATCTTCGCATCGGATCTGAACCTCCTCTAGCTGCTCTGATGGATACCCGCTGCTCCAACCATGCTCTTCGTCTTCTGATTCTTCTACGACTATGTCTGGTATCTCATCTTCCTCTAAGACGTGATCACCCCGCTCTGTCGCTCTCGGACCCGGGTAGCTGGCCACCGATGCGCATTGCTTAGCCAACGCAGCGGGGTTGGTCGACACCGCATAGCAGTTGCGAGCTGCCTGCTGGTCTCCCCTTACCTCTTCTACTCCTGATCCTACTGGAAACTTCAACACGTTGTGGTAGATAGACAGCACTCCCCTAATCCCTGATAGAAAAGGCCTTCCCAAAATTGCATTGTATGCCGACGGGGTGTCCACTACAATAAACTCCGTCATTATGTTCTGCTGAAGAGGAGCGTCCCCTACTATTACTGGTAGCATCTTTGTTCCCATCGGCATTACGGAATCCCCTGTGAATCCGTATAGTAGAGAGGTACAGCTGTTGAAGCAAGAATTCTTTAGGTTGAGCTGCTCATGAGCCCCTTTAAACAGAATATCCACGCTGCTTCCCGTATCGATCAAGACGCGGTGCACTAAGCAATTGGCGATCTGTACTGTTATGACCATGGGATCATCATGCGGCTGCACCGTATTGTACACATCCTCCTCCGTAAAGATGATTTTGGTGGAACGGGATATGTCTCGAGGTCCTTCATTGACCTTTAGCAACTCATGTTCAGCGTTGAGTCTAGGAATTTTCCTTGCGTGGTTCTTTCTTGAATTGTTGGAGGTTCCTGCTAGAGTGGGACCTCCACTGATGGTGTGGATCACTTGGATCTGCTGCATTAAATCCTTCTCTCACTCTCTCCTTCTTTCTGCTGCTTCCTGCATCCCACTTTGTACCTGTTTTCCTTCTTTGATGCTGTCTCGTACCTGTTGTAAGAATTCAGTCAGAAGTCCTCCTCTAACCAGTGCTTCTATCTGATTGCGGAGACTGTAACATTCTGAGGTGTTATGTCCCACATCTTCATGGAAGTCGCAATATTTATATTGGTTCCTCCTGTCCACAGGGACCTTCATGGGAACTGGCTTTCTAAGTAGGCCCTTATCCCGAATAGCGAGATAGATAGTTTCCCGTGAAGCATTTAGGGGGGTGTAGTGGTTATACCCCTCTTCCTCTCTTGCTATTCTGGACACCTCCTTCATGGGAGGCTCTCTGGGAGGGGATCTCCTTACTGGGTAACTATCCTGGTACGGAGGAATTGGAGGCGGCCTGTAAGTAGACCGATTTTGAGGCAGATTCTGAAATTTCCTAGCTGGTGCAGGCTTCGGAACCTCCTTCTTTGGGCGCGGCGCGGTGCTAATCGGGCTTCATCGTGTTCAATTTTAATCCGAAGTTGTTCCTCGATGTCCACCTGTTCCAGAGCCCGATTATAGGCTTCCTGGTATGTCTCAGGAGGATGCTTGGCAAAAGACCGAAACAACCTGCCTGCCCACAAATTCCTCCGGAAATTGGCTAAAGTTTCCTTCTCGTTGAACAAACCCATCTGGATGACCTCTTTGTAGGGAAAAATAACGTACCCGCAGCGGAAACGAGACTAAAAATAGTTTTGAGTAGCTTTTAAAATTTTTCCAATTTTATGAACCTTAAACCCTTTTGATTAATTAAAGATATATAAAGAAGTAATAAAAGTGTAATACCTCTTGTCGCGTGATCCGATTGACTTGCGTCAATGGTAATCCGCAAGATCTTCAATCCTAGCACGAACGTGGATCACCTAGGAGCGTGGTCTCCCTTCTCTTTAAATTGCAAACCTGTGATTGGATTAAACAAACTTTTCTCTCTTGTTCGTTAGTCACAAAAACAATCAAAAGAAACCTAAGATTATTCCGGTCACTTTTGAGTTCTCAATCTAATGATCGAAACTCGCGTGAACCTTGATCGATGTTGTATACACAAGCTTATCAATGATTAAGCAAATAGTACACCATCAAAGAATAATCTATGTTCCTTTTTCTTTTTGTCTTAGTTGAATAAATTCTCTATCTATGAGTTAAGAAGAAGAAGAAAAAAAAAATTCTGCACCTTAGCACTAGGGCTGGCCGAAAATTTATATGTGTACATATATATGTGGCCGAAATTTTTCTTCTTTCTTTTTAGGGTTGGCCGAATTCTCTTCCTAGAATTATTAGGGTTGCCGCAATTTCCAAACCAAATTAATTAGTTTGAATTGCACCCTAATTCCTATTTAGAAAAGATTTCCAAAACCTAATCAAACTCATAAATCTTTTATTCCTTATTTGACTAAAATAAAAAAACTTCCTATTTGATTAAATAAATAAAATTAATTATTTATTTTCCTTGTCAAACAAGTCTTTCTATTTAATTATACTACTACCAATAGTATACAAATAGGAATCATATTTCCTATTTAGAAAAGATTTGTTACTTAATTAAACAATTAATTAATAAATTAATTAATTCTTATTTAATTAAATAATGAAACAAAATAATATTAAATGCTATTATAGCATCTTGCCGCCCCACATCATATTATTGGGCCAAATATTATTTTCTCATTTCATTTAATCCTTTGGACTTTAAATAAAAAGCCCACATGTGAACTAGACCCATTCTTACTAAAAGAAACAAGCCCACATGTCATCCATTAATATATAAATATAATTGTGCAGCCCATTACATAAATAATGTGCAAATTATATTCTTAATATATTAAATTGCAATTCTAGATGGACCCTTAATTGGTCCGGTAGAATATATCAAGTGATCCATGCAAGTCCGTGTGGATTGGGGATCTTGGCGGGCTATCTAAATTTAAGCTCCAATAGACATAACCTAATCACAATCAACAAATGACTCACTTAGGTCCGATCCATTAATTTTAGCTCATTCCACTAAAGAGCTAACATTGAACTCTTAAATAAAGACAGAAAAGGAAGATGCTTCCTCATTCATACCCTAGACAATCATATTGGAGATAATGTATCCTCGTGATTAATATCAGTAATCGCCAAGAGTTCATAGACCGCCTATAACTCTCCAAGTTACCATATTTACTCATATGACCACGTTTTGAACTTGGATATTTTGACTTGTCCAGAAGCCATGTTTTCAATAGACACTATTGAAAACTCAACGTTGAGATTTAATATCCAATTACCTTAAAACATCCATATGATGATATTATACTCTCATTTAATAAATGGAGCCACGATGTCCATATCTATAAATGAAGTCCTCTATCGATTAACAAATGAATATCACCAAACTATCGAGGATAGACTATGCGATATAATCGTACTCATTGATAGCTCAAATGATATCACCTGCAACCATAAGTCCATCATTTATCTCAGGATTGAGACAGACTCTCCGATTGTCCTGATAATGAAATTACTTTTATCTACTGACGGTTATAGATAAAGTATTTCATTGTGATCCAGTTCAATGCACCCAGTGCACTAGATCCTTTTGCTCGAAGACACTCCGATGATTTTAGACTCATCATATCTCATTTGATCCCACTCAAATGCTAGCAAAAGAATTCTACAACTTTAACAAGATAAAGGTGCCCAACCTTTAACTTAAGTTGTGAACGATATTCAAGACTAACTAAAGAATTGTGTCTACCACATACATATCCAGATGTATGAACAATTCTTCTTTTCTCATAGTCTTTAGACCTTATGATTATTTACTTTAACAATTATAATATTCAACTATAAATGCTATAATATTTGTTTAAACCAGAAATCACTTTATTAATATGAATAAGATTGTTAATTACATTATTACACTCTTGCTATTGAGCATAATCCTAACACTCTTTGTGGAATTTCTCCACATAAGATCTCAGAGTTTCACCCCGCTCTTGAATTACATACTGCAGCAGGATAGGATCCTTGGGACGGGGTTTGATTCCCTGAAACTGTGCACAGAAAGCTTTGGTAAGTTTGGAGAAAGAATCAACACTACCTGGTGGTAATTTTCTGAACCATGTATTGGCACAGTCTGTCAGGGTTGAGGGGAACATCCTGCACATGGCAGTCCTGGTTGCACTCTGAACTTCCATCTGGTGGACGAAGCTTTCTAGGTGGTTGACGGGATCCTCGGTTCCAAAATACTTTTCCGAAGGCAGCCTGAATTTGGGGGGCAAACCTGCTTCTCTCACCCTTTTGGAAAACGGTGCGTTCATCTCACCCAGGGGGTTTTTCTAACTCCCTTGATGCTTTCCCTTCTTCAGCTGCTCCAATTCCTTTGCCATCTTCGTCATCTGATCCTCCAGGCGTTGAGACTTTTTGGTTCCAGACCGGGCTGCTGAAACTTCCTCATCTGATGAATCTGAATCCAGGACTACCTCCTTTCGCTTAGCTCTTTGGCGCTTTTCTCTGGTGCTCCTTCGGGATTTGGCGCTTCCTTCTAAATCAGGATGCGGATCCCTCTCCTTGGCTCTTGGTTTTGGTGGAGACTGGACCTTCCTTGGAGGAACCTCGATTGCGGAATTCACTAGCCTGGGTCTGAGCTCTGCCTGTCGGACTAAGAAGGGTGGGCCCAATCGGTCAAAAACAGGTGCCCTGACATTCGGGCCAGCATCCCCTGGGATCCCGGTTGCTTCAAAGGGAATCCCCTGGGCTATCATCCAGAGTCGGATTGCTTCTACGTAGGCTGCGGCGTGCTGTTCTAAGACATCCCGATTGGCTTCCTCCCTAACGGGGTCTTGAGGGACAAGGCCTACAACTGGTGGGGGCACCGGCGGAGGATTCTCGTTCCTAGTGCCCTTACCCCGCCTCTGGGCTCTTTCAATGGAAGCTAGGGACTGAAGTCCTGACGGCTCCGGGTGACCCTGAGAAGATCGGAGTCTCATTCTGGATATTTTTCAGATGGAAGAAGACCGCTTTTTGAATGATGGTTGGGATAATGGATTTTTTTTTTCCCACAGACGGCGCCAAAAGTGTTACCTGAAAATCGTTATCGAGATAGGATTCCAAATAACAACTTTAAAGGGACCAAAATCAAGATTGACCCTGGTCGGAGGGGTATCAAGTAGTTCGATACCGACTAAATCCCTATCGAAGTCAGAACTAAATAATGTACATCAAACTAATCGACAATAAGTTTTATTGGATTGTCTCTTCTCATTACAATACGTGACCTATTTCTGATTTAGATTACAATGGAGCATGGATCATATTTTCGACGATGGAGACGGTGGTGGTGGAAGAACTGTGCCTGTCGATAAGTAGTGTCTAGGGTCCCTCTTTTTTCTTGTAGAAACTGTTGTATATATAGGTCTTGCTTGCTTGCTATGCACTCCTAAAATCTCGGTTTAGGGTTTTGGGCAACTGCAGGATCCTCTTCTTTTTAGGAGGTAATCTCGGAGTTCTTTACGTGCAGGATTCAGTCTTTCCTTTCTAGGAGAACTCAATCTCTTCCCTTCCTAATTGGACTCTTATTGTGTTGACTTGTTTAAAAATTGGATCCTTTGGCGGGAGGGAGTATAATCCTTTTATACGGCGACGTTTTTATTAGATCTTTGTGGCTTTTTTGAGTTCTTGGAGCTAGAATCTTGCTTCCGAGTGTGCTTTTACTTAGCGAGCTGCCTTTATTTAGTAAGCGTTCTTCTGACGGTAGTAAGGGGATATGTGGCTGACTTTGTTACAGGATGATCTGCAGCACTTCATGTCGGGATGCTGCGGGGTCCATAGGAAGTAGTGTTGATGGGACGATGCAGGGTCCCTAGGGTGCCCGGCCATAACCGGGCTTGGTCCTTGTTGTGAGTTAAGACGCTGGCGGGGTGGATCCCGCTGAAGGAGGTTCATACTTGGGCCAATCGGGCTCCACTCTATCGAGGTATCCGGATTGTGTTCGCACCTGCTTCTTGTGTTGAGGTGGAAAATTCTTCTTTGGTCCCTCGCCAATTTTGGCGGTTAACACCTTTAGAAATGATTTTAGGCAATGCATGTGAAAAAACCACCAAATTTGCCTAAATACTTACTATCCCTCTAATGTGTGTGCTCCATTGCCCATTTGAAGCCAAACACAATTCAGTTTTTCATTCATGAACCACATCAATATAAATCATATAGCTTAAACACTAGACTTACCTTGTACCAAATGGTTTGCTAAGGCTTAGGGGTTGAATGTAAGCTTTGAGGAATGTTAAAATGTAAGGCGTGTACCTAGGCAAATATGTATATGCAAAGGCATTAGAAAGATGAAATGCAATGCTTAAAAAGGAAAGAAAAGCAAAGAAAAGAAAAGAGAAGAAAAGCAATGCAAAAGAAAAGAAAAAAAGAAAAAAATGAATGAGGCACCAAGTGCCTATATCAATTATGTGGAATCAAATGAGCTACTCAATGAAAATTAAGAGTAGAAAAATGCACATATTAAAATGTAAGCTTGGACGCCAAAGTGTGGAATATGAAAATTGTAATGAGCAAATTGTGCTTAATTTAGAATGTATGCCTCAGTGTGACCTTTGGGTTTTTGTAATCAATTCTTCCCATTTATTGACTCACCATTCACCTTTGACCCCATTACAACCAAATGAAAGACCTATTTGATCTTTAGGGATGTCAACTTTGGAAATTTTGGTTGATGCATGTTCTTTCCGGTTCATGGTTTTCAATAACATTCATGAGACAAATTTTTAGAAATTGTGTTTTTAAATAATCATGTGCAATTATATTTGATATCTTGAGCATAAACTCATATTGCATATGGATTATGAGTGAAGCCTAGAAATCTGTGTGAAAATGAGAGAATCCGATGAGGATTAGATGTCGAGGCGAATTACATTCTTTTCCTAATGACACTTTAGTTTTGAAGCTTAAGCATCTTGAATGTGGAATCGCGTTGCGTGCAATGTTTACTTAGAGTGGCATGTCTTTAATCTTTATTTAGCATATTTTACATGCATTATTTTCCTAATGATCACAACGTTAGTTTAATCTCTTCACTTTTGGTTTTGCAAGTCGAATATTGACTTTTGAGTCGTTTGCAAAGAGTTGGTGCTTTAATGTGATTATTTAATATTTTGATACATGTCCATTGGTGCTTATTGTTGTTTTGCTCGAGGACGAGCAAAAGATAGGTTTGGGGGTATTTAATCGAACCAAAATTGGTATAATTTTGGCCCTCTCTTCCTTCTCTTTTTGCTTGATTCTCGGGCATTATCTTGTGATTTAATTGGGTGAATTAAGTGATTTTCAGGTATTTATAAGGTCCAGGGGCATTGGAGTAATTTTGGTCAATTTAGGGCAAAAGTGTAAATTTCATAAAAAGAATTGAATTTGTCTCAAATATGGAAGAGAGCAGGGGAGCGAATTATAATTCGCCAAGCAAATCATAGAAGGGTGCCTCGTCATTAAATGAAGCTGTGCGCTTTGATGTATGGGCTTAGGCTTCTAAATATGCCCTAGGCCCATTCTAACTGTCCCCCCATATAAGACAAAGAAGAAGCTTCTAAACGCCCCCTACCTCTTGCTAAATTCACCCCATTCAAAGTCAATCAAGGAGCTGCTGCGCACACCCCACGCATCTGCTGAGTGCACCCTCTCTCTTCACCTGTTCACCTTCTTCTTCACGTGACGAGTAGCCATGGCCACCCTAAACCCTAAGTGCCACTGCCGACTGAAACGACCTCCCTTCCTACCTACCGTCGGCCATTTTTCGACCCAAAACGACGGCAACCACACCGGCAGCCTGATTGTTCCTGTTGTGACCCCCTAAATGGTCAAAATCTCCACACCTAATCACACCTATGCTCCCCACTTTGTGTCGCTATTTCCCAAACCGCAACAAAACCATATAAATCGAGGTCGCGGTTTGCATTCCGAGGTCGCATTGGCTACAGGGAGTCGTTTTGGCACCTGATTGCTTCGCCATTTGGGTTGCCCTAGGGTCACCATTTACCAAGTAGTGACCACCATTGCTGTGCAAAACTGATTGGTCAGGAAAATTAAAAAATGACCCCTCTGTTGGGCTAAATGGTAATTTGCCATGGTCATGGGGTGTTTTGGTAATTTACCACCCGAGACCTAATTTGAAAATCCTATAAATTCATCACATTTTTCCTCTTTTGGACAACTCTTGACCACCAAGAAACCTCTTTTCTCCACCATTCCTTATCCTTCCATTTTATTTTCTACCTAAACTTAACATCTAGATTTTCTTCCCCCAATCATTCCTTTTTTCCCATCTTCTCCACAAATCTCCTTAGTCACTTCCCATTTGACTCCTCCTATCTAGACACATTCTCATCATTCACTCTTTACACAAGGAGCATCAAAGGCAAGGAAAGGATCAAGCTTACAAAAGGAGGCCCATGGGTGTTTTCCTAATCCTTTACTTGTCTTCCCTTTGTTTGTAATATGTGTAATTAAATCCCCTTTCTAGGGTTTTGATGTGAGAACATTTGGATTGGGATTTGCTTAAGCTTTAATATATTTTAATCTCTATTTGTGTTCTATTCATTTTATAATTAGATTCTATGCATTATATAATTGACATGTATACCCACTAGTTAATTATAATCTTGCTTAGGATAATTTGTTATATAATCTTGATTGGATTGACAACCTTGATGGATTGAGAACAAAGTGACTAGGATAGATTGTCGGAGGTTATATCAACCGCGATAATCTAAGCCGAACCGATCCCGCCGTGACCCCCTCTCCTTAATCGGCAAGGCATTGCGGTGGGAAGTTGTTTAGGGTTCATAGTCATGGTCTAAACACATTTTAGAAATCAATTGGTTAACATTTGTGAGATTCGCTCATTAAGGTAGCTTTAGAAGCATTTCCCGTAATCCACTTGTGATTCCATTAATTCCCTAGTTATTCTCTTAATTGTTTATTCCATACATCTTATCTAGATTTGTTAAGTATTCCATTTTATTAGTTTTATTAGGTTTATTTTATATGTATGTTTGATGGCTTGACAACCCATTCACTCATCCATTTATCTATGATTTATTTTGTCGCATTTAGATTAGCTAATTAATTCAACTAATCACTCTAATTCCCTGTGGAACGAATCCTACTTACCACTTTACTAATTTTCTATGGTGAAAATCGGTTTTCAAAATGAACACATTTAAAATATCATTTTGTTGAGCACACAACGACGGTTGATTGAAAGGGAAAAGAGTACAATGCACATATGCCTCAAAATAATTAATATACTTCATTTGATATGCTTCCTTTGATGGGACACTCCCTCTGATAAAAATTCTTTTGAAGCAATCTTCTGGATTCCTAAAACGGACACATACAGATGTTTATTTCATGAAATGCAATAACGTCATAAATTAATGGAGGAGTATAAGCAAAGAATTGCTTTATGGAGTAATATCCATATGGAATCTTTTCAGAATCTTTTAAACATATTCTGATTGCTGGACAAGCATTCCATTTGATCTATGCTCGATCTTCAAGTTAAGACAATATTTTCTTTATCATTTCTTTATGAAGACACATGAGTATATCATATGATTATTATATCCTTATCTTATCATATATTCATTTAGACGATTATATCATATCAATTCATATTGTTTTTAATCTATATAAGGATTTTTGTATGTTAATCAAATACAGATTACGAGATCTCGATTTATATGTTTCTAGCATTTTAAATCCTTAAGGGATTATAAATATCTACATTGAGTGAACCATATATAAACGATTACTACGTCTAGAAGACACATTTCAAGCCTTTTAAAGGTAGCCAAATTTATCAAAAAAAATTCATAATGTAATTGTATTCATCAGTAGTGAATACCAAGTTTCTATAAGAAACCTTGTACTACGAGTTGTGCCTGATATCTCACGTTCTCGTTTTTCTCATTACATTTCCGTATAAAAACCCATTAGTATCCAACTAGTTTGATATCTCCAAGTGTCTAGAGTACTATTGGTCTAAACACTTTATATTTGGCTTATGAAGTCAATTCTTCTTGAATTGCTTCTTTTCATGTAGGCCAACGAGCCTTTTGTCTACAATCATTGATATTATGAATATCATATTTATCTGAAACAAATATGATGGTGTGTCTAAATATATCTAGAGGGGGGGTGAAAGATTTTAATCAAGTTAATTACCGATTTTTCTTGATTAGTCAATATTAAATAAAAACCCCAATATACTCGAAAATACAATCAACTTAATCTAAATGCAAAAAACAATGAATTACAAATTGATTGATTTACGTGAAAAACTCTCAACTGGGAAAAACTCACGGGCTACTAAACTAGCCACACACTGTCCTCAAATCCACTACTTGAATGAAAGTTTACAATATAGCTTGACCACGTCAAACCATAAACGGTCATTAACCCTTCCACTCTACCCAACAGGCCTTCAATAGTGATTCTAGACCTACTTACTTGCGCACTAAGCAAACTTAGCCACAAGACTTAATTCTCAATAAAGAGATTAACAACCTATGTGAATATGACAATTGATCGGTCATTTATTGTATATATTTTTGATCCCCATTCCTCCAATCATTTGCTTGCTACTTGAGCCTTTTAGCGTTTTAATGGGTGTGTTTGAGTGTTTTCAGGTTATTGGATCATATTGAGTTATTTGAAGAATTTCATATAAAAAGTGCCATTTTGAAGAAGTCTAGGATCTTTTCGAAAGTTGAGCAAAAAGCGCTCTCACACCACTGCTATTTTCAGAGAGAGGCGTCGCAGCGTTTATCGGACAGAGGAGACCGCTGTGCAAAGCGCTCCCTAACCGCTGCCACACCGTTACCAAAGTGGCAGCGGTCAGGCAGCGGTCCGGCCAAAGCTCCGCGTTTTAATAGGTTTCTCCACTGAAGCCCGAGCAGATATAAATAGAGGGGTTTTTCTATTCAGAGGGGGGTTCGTCTGGAGATAGTTCGACAGCCATAATTCATAGCCTAAATCACTCAACAAACTTTCTTTCATCTTACATATAGAAGATTTGAAGACGAATGAGAAGATTTTCAGCATCAGAGATTGGAAGAATGTCTACTATTTCCATGGGTTCTATCAATTACTTCTCTCTTCTTTTTATTTCAACTATGTGTAACTAAATCCATACTAGGGATTCAATGTGAACCTTTATGAATACTCTTTGTTAGAATTGACTATGTTTTCGTAATTCAAGTTTTGATTCATTCAATTTGTGATTTCTTCTTGTCTATGCATGGTTAGTGCTAGTCTTGAATTTAGGGTTTTATATGTTAAGGTTGAGATATGTGTGGGTTTCACCAATCTTAGCCAATATTCAATTGAATGAATGAATTTATCGTAGCAGGATATTGGACGTTATCTTTGGTTCTCTTGTTCTTGTGCTTAATGAGTTCTCAATCGTAGTTTTTATGCAGGTTTTGCTAATGACTGTGATTGAGAAAACTTGATTGTGTGCTTTGTGGGTTTTAGGTTATAGTTTATATGCAGGGTTTGCTATTGACTCAACTGAGAATGCTTGGTGTATGGTTGATGTATTTTCTGTTATAGTTTATATGCAGGGTTTGCTATTGACTGCAGCAGAGAGTATTTGATTTATTCCAGGACCACATAGCACTAATTATACATAATTTAAGAACGAACCCTTAACTTGATTAACATTCTTTGTGAAAGTCAATTCGAAGCATTGAGTAAACGTAGTTGGGGATCATTGATGACCTAGTCTTCTCACCTCTTGATCACATTCACATATTCTTGTTAACTGCTTTCTTAGTTTAATATAGTTTTAATCTTAAATCAATCAAATCAATCTCAAATCTCTTGGTTACTGTTAATTGCTTAGCTTTAATTAGAATTAGTTTTAGTCGATAAATCACTTTTCCTCGTGGGAACGATCCCTACTTGTCGATGTACTTATCTTACGATTCGTGCACTTGTGAGTTAGGTTTTTATAACATGATTTTACACATCAAGTTTTTGGCGCCGCTGCCAGGGACTAATGAATTTATTGGTTATTTCTAGTTTTAGTTTTAGTTAATAGATTTATTAGTTCAGGTAGTCGAGTCATTAATTTTTAGCTTTTTAGATTTTTCTTTTTATTTATTCTTTCTCCTTTTCTTTTTCAGAGTTTACTAGTGATTTGTTTGTCTCATTGCAGGTATCGACAACAGATGCAAGGTAGAAGATCTCAACAGGGAGAATTATTACCTTTGAACGATAACATATATCGTATCAGAAATTTAGCAATGGAAGACGAGCAAAATCAGGGACAGAATCAAGAAAGGGTGCGCCAGGCTCCTAACCTTGTTCCTAATCCAGTATTTGAGCCAGAACCCATCAGAACTATGAAGGATTACAGTAGACCAGTTGTGAGCAATGATCCTTTGTGCATTGTGCTAGAACCTGCAGCAAGGAATTATGAGTTGAAGAGTAGCCATTACAATCAGCTGCCCAGTTTCCATGGATTACCAGATGAAGATATACTCTTGTTCTTCAGAGAGTTTTACGGAGCAATACAATCCCTACCTAACTACAGGATAACTGAATATCAGCTGCGTATGAGATGCATCCCGCATGCACTGAAAGGAGAGGCGAAAGCTTGGCTGTTAACTTTGCCTCCTGCATCTTTGAGAACATGGGATGAAGTGCGAGAAAAACTTACTGATCAGTATTATGCACCTCAGAAAACCAATGAAATTCGAGCGAAAATTTCGAGTTTCATTCAGGAAGACAACGAGACTTTTTATGAGGCATGGGAGCGTTTCAAGAAATATACCAGGGACTGTCCTCAGCATGGGTTTCTAACTAATCAGTTGTGTCAATGGTTTTATGATGGTTTGACTGAAGTATCAGGACTTCTAGTGAACAATGCCTATGGTGGATCTATGTATGACAAGCAACCTGATGAGGTGTACGAGATCTTTGAGAAGTTGGCCCAGAATTCTCGTCATAAGAATTCCAGAAGGAAGAAGGGAATCTATACCGTGGATGCTAGCACAGAGAGTTCCATTCAGATGACACAGTTAATGAAAAAGATAGATTCTTTCACTACTGAGATTGGTCAATTGAAACAAAAGGTGTTTATGGGAGAGCACCAGGCAGCAGGTCTTGGACCTGAAGAAGAAGAAGTTATTGCCATGAACAACTTCAACCCCAAACCTAGGAATGACCCATATTCTAACACCTATAATCCAGGGTGGAGGAATCATCCCAATTTTTCATGGTCAAACAATCAGAACACCGGTAACCAATGGGGAAACAACAACAACAATCAGAGACAGATTAACACTGGTGCTCAGCAAAACTTCGAATCTCAACCAAATAAGCCTTCAATGGAAGAATTACTGGAGCAACTGCAGTAGCAAATCAAGCAGCAATCACAAGACATGCAGCAGCAATCACAGCAATTGCAGCAACAAATGCATCAGCAAATCCAGCAATTAAACCAGAGGTATGATGTACAATTTCATAATATTAGTGCTTCAATAAAGAAGACAGAGATTCAAGTTGGGCAACTAGCTGAGGCTCAACAAAGAATGGAACAAGGAAAATTTCCAAGTTACACTGAGCAAGCTAAAGCTATGACAATTCTCCGAAATGGTAAGGTGCTAACTGATAATCAACCTGCTGAACTTTCTGATAAACCTATTACTGTTTCAGGTTCTTCAAAAGAAAAGCTCAAGCACCAGGAGGATGAGATAGTGGTGGAAAAATCCAAGGATTCACCACCCCTACACAAGTCAGCAAATCCTTATGTGCCACCCATTCCATTCTCAGGGAGACTGCAAAAGAGCAAGTTGGAAAAGTCTTACAAAGACATATATGACATCCTTTCAAAGGTCAATGTCAACTTGCCCCTGTTGGAGATGATTCAGAAGATGCCTGCATATGCTAAGTTTTTCAAGAGCCTTCACACTTACAAAACAAGATTTGTGGAGAATCATCAAGAATTTATGACCGGAAGTGCTAATGCAGTCCTTCAAAAATCATTGCCACCAAAGCTTCAAGATCCAGGTAGTTTCTGCATTAACATTACTATTGGTGGTACAACTCTGGAGAGGGCTATGCTAGACTTAGAAGCCAGCATCAACTTAATGCCGACAACTATCTATGAGCAATTGGGTTTGAATGATCTGAAAAAGACAACCATGTCGCTTCTGTTGGCTGATGGGTCTGTAAGGTACCTTAAGGGTTATGTGGAAGATGTGCTAGTACAGGTAGAAAATCTTATTATTCCTGCTGACTTTGTGGTGTTAGATATGGATGAAGTTGCCAAAGATAGGAACTGCAAGCCTATTCTTTTAGGGAGACCCTTTATGGCAACTGGAAAGACTTTTATTGATATCCAGAATGGGAAGCTAACGATGACTGTGTTAGATGAGACTGTGGAGTTTAAAGTTTTTGAGTCCCTAAAGTTCCCTGAAGCTGCCGACGATTGTTACTCGGTCGAATGTAATGCAATTGAAGTGGTAAAGTCGGCAGTACAAGATGAGTTGTTAGAAGATATATCTGAGGAATTGTTAGATTGGGCTTGTGATGTGTTTGAAGATGATGAAGAACTTCAGCAGATATGAGTTACAAAAGAGGATTCTAATATGGAGAAAATATGTATTGAAGGGGTAGATGAGATCAACAAATCATTAATCCCATCTATTAGTTCTCCCCCTGCATTGGAGCTGAAACAACTTCCCTCTAACCTCAAATATGCCTTTTTAGGGGAGAATGAGACTCTTCCAGTGATTATAGCTTCAGATTTGGAGACAGAAAAAGAAGAGAAACTCTTGGCGGTGCTTCAAGAGCACAAAGCCGCCATTGGATGGACCATAGCAGATATTAAGGGAATAAGCCCTACTATTTGCATGCATCACATTCTTTTAGAGGAGGGTATGAAGCCATCTAGAGAAGCTCAGCGAAGACTTAACCCGAACCTGAAAGAGGGTGTTAAAGAAGAGGTCCTAAAGCTACTCAAAGTGGGTATTATATACCCTATATCTGACAGCAACTGGGTAAGTCCGGTTCATGTTGTGCCAAAGAAATCTGGAATCACAGTGGTAGCTAATGAAAACAATGAACTGATCCCTACAAGGAAGACCACGGGATGGAGGGTGTGCATAGACTACCGCAAGCTCAACACGGCAACAAAAAAAGATCACTTTCCTTTACCGTTCATCGATCAGATGCTTGAGCGTTTGGCGGGACATGCTTATTATTGTTTCCTGGATGGTTTTTCATGGTATAATCATATTGCCATTGCTCCAGAGGATCAAGAGAAGACAACATTCACTTGTCCTTTTGGTACCTTTGCTTACAGAAGAATGCCGTTTGGATTGTGCAATGCCCCTGCCACTTTCCAAAGATGCATGATGTCAATTTTTTCCGACATGCTAGAGAAATATATCGAGGTATTTATGGATGATTTTTCTGTTTTTGGTAATTCTTTTGACCAATGCCTTGATAATTTATCTAGTGTTTTGAAAAGATGCACTGAGACTCATTTAACTCTCAGTTGGGAGAAAAGTCACTTTATGGTGAAATCTGGAATAGTGCTAGGACATGTGATATCTGATAAAGGCATAGAAGTAGATAGAGCTAAAATTGAAATAATTGCTAAACTTCCACCTCCTACTTCGGTAAAGGGTGTGAGGAGTTTTCTTGGTCATGCAGGATTTTACAGGCGTTTTATAAAAGATTTTTCAAAAATTAGTCGTCCCCTGTGTAATCTGTTGACCAAGGAATCTACATTTGATTTCAATGATGAATGTATGCTTGCTTTTACAACTCTGAAAGATAAACTAACATCTACTCCTTTTATAATGCCTCTTGATTGGTCCCTTCCATTTGAACTAATGTGTGATGCATCAGACTATGCTGTAGGTGCTGTTTTAGGATAGCGAGTAGATAAATTGCCACATGTTATTTACTACACTAGCCGCACTTTGAATGATGCACAATTGAATTACTCCACTACAGAAAAAGAATTACTGGCTGTTGTTAGTGTCCTGGAAAAATTTCGTCAATATTTGATTGGGTCTAAAGTAATTGTTTATTCTGATCATGCTGCTTTGAAATATTTACTAACAAAAAAGGAAGCGAAACCGAGATTACTCCGATGGATCCTTTTATTGCAAGAATTTGATTTGGAAATCAGGGATAAGAAAGGCAGCGAGAATGTGGTAGCTGACCACCTTTCTCGACTAGTGGAAGAGGAAACTGGAGAAGGAAGTACAAAGCTTATACCAATAAATGAGACCTTTCTAGATGAACAGCTTATGAATGTGGAAACCAAAGATCCATGGTACGTAGATATAGTGAACTATCTTGCCAATGGCATTGTACCAGCCGACCTGAACTCTTAAGCAAGACGTAGATTCATCTCCCTCACCAGGCAATACTTTTGGGATGAGCCATACCTGTTCAAATATGGCGCTGATCAGATCATTCAGTGATGTGTCCCTGAAGAGGAGCAGCAAGATGTTCTGAAATTCTGCCACCACCTTAGCTGTGGAGGGCACTTTAGTGCCAAGAAGACTGCTCTGAAAGTTCTCCAATCAGGTTTTTTCTGGACCTCTTTATTTAAAGATGCTTATACTTTTTGTATTTCTTGTGACAGGTGCCAGAGAATGGAGAACATTGGTAAGAGAGATGAGATGCCCCTTTCAAGTCAGTTGGTGATAGAAATATTTAATGTATGGGGAATTGACTTTATGGGTCCCTTCCCATCTTCACATGGGTTCACTTTCATCTTGGTAGCTATGGACTATGTTTCGAAGTGGATTGAAGCAATTGCAACCAAGACAAATGATAGCAACATGGTGGTAAAATTCGTGAAAGAGCACATATTTGTCAGATTTGGGACACCACGTGCGATTATAAGTGATGGTGGGAGCCATTTTGTAACAAGGTTTTTGCCTCTTTAATGAAGAAATATGGTGTCAAACACAAAGTGGCAACCCCATATCATCCTCAGACTTCAGGACAAGTAGAGGTGAGCAATAGGCAGATCAAGCAGATATTGGAGAAGACAGTGCAACAAAATCGAAAGGATTGGTCAACTAAGCTCAATGATGCATTGTGGGCGTACAGAACTCCCTACAAAACCCTAATTGGTATGAGTCCTTATAGGATAGTATATGGAAAAGCTTGTCATCTTTCAGTGGAGTTGGAACACAATGCCTATTGGGCACTAAAGAAGTTGAATTTCGATTTAGATAAGGCGGGAGAGGAACGAAAATTGCAGATGAGTGAGCTTGAGGAGCTTCGGGACAATGCTTATGAGAATGCCAAGATATACAAAGAAAGGACGAAGAAAATGCATGACAGCAAAATCTTTCGGAAGGAATTCCAACCGAGGATGCTTGTCCTTTTGTATCAGTCAAGGTTACGGTTGTTTCCAGGGAAGCTGAAGTCACGTTGGCTGGGTCCATATAGGGTTACTCAGGTTTTCTCGCACGAAGCAGTGGAAATTGAAGGTCTTGTCGGTCAGGAGAGATTTAAGGTTAATGGGCACCGACTCAAGCCATATCTGTGTGCATCCAAGCTAAGGAATGATGAGTTTTCTCGCCTCAATGAGCCGTAAGGCTCTTGTGCTTCTTGCCCAGACGTTAAATAAAGCGCTCGGTGGGAGGCAACCCACCCAGGTATCTTTTATATTTTCTTAAAATATATATATATATATATTGGCACCTGATGCACTCCGATGTACATGTCGAAGCGGTGTGGCAGCGTTTTGGGAAGCGGTCCTCTCTGCCCCAAAACCGCTGCCCGAACGCTTCTATTTTTGGTTTGGACCTCAAAGCGGTATGGCAGCGGTCACACCTGACGTGAACCGCTGTGTCTATGGCAGCGGTCCTAAGTTAAACGGTGCGTTTTGTGCCACCGTTGCCCTGGCCAATAGGTGAAGACCGATGTTTGATCGCTGCCAAAGTGGCAGCGATTTTGCAGCGATTTTGCACCCTTTTATAAGGTCGCTTCGTGCGACAGAAGGGCCAGTTTTTCTCTTTCGTTTTCTTTCTTTTCTTTCTTCTTCCCTTCTCTTCTGCCTCCATTCACGCTACAGGCCAAGGTATGTTCGATAACTCTGCTCTTTTAGTTTAATTTTTACTTCATTCATGTGCTATCATATATGAGACTCTGCCAGTTCTTTCTTACTGATGAAATTCGGCCCCTAGGCCCTAGAGGATGATATTTGCCTGTCTAAAGTTCTTTTCTGATGAATGTGCCTAATTGTGAACTATAATTGTCAGCTATTTATGAGTATAAACTAGTTGGAATGAATTTAGGCGACTTCTAGACCTCAACACAACAATTTAACAATTGATTGGGTTGTTTATGTGCTTCACTGTTAAACTTTTCTGTGTGTTGGTTGTGTTAGTGAATAGGAAGTGGAGAATGTACAGGCCTTTTCGGCAGTTGTGATATAGTAATTGCTTGTCGGAGGGCTGCTGAATTTTTGTTATACTGCTTGCCTAATTCTGGAAACTTATTTGTTTTGTGTGCTTCATTTGACCTAGGTATGGTGAGGACTGCCTTCAGAGGAGGCCATGCTCCTGCAGACCCCAGTAGGAGGAGAGACAAACGGCCAGTTGAGCCATCATATGTCGGCCATCCCGACTATAGGGACAGACTGAAGAATGAGAGGAAATTCATTCTGGAGAGGGGGATAGCTCTGGAGGAGCTAGGAGAGACTCCTATCCCTGCCACAGTAGAGGCTAGAGGATGGACAGGATATGTTCGGCGACCATGTAATGCCAACATCACCCTGGCCCGAGAGTTCTATGCCAACATGGTGGACGCTCAGTTCTCCACGCACGGGGTGGTGATTGTTCGGAGGGTGCCAGTGGTGATCACAGCAGAGTTGATCAACGAGTATTATGGTTTGCCTCCTATAGAGGATGCTGATGCCGCGTGGCCGAACAAGTATGACCTTGGATGTGCGCTTCGCAAAGAGGGAGCAGTTGGGTGGAATGGGCAGAGGTTACTGAGAGGTGACTTGCATTTGGAGAGCGCTTTTTGGAACCTCTTCATTTCGGCTTCGCTGAAGCCGTCGAGCCACACAGGGGAGATCTTCAAGGAGGCCTCTCAGATTCTTTATGCCATCAGGACAGGGAGATACATTGATGTTGCCAGGTTCATTAAGAAGGAGATTCGAGGCTGTGGGCGACAGGTGAGCACTAGTATTATTTTCCCATGTCTGATCACTACCATGTGTGCTGCAGCTGGTTTGGTAGTTGATGACTCCTCTCAGGATGATACAACGGAGTCCGACACTCCACTTTGCCTGTTTATATGGAACACTCAGGCGAGTGTACATGGCCTTCCTCAGATTGGAGAGATCACTGTGCGGAAAAGGAGTCGAGGGGATGATATTCTAGAGGAGCAGGATCAGCAGGATGAGGACCAGCAGGGTCCGCACCCAGCTCAGCAGGCATATGGAGATTCTATGCCGGGTTACCAGACGGATGCCGGAGCTGGGTCGTCACAGCAGAGGCCTGAGTGGGTCGAGTACATGCTTTCCACGATGCAGGACTATGTCCGTTCCGAGGTCGCCAGTTTGAGGACCGACATGTACTCGCGCTTTGACGCCATGCAGCTCTCAATAGACGAGATCCATCGGGCCACAGTTCGGCCCGCCCAGTCTTCTGACCCATCTCACTCCCATGTTTCAGGTGCTGCTGCTGCATTCCCAGAGACTACAGCCCTGTTTGGAGATTATTTCACTGCTCCTCCTGGAGGTGATTTTTTCGAGCCTGGCTCGAGCCAGCAGCATGGGGACGACTACTAGAGATACTGTAGACGGACCTGAGTCTACAGACTGATATGTTTCTTTTCACTTTTTTCTTTTTTCTTTTTTCTTTTTCTTTTCTTTTCTTTTTCTCTTTCATTTCAACTTTCAAATATTGTGTTTCTCAGTTTTTACTTTTGAGGATTATGTTTATTAATATTGGCTTTGTTTATTTTCTTCTCTTGTTGTGTTAAATTCGTGCTGCCTTGTCTTTATCCATGTTGTCATGTTTTCATTTTCATACATTGAGGACAATGTTGGATTTAGGTTTGGGGGTGTGACTCCTTTTGTTTTGTTTTAGAGTCTGTCGTTCCAGTGTCTTTCAAGACAAGGTGCTTTGAAGTGTGCCCTAGAGATAATATGCTTTTCTCAATGAGTTTACACTAACATTTGACCATTTAGAGTACTATATTGCAGTTTTCAAAACTTATGACATGCTCTGATATGATAGTGGATAGGATGTTGAATTGAATTGCCATGATTAATAGTGGAGACTACCATTGTGAGTTCACTTATCCAAAAAGCGTACATATATGACACACTATGAGGGTTCTATTGTTTCTACTCTTTAAACACTTACTAGGTTCGTAGCATTAGATTCGATCTCTATAGGTAGTACATTGAGCATTATAGAACAATCATCATAAAAGATTTCACATGTTATATTTTGATCTTGAGTAAGACGAACCAGTGGAAGTGATGATAGACTATGTGTGCTTTAGCTACTTAAAAGGCCTGAAATATTTCCTACCTTATGTGTGTGCTCCATAGCCCTGTTTGAAGCCAAACACTATAGCATTGTTTTTATTTCTTCACCACATCAACCGTAACCCAATGAGCCGATATCTTAAGCCTGACCCTATAGCTTAGGATCATATTTTGATATAGTGAAGAAAAGGTGATATTTCTGCACGTAACTGTGTGCAGATTTCAATGCTAAAGACCGAGGAGAAGAAGAGCTGCATTCAATCCAAAAAGTTCGAAGCCAAAGTCCATTCAAAAAAAAAAAAATATGCGCAATTGAATCAAGAAGATTGCAAGCATTCAAAAAAAAAATGTTAATGGGTGCAATAAAGTCAATTTATATTGCAAAGCTTGTATTTACTCAAAAGGAGTTTGACAAAGAGAGAAAGGTGAATTCTGAAGAATTGAACAACATCAAGTGGTGTCATTCCACTTGCAAAGGAGACCAAGACATCTGTGTGAAGCCGAGAAGGTAATAGAAGACTCTCATGATATGATCCTAGGTTGTTGAATTCCAATTTCCCGTTCTTTCTTGAACCCTCGCCCAATGGCCCCATTACAACCTAAATGAAAGTCTTTTTGATCTGTTGGTTATCCTTATTATGAAAGTAGAGATAGAGCATGTGTTTATCTTGTTCATAATGTTTGATTCATTTCATGAGATCTTTTGCATACAAATCAAGCGTTCTTTCATTGATATATTCATATGCGATAATTCTTGATATTTCTTGTGCATAATTCCAGTCGCATATGCTTGATGAGTGATTGTGCCTAGGATCTGTGTGAATTATGAGCGACATCACGTGAGAAGTAGAGTCGAGGCGAATTATATCTATGGCATTTGATGATGTGTCCTCTAAGCTAAAATGTTTGAGTTTGGGCTTTTCTATTTAAAGTATGCAATGTTTTCAGATTTATGGCTAGGTATTAGTCTTTACTTATTGGTTTTTGCATGTTGTCTCAACTTGGGCACATTTTGTGGTATTTTGGATGATAGGATGTCGCTGGATATGTTTGTCGGTGTCACAGCTGTAAACCCTCAGGAGACAAAACTCCTCCTACTAGGGACACCTAGAGGTTTAAAGGCTTGTAGCATACGCTCAATGCTATCGTGTTCCCTACGAAAGTGGCTTAGTTTGATTTTGTTTTTCTTAGGTTTAGTTTTTAGGTTTTTGTTTTATGTTTTGCTCGAGGGCTAGAAAAAGATAGGTTTGGGGGTATGTGATCGGTCATTTATTGTATATATTTTTTATCCCCATTCCTCCAATCATTTGCTTGCTACTTGAGCCTTTTAGCGTTTTAATAGGTGTGTTTGAGTGTTTTCAGGTTATTGGATCAGATTGAGTTATTTGAAGAATTTCATATAAAAAGTGCCATTTTGAAGAAGTCTAGGATCTTTTCGGATGTTGAGCAAAAAGCGCTCTCACACCGCTGCTATTTTCAGAGAGAGGCGTCGCAGCGTTTATCGGACAGAGGAGACCGCTGTGCAAAGCGCTCCCTAACCGCTGCCAAAGTGGCAGCGTTCCCAAATTGTGGAAAACCGCTGCCACACCGTTGCCAAAGTGGCAGCGGTCAGGCAGCGGTCCGGCCAAAGCTCCGCGTTTTAATAGGTTTCTCCACTGAAGCCCGAGCATATATAAATAGAGGGGTTTTTCTATTCAGAGGGGGGTTCGTCTGGAGATAGTTCGACAGCCATAATTCATAGCCTAAATCACTCAACAAACTTTCTTTCATCTTACATATAGAAGATTTGAAGACGAAGGAGAAGATTTGAAGCATCAGAGATTGGAAGAGTGTCTACTATTTCCATGGGTTCTATCAATTACTTCTCTCTTCTTTTTATTTCAACTATGTGTAACTAAATCCATACTAGGGATTCAATGTGAACCTTTATGAATACTCTTTGTTAGAATTGACTATGTTTTCGTAATTCAAGTTTCGATTCATTCAATTTGTGATTTCTTATTGTCTATGCATGGTTAGTGCTAGTCTTGAATTTAGGGTTTTATATGTTAAGGTTGAGATATGTGTGGGTTTCACCAATCTTAGCCAATATTCAATTGAATGAATGAATTTATCGTAGCAGGATATTGCACGTTATCTTTGGTTCTCTTGTTCTTGTGCTTAATGAGTTCTCAATCGTAGTTTTTATACAGGTTTTGCTAATGACTGTGATTGAGAAAACTTGATTGTGTGCTTTGTGGGTTTTAGGTTATAGTTTATATGCAGGGTTTGCTATTGACTCAACTGAGAACGCTTGGTGTATGGTTGATGTATTTTCTGTTATAGTTTATATGCAGGGTTTGCTATTGATTGCAGTAAAGAGTATTTGATTTATTCCAGGACCACATAGCACTAATTATACATAATTTAAGAACGAACCCTTAACTTGATTAACATTCTTTGTGAAAGTCAATTCGAAGCATTGAGTAAACGTAGTTGGGGATCATTGATGACCTAGTCTTCTCACCTCTTGATCACATTCACATATTCTTGTTAACTGCTTTCTTAGTTTAATATAGTTTTAATCTTAAATCAATCAAATCAATCTCAAATCTCTTGGTTACTGTTAATTGCTTAGCTTTAATTAGAATTAGTTTTAGTCGATAAATCACTTTTCCTCGTGGGAACGATCCCTACTTGTCGCTGTACTTATCTTATGATTCGTGCACTTGCGAGTTAGGTTTTTATAACACGATTTTACACATCAATAATATTCTAAATGCAAATTATACTATGTTACACTAAATGTTTATCTAGGAATTAAAGATGTCAATAATAACAATCCTAGATATCATGTGTCTACAAGTCATATGTAAACTTAGTTATTTAAGATAAAACAATCCTAGATGTCATAGATATCAAAATACAACTCTCAATCAATCAACACAAGAATCTCAATCTTGTAGATATAATATAATCTAAATGCATATAGGTAATAAAAGAGATTAATTGATAAGTAAGAACACTAAAATGGATGAGTATGGTGTTCAACTTACCAAATCATGTGTGTTGAAGAAGACCCATGCATAGATACATCCTAGATGATCATAGATGATGTTTAGATGATGTTTGATACACATGGATATGAGTTTGGAGAATCAAAGGAGCAATCTTTGTGCTTTTTCTCTCAAAAATCTCTCTTTCTCTTTTAGGGTTCTTGATGTTCAAAGAGCTAAATAAAAGAGAGCGACATAATGGTGTATTTATAGAGAGCAACAAAAGGCTTGGTGAAAAAACAAGTTTGCCCCTGAAACGTACCGATCGGCAGTTTTATTTGGCGACCACCAACCGTCGAATTGAACCCGGGAGTGTCAGGTATCAATAGCGGTTTCGTTCGATTGTTTCATGGCTACCGATTCCAACCGTTGATTTGAGATCGAGATATTTAAAATTGTAAGGTCTCATTTATTGATTAGCTTATTTTATAGACAAACCACATATTGGGGTTTTGATGTAAGGGTAGCTTGGGCTCTCAAGACCTCAAGAGAAGAAGCACTCCAAAGGTGAATTTCTAGTGCTTACTTGCAAATGAAGAGATAGTTGCAAGCACACACAACTCATGCATATATGTATATCTTGTATGTTGTTTATGTCCTATAGGTGCATTAATGTTCATTAAATATCTCTTCTTGCATGTTTAATTGATTGCATCTTGTTCATTGAAATGCCATGACATGTTCGACATGAGGATGCATTATGTAAGGTCTCATTTATTGATTGGCTTATTTCATGGACAAACAATATATTGGGGTTGTTGTAAGGGTAGCTTAGGTAACGTGTAATCAAGCTCAAGGTCGTCAAGACCTTAAGGTGACAAGCATTGCAAAGGTATACTTCTAGTGCTTAGTCTTTCTTTGAAGAGATTTAGTAGCAAACACACACTTAGCATACTTGCATATGTGTGCATACTCGTCACATGTCATATTACACACTAGCACTTTATTGTTGTATCTTGTTATGTGTTTATGTGTCTTGTAATCCGTTTCCTAAATATGTTCGGAAACGTCCATGTGTGCACGTTGGTGTGCTTGGTTTAGCGCGAGAACCGCCCACGGAGAATGCCCTTGGCTTCTCTCTTGATTTCACTACATATGGTGAAATGGCGGTTATGATCGGCAGCCAAGATCGCCATTCAAAATAGTCGTTCGAAATTGCCGTTGGAAACCGTCGATCGAAATTGCCATTCATACCTGATTGATTTTTCTCTCCGGTTTGATTCCGCGGTTGGATCGGCGATTATGAAACCACTGAATGAAACTGTCGTTGTTCCCCTATTCTTCTCAGGTTCAATTAGGCGAATGTAATCGGCGGCCTGGCCGCCGAATGAAACCGCCGATCGTGCGTTTTCAGGGGCAAACTTGTCTTTTCACATGCCCTGTTCTTGATGTCTATAAATATACCACTTTCTCATTCTCTAAAGATTAGTTCTCTGACTCTAAGAATCCTAAACTTCAAAGAGATATATTTGAGAGAAAATCAAATCAAGAACTCATTTTTAACACTCAAAAACCATTCTCATGTGCATCAAAATATCATCTAGCATTTTCTAGCATAGTTAGGATGCTTGCTTGCATAGGTTTTACTCAACACATTTCCCTTAGTATGTTCTTCACTATTATCATATATAATTAGTATTTTATTTATCAAGGCATCTTTTTATTTACTTTTATGTTCTTAGTTCATATTCTATTATACAAGATAGAGATAGAGATTGTGTGCTGTTTTGATTGAGTGTTGTATTGTGATAGCTATCTAGGTTTATTTAATCTATGTTTAGCTAAGTTTTATGACATGTCATTTAGCTATTGATATCTGGGATTGTTTTAATTGCAATATCATCATCCTAGATAAGCATCTTAGGTTCCCTAGCTTTATTTGCTCTTTGAATATCATCATATATTCACATAGGCATTTTATCTCTTCATTAAGAAGTAAGACTTGTGTAGCTTCCGAGATTAGGTTGCGTAAATCACAAACAATAGAAGTCTTGATCTAGGATTGCTATTACAGGCTTACGGGTAGTAGTAGTGGGTTACAGACCAGGACTAGGCTGTAAACATCATTACAAGTAGTGATTACGAGGGTCAAGCAATTGGACTAGGTTTACTTATACCGGGATTAGGTAGTGGTGGTGAGTTATACCGGGATTAGATTGTATTCATCTTACCATTAGTGGATTCGAGGTTCGAGTGTGGCGCACTTACCAGCCCGTGGTTTTTCCCGTGAGGCTTTCCAAGTAAATATTAAGTGTCATTTATATTTCCGCACTTATTACACTTGTTATATATATTGACTAGATTGGAGCTTTTTTGTAATATTGACTAACTACGAAAATTGGGTAAAATCGGTTAAAATTTATTCACCCCCACTATAGATTAATATTGTACACACCTTAATTAGTTTCACATTCAAATGACACCTTTCACAGTTACACTTCTTTGTTGTATATTGTTGTGTGTTAGTGTGTCTAGTAATTCGTTTCCCGAATATTGTTCGGAAACGTCCGCGCTTGCACGTTGGTGTGCTTGTTTTGCACGAAGATCACCTTCTGAGAATGCCCTTAACTTCTCCTTTGGATTCACCACTTTGTACACTTGCACATTGTGCACAAAATGGAAAACAGGGCATTGTCGCCCTTTGATGGTGTCGCCATGGCGACAGAAAGTTTTATTCCTGAAAATCTATCAGGTATGTTGTCGCTACGAGTTGTCACCCTGAGGACAAATGGGGACATAGAAGAAAATATATTGTCGCCCTGAGGACAAATTGCGACAGAAAAGAAAATAAGGGTCATTTCTTCAAAACGATGTCACTTCATTTTGACATCCTATATATATGCCTCTTTGTTCTTAGGTCATTTCTAAGAGTTCCAAAACATATTTTTCTCTTAGAACATTTTTCAAGAGACAAAATTCACAAGAACTCACCTTTATACACTTAAAGTCATTCCTTTGTGCATCAAAGTTCATCAAGCATCATCTATGACCATATAGGATGCATCCTTGCATGGTTTGACAACATCACATCTTGCTTGGTAAGGTTCTCACTAATTTCATCTAATCAAAGTGATTTTCTTGTCAAGTCATCTATTTAATCATTTGTATGCTCTTAGAATATATTCTAGATACAAATAGAGATTGATTGTGGTGTATTGATTGAGTGTTGTATTGTGATAGCTTCATAGGATTGTTTAATATATGTTTAGCTAAGCTTTATGACATGCAATTTATCTATTGATATCTATGATTGCAATATTGTCATCCTAGATAATCATGTAGGAAAAAATACAAGCGGCAGAAGCGAAAAAAAAATGTTTAGTATAGTTTAAAATTTTTCTATATTTTGAACCTTAACCCTCTAATTAATTAACATATAATACTAAAGATATCATACCTTTGTCGTGTGATCCGATTGACGTTGCGTCGATGGCAATCCGTAAGATCTTCCAATCCAAGCACGAACATGAATCACCTAGGAACTTGGTCTCCCTTCTCTTTGAATTGTGTACCTAAGGATGGATTAATAAAACTTTTTCTTTTTCATTAGTCACAACAAGTTCCAAGAGACAACAACGAATGTTCCGGTCACTTTTGAATTCACAATCGTTAGATCGAAACTCGCATGAACCTTATTCAAAATTGTGCACAAAACCTTTTGATGTAAAAGTAACTAGTGCACTATCGAAATAATAACAAACTTTTCTCTCTATTCCTCTTGGCTGAAAATCACACTAGTCTAAGAGATGGATTTTATTTTTCTATAGCAAAAGAAGAATCTCTCAAGTCCAAGACCTTAGGGTGGCCGAATCCAAAGTTGCAAAAACTATGATGGCCGAATCCATGGTTACAAAAACTATGGTTCCAAATTCTTTCCCAAAACTATGGTTCCGAATTCTATCTTGTGCTTACAAGGTGGTGACCGAAATCCTCTCCCAAAAAAAAAAAAAAAAATTGTGTTTCCATAAAAAAACTTCAATCAATCTTTTAGAATTCAAACCCTAATCCAACTCTTTAGTGTATTTGTGACTATATCAAAAACTTTCTAATTTGACTAGATAAATAAATCCCCTATTTATCTACTTACCAAATAAAGTCTTTTATAATTAATATACTACTATCAATAGTATAACACTAAGAAACATATTTCCTAGTCAGAAAAAGATTTTGATTCTTAATTAAATAATTAATCAATCAATTAATTAATTTCCATTTAATCAAATAATAAAATAAAATAATATATTAGACTATTATTTAAGCCTTGCCGCCCATACACAAAGATAGGCCCATATATTATTTTTCCATTTTATTAAATCAATTGGACCTTTAATAAAAAGCACACATGTGAACTAGACTCATTCTTACTAAAAGAAATAAACCCACATGTCTTTCATTAATATATTAATATAATTTAACAGCTCATTAAATAGATAATGTGCAAATTATATTCTTAATATATTAAATACAATTCTAGATGGACATATAATCAGTCCGGTAGAATATATCAAGTGATCCATGCAAGTCCGTGTGGATTGAGGATCTTGGCAGGCCTATCTAAATTTAAGCTCCAATAGACATAATCTAATCACAATCAACAAATGATTCACTTAGGTTCAATCTATTAATTTTAGTTTATTCTACTAAAATTTAATATATCATTTGTTAAATATATCAATCTATTAATATATCAAGTGATCCATACAAGTCCGTGTGGATTGGGGATCTTGGCGGGCCTATCTAAATTTAAGCTCCAATAGACATAACCCAATCACAATCAACAAATGATTCACTTAGGTTCAATCTATTAATTTTAGTTCATTCCACTAAAGAACTAAATTGCACTCTTAAATAAAGATGGAATAAGTAAATGATTCTCATTCATACCCTAGACAATTTTATAGGAGATAGTGAATCCTTGTGAAGAATATCAGTAATCGCCAAGAGCTCATAGACGCCTTAGCTCTCTAAGTTACCATATTTACTCATATGACCACACTTTGAACTTGGATATATATTATGACTTGTCCAGAAGTCATCTTTCAATAGTCACTATTGAATACTCAACGTTAAGATTTAATATCCAAAACCTCAAAACATCCATATGATGATATTCTGCTCACATTTAATAAATGGAGCCACGATGTCCATATCTATAAATAAAGTCATCTATCGATTAGCAAATGAATACCACCAAACTATCGAGGATATACTATGCTATATAATCGTACTCATTTATAGCTCAAATGATAACACTTGTAACCATAAGTCCATCATTTATCTCAGGATTAGGATAGACTCTCCGATTGTCTTGATAATGAAAAGACTTTTACCTATTGACGGTTCTAGATAACGTATTTCATTGTGATCCAGTTCAATGCACCTAGTGCACTAGATTCTTTTACTCGAAGACCCTTTGATGATTTTAGATTCATCATAACACATTTGATCCCACTCAAATGCTAGCAAAAGTATTCTACAACTTTAACAAGATAAAGTTGCCTAACCTTTAAATTAAGTTGTGAACGTTATTCAAGACTAACTAAAGAATTGTGTCTACCTCATACATATCCAGATGTATGAACAATTCTTCTTTTCTTATAGTCTTTTGACCTTATGATTATTCACTTTGACAATTATAATTATAAATTCTATAAGATTTTGTTAAAACAAAAATCACTTTATTAATATAATAAGATTGTCAAATACAATATTATACTCTTGCTATTGAGTATAATCCTAACAAATCATATAGGGTTACCTAGCTCTAATTGCATTTTAGATATTTCATATATTCATATAGGCATTTTATCTCTTCATTGAGAAGTAAGACTTATATAGCTTCTGGGATTAGGTTGCGTAAATCACAAGCAATTTGAGTCTTGATCTAGGATTGCTATTGCAGGCCTGTAGGTAGTAGTGGTGGGTTACAGACCAGGATTAGGCTGTAAACATCATTACAAGTAGTGATTACGAGGATCAAGCAATTGGACTAGGTTCACTTATACCGGGATTAGGTAGTAGTGGTGAGTTATACTGGGATTAGGTTGTATTCATCTTACCATTAGTGGATTCGAGGTTCAAGTGTAGGGCACTTACCAGCCCATGGTTTTTCCCGTGAGGGTTTCCACGTAAATATCTATGTCATTTATAATTTTGTACTTATTACACTTGATATTTTTTATTGACTAGATAGAAGCATTTTCGAAAAATTGTCTATTAACGAAAATTGGGTAAAATCGGATAAAATCTATTCACCCCTCCTCTAGATTAATATTGTACACACCCGTAATTTGTTTCAAAAATCAATCAGGTCTAAATGGTGATTTCAATCGACGGTCGGGGCCGCTGATCATAACCGTATAATCATTCCAGAGATTACTGGAATCAAACGGCGGTTTCATTCGGTGATCATGGCCGCCGATCAAGCCATCGTTTCACCAATTATGGTGAAACCAAAGGAGAAACCAAGAGCATTCTCCAAAGGCGATCTTCGCGCTGAACTAAGCACACCAACGTGCATGCGTGGATGTTTCCGAACAAACTTTGGGAAACAAATTACTAGACACACTAACACACAACAAGATACAACAAAGAAGTGCAAGTGTGAAATGTGAAGAGAATGCACACAAGAGCAATGAACACATATGCAAGCATGAGAAGTGTGTGTGCGCAACTAAGTCTCTTCAATGTAAATTAAGAACAAGTGTTTTACCTTTGAAGTGCTTATCATCTCGAGGTCTTGAGAGGGCCTTTGTTGAGCTTGATCACTAATAATAAAATGTCTAAGCTACCCTTACATGTCAAACCCCAACTGTGGTTTGTCACCGAAATAGCCAATCAAACTTTAGGAACTTACATTATTATTTATAATTTCAATAGAGCTACTGTATATAAAAATACATCATCAATGATTGTTTCCTTATTATTCCACATTTCTCTCATATGATTTATAGAAATTTTCTCAATTTCTATTTTCTTATATCTCTGTTGAGATCTCTTCCATTTCAATGGATTTAGTCACTTCATGGACTTGTATGATTTATAGAAATTTGCTCAATTTCTTTATTCTTCTATCTATGTTGAGATTTTTTCCATTTAAATGGATTTAGTCATTTCATAGACTTGTGTCTTTTTAGATATAACAAATTCTTATAGAGTTGATTTAGAAAAAGTGGATTTATTTATAACTTGAGTTTTATTTACTTTTAGGATCCCGATAACAATACCATTCAAAAAGGTTCACAAGCTTATGATATGCATCAGATAATTTATTTGTTACCCTTTACTCTGATCGTTATTCAGGAACAATCACCCTGCCAAGGTTTATGAGATGGCAACTTATAAAATCTTGTTACCTTTAATATATCAAATAATAAATTATCTTTTGTATTTAAGCGATACGAAGATTGAAATGAGATACATTTATATATATATATATAAAGCTGAACTGGTATCTCTAATTTGTATAAGAGTAACTTTTCATTTACTCTTCTCTTCTAGAGAAACTTTCCTTTTGGAAATTAATTAATATTATAATATGCAGATTGTGCATAAAAATATAAACTATCAAAAGTTTAAATGATCTAATAGAAGATTTAATCAAATCAACATTAATCTTAGAATGATATAAGTAGTAGGTCAGAGATGAATGTAGCAACATGTAATATAACATGTACCCATATAGAAATTGGTAACTATATCGAAATAATAAAGTTCTCGTAATTACCTGGAGACGTTTAATAAGTGATTCCGCTAATCCATTTTGATTAAGAGTACATGTGAAAACTAAATGTTGAACATCATTCCCAACTGCTTTGTAATATTCATCAAATATCTAGTAATATAGAGATGTTTGATAATACACAAACATGTGACATCTCGTAAATGCATCAATTAGAACTATAAAATAATGAAATGACTCTCTTGGTGGATGAATATGTCCACATATATCCCTTTGAATGATAGGGATTCAAAACCAACTTTAGAATGGGATGGTTTTATTACTAGTGAATACGCACTACGTATATTATTATAGATTTAAAGAATCTCCTTGCTCTTTAATTAATGTCCATAATATTCGATGATTATATGCATCATCTTAGATCCTTGATAACCAAAACTGTTATGTCAAAACAGAAGTATTCTTGGATCTGAGAACTTATAATTCATAATTGTATAATATAATCCAAATGATAAAGCACACAGTTTTTTTATAATGAGGTTCCGGCCTGAATCGTGCACAGATATTTAACACTCTTTTTATTCATATTCTCAATATGACATTAACAAAGTTATGTCTTTGATCCATTAAATTGTTTGAGTCGTTGCACTCTCAGCAAGATATATATATATATATATTTTTTCTTCCAAGAATTTTATGGACATTATATGTTATGTCATTTTGTATCTCATGATAATAATCTCCCCTTCTTCTCAAATGAATGATACATTATGATCTTAAATCCCTTTTACGATACTCACAACATCTTGTAAGATGTGTAGAATCTTTTTCTCAAATGAATTATACGTTAGGATCTTAAATCCTTTTTACGATACTCACAACATCCTGCTAGATGTGTAAATCATTTTTCTCAAATGAATGATATGTTAGGATCTTAAATCCCTTTTTATGATACTCACATTCTATTGAATGTGTAGATCATTCTTTGAATATTGCTCTTCATGGGCATTAAGCATGTATGAAATGGATAAAATATTATTTTCAATTTCATTATACATTAGGATCTTAAATCCTTTTTATGATGCTCACAACATCCTGTTGGATGTGCAGATCATTTTTCTCAAATGAATGATATGTAAACATATCACTTCATATATATGAGATAAAACAAAATCATATATCATATTGATTTTGACAACTTCTAGTTCGACCAGGAACTATAAGTTCGTATATAAAATTCAGAAAACGTTAGATTATGAATGAATTTGAAACCCATTTTCCAAATAATAAAGTATAGATTCATGTATATAACATTGAATCCAAAAATCCAAGTTCTCATCAGCTTTTAAAACCGTGCCAACTTAAATATCATAAATCCAGAAACTTTAAGTTCTATTGAGTTGGTCTAGCCGATCTCATATATTGCGTATAATTAAATAATATGAATATTTAAAGAATATAATAAATCAGAGGCATAAGCTCACCTATACATTGCATATAAATAAATGTGAATATTTAAAGGACATAATAAGTCAATCCAGAACTATAATAGGTTCTGCTGACACAGCCGTAGCCAGTCTCTCTCAACACAGCCGCAACCAGTCTTATATATTGCGACTAATAAATAAATACGAATATTTAAAAAGCCTAATAATTAAATCCAGAACTATAATAGGTTCTGTCGACAAAGTTGTAGGCAGTCTCTATCGACACAGTCGTAGCCAGCCTTATATATTGTGTGTAATTAAATACGAATATTTAAAGAGCATAATAATTAAATCCAGAACTATAATAGGTTTTGTCGATACAGCCGCAGTCAGGCTTGTATATTGTGTATAATAAATAAATATGGATATTTAAAAAAGCATAATCATTAAATCCAGAACTATAATAGGTTATGTCGACATAGCAGTAGCCAGTCTGTCGATATAGCCGTCAGTCTCTATCGACATAGCCGCAGCTAGTCTTATATATTGCATATAAATAAATACAAATATTTAAAGGACATAATAATTAAATCTAGAACTATAATAGGTTTTGTCGACATAACTATAGCATGTCTCTGTCAACACAGTCATAGTCAGTCTTATATATTGCGTATAATTAAATGCGAATATTTAAAGAGCATAGTAATTAAATCCAAAACTATAATAGGTTTTGTTGTTACAGCCGTAGCCAATCTCTGTTGACACAGCCGCAACCAGTCTTATATATTACGTTTAATAAATATATACAAATATTTAAAGAGCATAATAATTAAATCAAGAATTATAATAGGTTTTGTCGACACAGCCGTAGCCAGTCTCTAGTCTCTGTCGACACAGCCGTAGCCAGTCTTATATATTGCATAAAAATAAATGTAAATATCTAAACAATTACGGGAGGCTGAGCTCACCTGCTATGTTGCATAAAAATAATTACGAATATTTAAACAATATAAATAAATTCAGAACTATATATAGAGGATTCGTTGACGGCATAAGTCATCTTGTATACAGAACTATAAATAGATCTAGAATATTGAGATGTATAAGGTGATGTAAATGAGATGAAATAATAAAATAAATAAAAGAGATGGATCAGAGGAAGAAATAAAGAGAAATGAGAGGGAGATGAGAGAGAGTGAGAGAGAAGAGAGAACAAATTGCCATATAATCTTTGAGTTGATTTCTGGAGAGCAACTTACAAATGAGGTTGATCTATTATTTATAAACTTTGAAATACAATTTACTATCGAAGATATCTAAAAGGCGGCAACAGGCCATTTGCTTTGGCTACTTGCTTTGTATTTAGAGAATGATGAGGTTAAGCAAATATCTTCCAGTTGCATGGAGCTTACTAGTGGGTAAGTCTTTGACATTACTAGGTGAGTAAGAAATTGACAAGTGGGGAAAGCCATCCAATTATAACAAAGGTAACACTACTATTATTTTTTCTATAACTGTATAATATCCACACAGAATGAGTAACATCCGCTAAACCTATTTAAATGTGGCATTTACAAGACACAAATACAATACAGAATTATGTATAGAATGAAGAACAGAGAAAATCATCTGTACATTTTCTTCAATTCATCATCTCCATATTATGCACTGATCCCCTGCCCTCTTGCATCCTGGGGCTTTGAGGAAGACTCTCTGTTCTATCAGCCCTCCTAACCCCATAAGCTGACTCGTCCAAGTACCCGTATTTGTTATAGCTCCCAGTTGCGAAATGGCTTCTACTCGAATGGCTTCGTGTGTAGAAAGGGTTTGGACCATGAGCAATCGGAGCTCTGACAAAGTCCGGCTGCCCCAGTGTCACAGGAGGTGGTGATCTGTGAGTTTGGTAAGAATGTGGGAGATGTTGCTGGTAATTCTGGTAGTAATGATGTCCTGGATGTTGATAGATGTGATGGTTGCTTGTGCTGCTGCTTTGGTGGAGGTGATTGCTAAGACTGTAAAGACTAGGGGAACTTTTTACTTTATGCATAGTAAGTCGACTGTTCTGGTAGCCATCCACCACGATGAATTCTTGGGGAATCGTTTCGACAGTGACGCTCTCTGGGGAAGTGGATTTCGGGGAAGAGCAAGCTGATGAAATGCTAAAAGAAGCACGACTTGCATTGATTGGGGTGAGTCTCCCATTACCAGTTGTACGGACTATGCCATTAATCGCATCAATGTAACGCTGTTCAATCACTTGAGGATCCACAGATCCTTTTTGGTTCTCAACTATGACTGGAGAGGAGGGGAATAAAAATGCTCGCAGCTTTGGAGTGCCTTCGCTTTCATGACGATCATATTCATCAAACATGTGCTTGAGATCCTCATCAGTTCTGACTGAAACCAAGGAATCAAGTTCCTCAGGAATTAACTGATACTTAAGAACCACGTCCCCATCAGATATCGTTGTAGTAGTAGTAGTAGTAGTAAGCTTCTTCATTAGCTCTGCATGTTACAAACAAGAAACAGAAAATGGAACTTGTAAGGTAAGAAGTTGATATATGAATATATAAAACATGACGCAATTGGGTAACATGTTACTTTGACAGAAAGTTAAACAAACATAATTGGAACTCTAATGGTTACTATCCTTTTCAATCCAATCAATGAAGTAACTATCACAGTGACATATAAGCACTGTTTTGCTGCTGACACCTTTATGATACTCAGGCTTGGAAATCTTTCAGTTTTTAACTGTTGAATTACACAATCAGCAAAAAATTTGCACTAAATCAAACATAAAAACTCTGGGAAAAGCTCAACTGTCGTTCTCTGTTGCACTGCACAAAGTAAATGTGCTGACATAAGCCAAGAGTTTCTTCAATGACTAGGCAACACCTAAAATTTACACTTTTAACTCCTACGCTTAGACCAGTAAAATTATCTGCCGGCAAACTCGTTATGTGAGAGTTCTAACACAAAACAAAACCAATAAGTCTAGCACAAACATTCCATAATAATTAGTTCAATCTACAGAAACAAGTGACACAAGGATGATCCTAAAAGAGTAAGTCATTAATGAGACACCACGTCCACACTAAATGTTTAAATAATTTATTGAAGCCTCCTTAATAGTAACTAGCTTGTCCTGGAATGTCTTGTCAATGTTAAACGGCTCATTCACAATTCCATGATATATCAAGGAACATATTCTTAGCTAGCGGCGTCAAGCAGTGAAACATAAAGCAACACCAAAACCAGTGACAACATCATAAAACCTTTTTATGAAAAAGCTCCAGTAAGCTCGGTTATCCATCAATATCAGAATCGATTTTGCTATTCCACTTATTTTGACAATGGTCAATCGAATATATTTTATCCATCTTGAGCTCAAAACTATGCAAGCAAAGACCAAACACTATTTCTTCTCTCCGTATATTTGATTAACCACAACAACCCACAATTGTGAGGTTGGTTCCAGTCATCAACCTAACCACCAACCTCAAACTTACTTAGTTGAGGCCTTAATCAACCATTTCCGAATACTTTTATCCATCTAGAGCTTGAACCGAAGAAAATAAAGTTTCAACACAAACCTTTCTTCTCTCCATCAAACACAACACCGCTACCTCATTTACATCCAATTAGTTGTTTGCAATATAATTGCAAAAAACTCCACGGTCAAGTCATTGAAACATATCCCCCCACCATTGGCAACAATGTTCAAATCACAACCTTTCCCACCACAACATCTAATATCATACATTCTCACAAACCCAATTCACTTGAGAGTTGAGACACTTCTAAATCATTTTATATTCACAAAACTTCAACAAGAGACATCAAAAAACAGAGAACAATTACATTTACAAAATTTAGAAATGTACCGGAGATTTTGATGTCACGTGGGAATGCAACGACACGTGTCTCGCCACCTACGTACTTGAGGTTGCCGTCCACGGCTCTCGGCAAGATTTTCCCGCCATGGCTGCACAAGAACTTGACCCGGCTTCGCGGCGAAGACGACGCTGTTTCATCTCCACCGTCATTCTTCATGTTAAAACCAAACTCTAAAAAACAAAATAATAATTTGTTTTTTTCTGAGAACCCAATCACGAATTCAACAAATCAAACCAGGCCCAATTTTTATTTTTCAATTAACAGTTCAACAAACAAATCCACTGAATGTGCAAAGATTCAGGAAGCATTGTCTTAAAACAGAAACCCCAACAAGAAAAATAAACAAATATGAAAGATTGAAGAGAATTGAAGTGAGTGAGTTAGAGAAAATGTAGGGGAGATTGGATTTTTCGGATATTGTAAAAATAGCCAAAGCGAGAGAATTTCTTGGTCTCTCTCTATGGTTCTCTGCAATTCTCTTCTTATTTATGAGAAATCTACGGTGCACACAGTATGCATCAGCTGAGCGTTGCACCCGTCACTAATATGTTGAGACATTAGTATGTGTCAGCTTGTCTGTTTGATTTTTATACTTTTTTATCATATTTTATTCTCTTCACTTTCATCTCATCAAATTTATTATTATTATTTTACCTGACACATGATTATATGTTAAGTTATCAGTGGCCAGGTGTAACACTCAACTGATGCATCCGAAGCACTAAAGATTTTCTCCTTATTTATTCTCTTTGATTTCATTTTTTTTTTTTTTTTACATTAGATATCTATCAATCTATCTAGACCAGTTTTTTTTTTTTTTTTTTTTTTTGAAACTTTTGATATTGGTAAGATTCGAGCCGCTAATTTGAAAAGTTGGAAGTCATTTACCCAAACCTCAAACTCGTCCATCTACAAGTTGAACTATGCCCCTAAAGCCTTTTTGTCTTTTAGTTTAACCTCAAAAATGTTTTTGAAAACAAAATATTTATTATGTCCTTTGTTTGTATGCACTATGTATTATATATTTATATACATTAGAACTATTTTTTTTAAAAAAAAAAAAAATTATTATATTTCTCCTGTTTGTTTTTCTAATGTCTTCATATTTAAAAAAATCGGGATAAATAGTTCTACTATTTGAAAAATTCTCAAATTTTATTTATAGATAGATTTCATTAAACTTGAGATCCATAAAAAATATCATATAAATATTAATAAAAAATGATGTGATTTCATCAAGATCCTTATCGAAATTAAAGTAAGATATCTCTTAATTCACTGAAAATTTCATTTTCTCTTAATTCACTGAAAATTTCATTTTCTCTTAAACCTCTTCTTGCAAAAAAAATAAAAATGAAAATAAACAAAACATAACAAAATTAAACTCAAAACCCGATTCTCCGTTAACACAATTCACAAAATTGTGTGATGAGATCAAGATCGAGAGAGAGATCCAACCCCAAATCCAAAATCGAAAATCCAAGGATGTACCACCAGTTTCTTCAACAACCCAGAAATTCGACGATTCGACCCTTTAAGACCCAAAAACTCAGCGATTCACTGATGGATGGAGGTGATTCCCTGATGGGTCCAGAACAGAAGTAGTAGATAAATGGAAGATTTGTCAAGATCCATTAGTTTTTAATTCTATTATTATTATTATTATTATTTTGGAATTATATTAATGATTTTTTTTGTTGATTTTTTTATGTTGGATCCAGTGTGTGCTAAAGCGGGTGTTTGACTGCATAAAAAAGTTGTGGGTTTTGTATTGAATTCAATTCCGAAGGCAATGGTTAGGGTTTGAGTTGGTGATTTCGATTTGGGTGGCCACCAGATATGGGTTTAATTTAATTTTATTTTTATTATTAGATGGAGATCCAACTCCACCTTTAAATTTAATTTCTTTTTTTATATATAAAAAAGTTATTCCAATTTTTCCCTTATACGTGCAAGGCACGTGACGAGAAGATGGGCGAAAAGTGGGTTCCCTCTCCATTCCGTCAATTATTTCCAATTTTTAATAGTTCTGGGGGTTTAATGTCTAAAAAAACATTCAGGGACAACTTGCTACTTCGCTTATTATTCAGGAGTCACTCATGCAATTTAGCCTATTTAATATAGAGATGACAAAGTTTTTGAATAATTGATTTAATCTACTTATCTTTCAAAAGTAGACAAAATGACCTTTACCACAATCCAATGATGGAAAAGTGGTACTATAACTATTGCACGAAGCAACACAGAACTAATAAATAAATAAATAAATGGTTTAAGTAGCAGACTTTTATGCCACAAAAGATACAAAGAGGTTCACTAAAATAATATAACACTCCAACATCACAGCTAGTATTCAAAATTAATTTAAAATTTTAAATCACTGGACTTTAATTAATTAATTAACTTGGAAAATTTTCTACTGTCGAAAAAGTTTCTTACAGGCTTTGAGGATCTTGTTGCTTGTGCTGTGCTTCTTCTTCTTCTGCTTCACATCTTGATCTTCATGATCATCAATGGGTGATGCTGCAAAGGTGAGAGACTGATCATGGATTCTACAATACCTCTCTGAAACAGAAGAAGATCTTCTCATGGAAAGTGCCCTTTTCACAGCAGAAGCTGAAGAAACTGATCTGGTTCTGCTCAGATTGTAATTAACATTGTCCCCCACGTTGCCTAGTTGATGATGATCTTCTTCTTCTTCTTGCTTTGTTGCTGGTTTCTTGATCTGGTTATTGGGTTCTTGGACTTTTGTTTTGGGGTTTTGGTAGTTTTTGATGTGGACTTTTGGCTTTGAGGGAATGATACAAGATATGAAAAGTCCATGGATCTTGATTTGGTAGTGCCAATAATTTTCATCCTTGAATAACCATTCATTTTGTTTTCTAGGCTAGATAGAAAACGGTAGATGGGTATTTTAGGGTATGAGAGGAACAAGAGGTAGTGGGAGAGCAAGGAAGATGTATATATTATATAAGACAAGGAAGGTGTATGCTAAGACAAGGAAAGATTTCAAAGTAGAGACAAATAATGAAGGAGATAAGGATGTGTCATCATATGAGGTTGTGAGGTAAATAAATTTGGAATGCATTTTTCCTCACCTACACTAAATAGAGTGAACCATTACTACTCACTCTAGGTGTTGACACGTGTCCCAAAGTTAACCCAAAATTAACTCAAAATTTGGGACACGTGTCAACACCTAGAGTGTGTCGTAATAGTTTACCCTAGTTAGTGTGAGTGAGCAAAAATGCATTCATAAATTTGGAGGTGACCTACTTTGCTTCATTACATGTGAATAGCTGACTTATAGTTCATTGAGAGAATTATGAAGAAAAGAAATAATAATATCTTTTATTATAAGAGATAAAAAGATTTTATAAACTTTTCTTAAGATCTTTTATAAGAGAAATTATAATAATAATAATAATAAGGCTAATTGGCACTGATGGCCTTTAAACTCTTCAAAAATTTACACTACTCCCCACTATACTTTTTTTTAGGCACTAACTTCCTGAACTCTCACAAATTGGCAAAAACCAATTGTAGATGCCCCCCTCACAAGGGCAATAAACCCAAGTGTTTGTCAATAAACGAGAGTTTGAGGGATTTAGTGCCGAAAAAAAAATACAGTGGTATAGTGCAAACTTTTGAAGAGTTTAGGGGGCATCAGTGCCAATTAGCCTAATAATAATGAAAATAAGGTTAATTGGCATTGATGCCTCCTAAACTCTTTAAAAATTTGCACTATGCCCCTTATATATATATATATTGACACTAAACTCCTTGAACTCTTGTTTTACTGGCAAACACTTGGGTTTATTCCAACCCTGTACCCGTGAGGGGGCATCTATAGTTGGCTTTTGCCAATTTGTGAGAGTTCAGGGGGTTTAGTACCGAAAAAAAAGTACAAGGGGCATAATGCAAATTTCTGAAGAGTTCAGGAGGCATCAGTGCCAATTAACCTAAAAATAAAAAGTCAATCATTTTCTTCTTTTGAGAATCTAAGAGAATTTAGTTCAAACGAAAAGTACAAATAGTTTTAGAGGACACAGTAGGCCTTATCCGTCGAAGAAAAAAAAAATGTCTAACCTGATAGAGTGTAAGTGAAATTAAATCCGTCTAGAATTATGCAAACTATGAGAAGAAATAAAAACAATCTTTGTAGAAAGTCCCTAATTGGATACTCATATATTACAGATGTTGGAAACAAACAATCAATCAATATACATAAAATAGCAGAACCAAAAAAAAAAAAAAAAAAAAATATTATAGAACAAGAAGAATGTGATGTTTATGAATATATATGGAGAGAGAGAGAGAGAGAGAATATTTGCAAACTGCCTATAAAAAAAATTAATTAATAAACTGATTTGGTAATCTGAAGATAGAGGCTTGCAGTGACTTGCAATGTTCTAAGACAAAATTTCTCCCTTCCGGGGCTTGAAGGACGAATGGAGAATGCCCCCAGGATTCAACTATCTATCTTCTGTGTTGAAGCACTCAACCCAAAAGTCTGGCAAACTACAGTGTTTTTTTTTTCTCTGTCTCGAATTTTGGAAGACATATAAATTAAATAAAATAAAAAAGGTTAGTAAGTAAGTAAGTAATTATTTTTCAAAGTAACTTGTTTCTGAATTTAAAGACATGAGATGTCTGCTCAGAAAAAATACAACTTTTGGAAGAAAGTAATGTTTATTGAAAAAAGAGTTACAACTCTTCATAACAAACTTGAATTTTGAATTAAAAAAATTATTTATAAAAAAAAAAAACAAAAATAGATGTCCTTTGGGCCAAGGCCCTCTAAGGCCCAGGCACTACCCGAAAGCATCTCGAGCCCAAGAGCCCATAGTTCATGTATCATCTATTTGTGGGAGCTCCAACAAGCCTAGACCCAAATCTAAGCGTGTTGGCCATTCAATTTGAAGTAATCTCATAATCACTTATATGAAAGAAAAAGACTTTGTTTTTTGACGATGTGGGATTGATGGTTTAAATCAAACCATTTCAACAATAGATTCACACTTTATGATATCGAGCTCTATATTCCTATATTTGAACTACAAAAAAAAAAATTTACATACAATATAAAACAGAAATAATGTAAGAAGTTAGTACGAATCTTGGAAATGTTTTAAAGTTACTCATTATATTCATGGCTGATTATGAATTATTGTCATATCTAGAAAAGAAGATAGATTGTACAATTTTTAGTCCAAGTGGCAGCAAACTTTTCATATGTAATCTATCATAATTTGCGCAAAACAAACCATGTGCTAATTTCTAAAAAATAAGTCTAGATAAAAATGCAAGTGACTCTTGCAACAAGTTTGAAGTCAAACCATGTGTTTCTTTCATATAATCATATGACAATTAAATTTCCTTATTCGAAATTTGTTCCTTTGAATATCTGATCCATTAGTGTAAAAACAAAATACAACAAAAAAAGCTTCAATGTTGTAATAAAATTAAAAATAATAGATGAAGAACATAAAATAATAGACAAAGAACATGAAGAACATATAAACTAATAAATAATAGACTAAGAGAAACAAGAGATAGACAGACGAGAGAAATATTAGATGAAGATTGAGACCAAATATATTAGAGTATCAAAAAGTGTATCAGTTGTGTTAACATTTCAAAAGCCATATATATATATATATAGGCAAACACAAAGGGGTGCTCATTGTAATTTTCAATCTAAATAATGCCACCTTGAGACACGTCTTCTCACTTTATTGACACTTGCCAAGCCATGCATAATGATGGAAGCCACCGATTTACAACACTCCCCCATGGATTCCACCATTTATATTTTAATTTGTTAGGAAAAACCCAGTGGGATAAAAACTTTAGCAAAAAATATATACAATGATCTTCTGGATGAAGTGGTGTGGATGTGTTCAGAACTGCTTCATTAAAACCTTTCCGGTAAAACCCAGTGGGATAAAATCCAGTAAAAGGAAAAAGAGTACAGTACACATATGTCAATTCAAAACTTTGCTCCCCCTGATTGAACGCTCCCCCTAAATGAAACTTCAAAATTAATCCTGTAATTTGTAGAGTCGACGCATGCCAATCCCATATACCAATTTCTCAAAAGTTGTTATAGGCAATGTTTTGGTAAACAAATCTGCAAGATTATCTGTATACCGTATATTTGTCGGCTCTGTTGAAGTTCATGAGTATAGAAGAATTTAGAAGAAATATGTTTGGTTCTGTCTCCTTTGATATATCCCCCTCTAACTTGAGCGATACAAGCCGCATTATCTTCAAATATCGGTGTTGGCATTCCTGTAGATAATGAAAATTCACATGTATTTTGAATATAATAAATAACTGACCTTAACCACATGCATTCTTGGCTTGCTTCATAAAGTGCAAGGATCTCAGAATGATTAGTGGATGTAGCAACGAGAGTTTGCTTTGTGGAGCACCAGGAGATTGCTGTGCCATTATAGGTAAAAACATATCATTTTTGTGAACGAGCTTTATGGAGATCAGATGGATACTCGGTATCAGCATAACCATGTAAATCTGAAAAATTGTTAGATTTTGAAAAATAAAAGTCTAAATCTTTCGTTCCACAAAGATAACGAAAAATATGTTTAATCTCATTCCAATGTCTTCGAGTTGGTGCTGAACTGAATCTAGCAAGCAAATTTACTGAAAATGCGATATCTGGTCGAGTACATTGAGCCAGATATAATAAAGCACCGATTGCATTGAGATATGGTACTTCAGGACCAAGTATCTTTTCACCATCTTCAAGTGGTCGGAATGGATCTTTCTTTGGATCAAGGGTTCTAATAATCATATGGGTACTTAATGGGTGAGCATTGTCCATGTGAAATCTTTTCAGAATCTTTTCAATATACGCTAATTGATGGACAAGTATTCCGTCTAATTTATGCTCAATCTCCAGATCGAGACAATATTTTGTCTTTCTTAGGTCTTTCATTTCAAATTCCCCTTTTTCAGATATTCAGCAATTTTTAGGAGTTCTTCAGGAGTTCTAATTAAATTCATATCGTCAACATAAATTGTTATAATAGCAAATCCAAATTCTGATTTCTTTATGAAGAACACATGGGTGTATAATATAATTATTATACCCTTATTTCATCAAATATTTACTGAGACGGTTACACCACATCCGTCCAGATTGTTTTTAATCCATATAAGGATTTTTTGTAGGTTAATCAAATACAGATTACGAGATCTCGGTTTACATGCTTCTGGCATTTTAAATCCTTTCGGGATTATAAATATCTGCATTGAGTGAATCATATAGATAAATGATTACTAAGTTTATAAGACGTATTTCAAACCTTTTAAAGGCAGCCAAATTTATCAAAAAAAAAAAAATCAAAACGTAATCGTATTCATCACTATTGAATACTAAGTTTCTGTGAGAAACCTTATACTACGAGTCGTGCCTCATATCTTACGATCTCGTTTTTCTCATTACGTTTCCGTATAAAGACCTTTTAGTATCCAACTAGTTTGACATCTTTAGGTGTCTGGAGAACTATTAGTCTAAATACTATATGTTTGGCATATGAAGTCAATTCTTCTTGAATTGCTTCTTTTCATTTAGGCCAATCATGCCTTTGTCTACAATCATCGATACTATGAGTTTCATAATCATTATTTCAGTAGCTACTGTATTTGAAAATGTATCATTGATGATTGTTTCTTTACTATTCCATATTTCTCATGTATGATTTATAGAAATTTTCTCAATTTCAATATACTTGAATCTCTGTCGAGAATTTTCCATTTTAATGGATTTAGTCACTTCAGGGACTTTGTGTCTCTTTAGATATATCTAACTCTTATAGAGTTGATTTAGAGAAAGTAGATTTATTCATAACTCGAGTCTTGTTTACATTAGAATCCTGATAATTTATTTTCCTCTTCTAGGAACAATACATTTCGAAATAAAAGGTTTACAAACTTATGATATGCATCAGATGATTTATTTTGTTGCATTTTACTCAGATTATTCTTCAGGAACAATCACCCGGCCGGGGTTTATGAGATAACAACTTATAAAATTTTGTTACTTTTAATATATGAAGTAACTGATTAATAATTATCTGATAATCAATTATCTCAAAAATGAACATGTCTATGACCAATTACAAGTTGTAATGGTAAGTAATAATGATAACCAATGGGTCAAAGATGAATAGAATGTCTCCATATAGAAATTGGTAATTGTATCGAAATAATAAAGTTCTCGTAATTACCTGGAGATACTTGATAAGTGATTCTCTAATCCGTTCTGAGGATGAACATGTGGAACTGGATGTTCAACATCAATCCTAACTGATTTTCAATATTCATCAAATGTCTTGGAAGTAAATTCACCAGCATTATCAAGGTGGATTGATTTGATAGGATGATCGGAAAAATGTGCCCGGAGCCTGATAATCTGTGCGAGTAATCTTGCAAAAGCAACATTGCATGTTGATAATAAGCAAACGTGTGACCATCTACTGGATGCGTCAATTAGGACCATAAAATAGCGGAGTGGTCCACTTGATGAATAGGTCCACATATGTCCCATTGAATCCTTTGTAGGAATGATGGGGATTCAAAGCCAACTTTAGAATGGGATGGTTTTATTACCAATTTCCCTTGTGAACATGCAGTACATAAATTTTTATGGGATAAAAGAATCTTCTGGTTCTTTAATGGATGTCCATGAGAATTTTCAATGATTCTACACATCATTGTTATGCCAAAGCATAAATATTTTTGAATCTGAGAACTTCTGGTTCATAACTGCATAAATTTCTACACCTCTTATAAGAATGTAATATAATCCAAAAGATAAACCATGCAGCTTTTTCATAATGAACTTTTGGCCTGAATTATGAGAAGTAATGCACAAATACTCAATATTCTCATCACTTATAGTTTCTATGTGATATCCATTACACCGTATATCTTTGAAACTAAGTAGATTTCTTCTGGATCTACTAGAATATAAAGCATCACTGATACATATTTTAGTATCGTTTGGTAACAATATCATGGCTCTACCGGAGCCTTCTATCAGATCTGCTGGACTCAATATTGTATTAACATTTACTTTGAGCAATGTCAAATTCAGAAAATATTTCTGATTTCGCATAATCGTATGCGTCGTTGCATTATCGGCCAGACATATATCTCCTATATCTAGCTTTTCAATATCACTTAACTTATCGTTTAAAGACATATCTATTCACAAAACAAAACGAAAATAAATAAAAGTGCATATCAGATAGAGTGATCAAAAGTATAAACATATAGATATGAAAATATATCACTTTATAAAACAAAATCGTGAATCATATTGATTTTTCGAACTTCCGGTTCGACTATGAACTACAGGTTCATAAAATTCAGAAAACTTCAGGTTCTAAATAGAAATTACAAATTGACTTTCTAATCGTAACTTGATTCAATTCAGAATTTCTGGTTCTAATAAATTTTGACATAAAAATTTTAATATCACAATTTAAATTAAATTCAGAGCTTCAAGTCTGATTAGAACTTCATGTTCAAAACTTAAGAACTTCAAGTTCAGATTCAATACTTCGTATTCAAAATTAGAACTTCAGGTTCTGTATAGAATTCAAATTTTGGAACTTCAGGTCTTACGTATGACATTCATGTACATAGTAATGAATCCAGAACTCCATATTTTTACTGAAATTTAAAATTTAGAACTTCAGATTCTAATCGGTTTGTAAAATTGTGCCAACTTAAATATTATAATGATAAATCCAGAAACTTCAGATTCTGGTTAGTCGGTCTAGCCGATCTTGGTTTAAATTCCAGAAACTTAACGGTTGACCTAGTTAGGCTCAACACATAATTTATACAAATCCAGAAACTTTAAGTTCTGATTAGTTGGCATACTCAGATACATAAATTGCATAAAATTAAATAGATACGTAAAATTAAAATAACAGATAATATAACAGAAATAAGATGAAGAAGAATGAACAGTATGAGATAAAATGAATAGGGGAGAAAATTTACTATTTTTATTGATGATTTCGGATTACATCCTGACCACACAATTTCAGCTGTGTAGTGATTTTGAATAAAGCATAATTATACTCAGAGATAGATCTAAAGTCTTGAAAACGTAAATGTTGCCACTGATACTTGGCATTTGGTAATGCAACATCTGGTTGGTTATCAAATCGGTCTTTTATTTCATGCCATAGAACTTCTGGTTCTGTGACCGTTAGGTATTGGGCTTTCAGATCGTAATTGTCCCCAGACACTTCCAGTGCAGCAAATTTCAAATTTGCAAGTTTTGACATTATTATAACTTCTGGTTATCCGAAAATCACAATCGGAGTCAGAACTTCTAGTCTGATAAAAAATTGAGGAATTCAAATCTTTAGATATATAAAGGAAAAAATCCAGAAATTTCAGATTCCGACAATGATAAATAAATCCATGAACTTCAGGTTCTGGATGGGTAACCAAATTGTTTAAATAAAAATTGTGTAAAGTAAAATGCGTAATAACAAATGCGAAAATAAATAAATCCAGAACTGCAGGTTCTGATTGGTTGGCATAGTCAATCTCATAAAAGTATAAAAATAAATAAATGCGAGAAAGTAAATCTAGAACTGCGGGTTATGGTAGGTTGGCATGGCCAATCACATAAAAGTGTATAAATAAATTAATGCGAGAAAATAAATCGTGTAAAAGTAAATAAATGCGAGAAAGTAAATTGTGTAGAAATAAAATGCGAGATAGTAAATTGCGTAGAAATAAAATGCGAGAAAGTAAATTCAGAATTACAGGTTCTAGTATTAATAAATAAAAATCTGAAAACTTCAAGCTCTAGTAATAATAAATTTAGAACTTCAGGTTCTAGTAATAAATCTAGGAACTTCAGGTTCCAGTAGTAATAGATTCAGAACTTCAGGTTCTGGAAATAACAGCATTCGTGCTGATAACATGTTGTAATAAAATTAAAAATAATAGATGAAGAACATAAAATAATAGACAAAGAACATGAAGAACATATAAACTAATAAATAATAGAGTAAGAGAAACAAGAGATACACAGACGAGAGAAAGATTAGATGAAGATTGAGACCAAATATATTAGAGTATCAAAAAGTGTATCAGTTGTGTTAACATTTCAAAAGCCATATATATAGGGAAACACAAAGGGGTGCTCATTGTAATTTTCAATCTAAATAATGCCACCTTGAGACACGTCTTCTCACTTTATTGACACTTGCCAAGCCATGCATAATGGTGGAAGCCATCGATTTACAACATTCAAATATTTATGGGTATTTTTTATATATATGTTATGAATATGCATGTGAAGAGCTGGAAAAATATATTATAAAGAATAAATGTTGATATTAGGATTTGTTTACGGTGATTTTTGGTTCTTAGGCGAATCGGCTGTCAACAATTACTTGTAGGCAAGTCGATGCTTGGATTGGTTGAGAAACGTATAATCAAAGCACCCTTATGTTATGTGAATGCAATGTATGATGAATAAAATGAGCAAGAACAATAAACAACACCAGATTTTTTTACATGGAAAACCCTAAGCAATGGAAAAACCATGGTCGTGGTAACGATGGGAAAAGAGATTCCACTATGTAAAAGATGATTACAACTATATGCTTAATGCTTTCTTTCTAATGTTGTATTGCTTTTCGCTTTACCTTTGCCTTTGCCTAAGACATGCATTTATATGGGAACCATGGTGTCGCCCTAATTCTTGTCATCCAAGCAAAGGTTCACATTGATGCGAGATCTTGGGAGGATTGTATCTTGATGATCTTCTGGTCCTGTAGGGAAATCTTTTCTTGTAGAAGTCAATCTTCCAAATTTTCAAGATCATTCCTTTCTTGTTGGTTTATTCATTGTGATGATGATTGTCTTTTCTTATTCTAGATTATTCTTCTTGGATTTTCGAATTGTGACTGATTTGCCAAAGATATCTTATGTCGTAAATCTTTCTTGTGGGGTGATCAAACCAAAATTGGTATGACTTTGGCCCTCATTTTTGACTATTTATGCTTGATTCTCAGACATTTCCCTATGTTTAATATTGTAAAATCGAGTGCTTCAGGTTTTCTTAGGCTTCAAGAACCTTTGGGAAGAAGATGAGGACTTGGGTGTAAAAAGACTCACAAATAGGTGAAACAGGGCATTCTCGTTGTTTGAGTAAGAAGAGGTCGTCACATGGTTGTCATGGCAACAAAGGATTTATTCAGAGCATCAGAAGGTCGCCATGGCAAAAGAGGAAGTTGCAAATCAATCAGGTGTGTCGCCATTTGAAGTCGCCAAAATGACCCACACTTCCAAATGGTGACCTCACAATTTTAACTCTTGGTCGCCACTTGTTCTTGGGATCGACCTTGAGTGGCAAATGGTGACCTTATTAGAAAATGCTTTGTAGGAAAAAAAATATACCCGCAGCGGAAGCGAGACTAAAAAAAATAGTTTGAGTAGCTTTTAAATTTTTCCAATTTTATGAACCTTAAACCCTTTTGATTAATTAAAGATATATAATAAATAACAAAAGATTAATACCTCTTGTCGCATGATCCGATTGACTTACGTCGATGGTAATCCGCAAGATCTTCAATCCTAGCACGAACGTAGATCACCTAGGAGCGTGGTCTCCCTTTCTTTGAATTGCAAACCTGAGATCGGATATAACAAACTTTTCTTGATTCGTTAGTCCCAAAAACAATCTAAAGAAACCTAAGATTATTCCGGTCACTTTTGAGTTCTCAATCTTATGATCGAAACTCGCGTGAACCTTGATCGATGTAGTATATACAAGCTTATTGATGAATAAGCAAACAATATACCATCAAAGAATAATCTATGTTCCTTTTGTTTTTAGTAGAATAAAAAACCTCTATCTATGAATTGAGAAGAAGAAGAAGAAAAAAAAATTATGCACATTAAACCCTTGGTCTGGCCGAAAATAATAATTGGCCTTATATGTGGCAAAATTTCTTTTCTCTTTCTTAACTAGGGTGGCCGAATTCTTTCACCAAAAAGGATTAGGGTTTCCGCAATTTTCACTCCAAAAATATAGGAGTTTTAGTTGCACCCTAATTCACTTTCTAAGAGTTCAAACCCTAATCCAACTCATAAATCTTTTATTCCTTATTTGACTAAAATAAAAAAACTTCTTATTTGATTAAATAAATAAAATTAATTATTTATTTCCTTGTCAAACAAGTCTTTTAATTTAAGTACACTACTACCAATAGTATACAAATAGGAATCATATTTCCTATTTAGAAAAGATTTGTTTCTTAATTAAACAATTAATTAATAAATTAATTAATTCTTATTTAATTAAATAATGAAAACAAAATAATATTAAGGTTATTTTAACCACCTTGCCGCCCCATATAATAATATTGGGCCCAAATATTATTTTCTTATTTCATTAAATCCATAGGACTTTAAATAAAAAGCCCACATGTGAACTAGACACATTCTTACTAAAAGAAACAAGCCCACATGTCATCCATTAATATATAAATATAATTGAGCAGCCCATTATAAATAATGTGCAAATTATATTCTTGATATATTAAATGCAATTCTAGATGGACCCTAAATCGGTCCGGTAGAATATATCAAGTGATCCATGCAAGTCCGTGTGGATTGGGGATCTTGGCGGGCTATCTAAATTTAAGCTACAATAGACATAACCTAATCACAATCAACAAATGATTCACTTAGGTCCGATCCATTAATTTTAACTCATTCCACTAAAGAGCTAAAATTGAACTCTTAAATAAAGACAGAAAAGAAAGATGTTTCCTCATTCATACCCTAGACAATCATATTGGAGATAGTGTATCCTCGTGATTAATATCAGTAATCGCCAAGAGTTCATAGACCGCCTATAACTCTCCAAGTTACCATATTTACTCATATGACCACGTTTTGAACTTGGATATTTTGACTTGTCCAGAAGCCATGTTTTCAATAGACACTATTGAAAACTCAACGTTGAGATTTAATATCCAATTACCTCAAAACATCCATATGATGATATTATACTCTCATTTAATAAATGGAGCCACGATGTCCATATCTATAAATGAAGTTCTCTATCGATTAACAAATGAATATCACCAAACTATCGAGGATAGACTATGCGATATAATCGTACTCATTGATAGCTCAAATGATATCACCTGCAACCATAAGTCCATCATTTATCTCAGGATTAAGATAGACTCTCCGATTGTCCTGATAATGAAATTACTTTTATCTACTGACGGTTATAGATAAAGTATTTCATTGTGATCCTGTTTAATGCACCCAGTGCACTAGATTCTTTTGCTCGAAGACACTCCGATGATTTTAGACTCATCATATTTCATTTGATCGGATCACTCAAATGCTAGCAAAAGAATTCTACAACTTTAACAAGATAAAGGTGCCCAACCTTTAACTTAAGTTGTGAACGATATTCAAGACTAACTAAAGAATTGTGTCTACCACATACATATCCAGATGTATGAACAATTCTTCTTTTCTCATAGTCTTTAGACCTTATGATTATTTACTTTGACAATTATTAAACTATAAATGCTATAAGATTTGTTTAAAACAGAAATCACTTTATTAATATGAAAAAGATTGTTAATTACATTATTACACTCTTGCTATTGAGCATAATCCTAACAATCTCCCACTTGCGCTATAGCAAATGTGTCATATCTCTCAAGCCCATATTCTCTAGGTGCCCATCGAAACTCTTCTGAGGTAGAGCCTTTGTGAAGGGATCTGCTAGATTTTCTGCTGACGCGATTTTGGTAATCGTCACGTCACCTCTTTGAACAATCTCCCTTAAAAGATGATATTTTCTTTCAATGTGTTTACCTCTCTTGTGACTTCTTGGTTCTTTCGAATTAGCCACTGCTCCACTGTTGTCACAGTAGATAGTGATCTGCTTATTCGCACTGGGAACCACTTCCAAGTCAATCAAAAATTGGCGGAGCCAAACAGCCTCTTTGGCAGCCTCGCATGCAGCAACATACTCAGCTTCCATGGTGGAATCAGCAATACAAGATTGCTTGATACTCCTCCATATGACTGCTCCTCCTCCAATAGTAAACACAGCCCCTGATATGGATTTTCTGGAGTCAGAATCTGATTGAAAATCAGAATCTGTATACCCAACGGGAATTAAATCCTCTCCAGAGTATACTAGCATATTATCTCTCGTTCTCTTAAGATACTTGAAAATATGCTTGACTGCAGTCCAGTGATCAGGTCCAGGTTTCGATTGAAACATGCTAACTATGCCAATAGCAAAACAAATATCTGGTCTAGTACAGAGCATTGCATACATGAGACTTCCAACTGCCGAGGCATATGGAACTCTACTCATGAATTGCTCTTCATGCTCATTCTTAGGAACTTGTTCCTTAGAAAGCTTGATTCCATGTCTGAAAGGTAACATACCTTTCTTGGAATCCTGCATGGAAAACCTAGACAAGATCTTGTCTATGTATGAAGCTTGGGATAATGCAATCGTTCTATTCTTTCTATCCCTTATAACTTGGATACCTAGAATAAAACTTGCTTCTCCTAAGTCTTTCATATCAAATTGTTTTGCTAACCATTCTTTTACTGATGTCAATACACCTACATCGTTTCCGATGAGTAGTATATTATCAACATAAAGAATCAGGAAAACCAACTTGTCGCCTTTAATCCTTTTGTATACACAAGGTTCGTCAAGATTCTGAATAAATCCAAAACCTTTGACAGCTTGATCGAACCTTATGTTCCAGGATCTGGATGCTTGCTTTAATCCATATATGGATTTCTGCAACTTGCATACCTTTTCCATTTGGCCCTTTTCAATGAATCCCTCTGGTTGCATCATGTAGATGCTCTCGTCAAGACTTCCGTTTAGGAAAGCTGTCTTGACGTCCATTTGCCAAATCTCTAGATCTAAAGATGCTGCAATGGATAAGAGTATCCTAATGGATTTAAGCATGGCCACAGGAGAGAAGGTTTCCTCGTAATCGATACCTTCTTTCTATGTATACCCTTTAGCTACCAATCTAGCTTTAAAGGTTTCCACCTTTCCATCCATACCTCTTTTCCTCTTGTATACCCACTTGCACCGAATGGGTTTTATCCCTTTAGGCAAGTCTACAAGGGACCAGACTTTGTTATTGAACATAGATTCAATCTCAGATTGCATTGCCTTTTGCCAATGGCAACTATCAACATCCTCCATAGCTTCCTTGTACGTATAGGGATCATCGTCGTCCGGGAGATTCTCCACTAATTCTCCCAGACCGATGTATCTTTCGGGTTGTGTTCTAACCCTCCCACTACGACGAGGAATGGTAGGTTGTTGATCTTGTGTTGGATCGGAACTAACAATTGGGTTTGGTTGTGTAACCTCTCATGGAATTGTATCTCCTGACATGTCATTCAGGACAATTCTACTTCTAGGCACAAAATCATTCATATAGTCCTTTTCCAGAAATTTAGCATTTGTCGAAACAAATACTTTAAGATCTGAAGGACTATAAAAATAATATCCTTTAGTTTCTTTCGGATACCCTACAAATATACACGTTTCTGAACGAGACTCCATCTTTTCTGTCTTTCCTTTTAACACATACGCAGGACAACCAAATATCCTAAAGTGTTGTAAACTAGGCTTGCGCCTAGTCCACAACTCATGCGGTGTTTTAGGAACAGACTTAGATGGTACATCGTTTAGAATGTATATTGCAGTTTGTAAAGCATATCCCCAGAAAGAAATAGGAAGTGTTGAATAACTCAACATAGACCTAACCATATCCAAAAGAGTTCTATTTCTCCTTTTTGCTACCCTATTTTGTTGAGGTGTACCTGGTGCAGAAAACTGAGAAACTATCCCATTATCAATAAGATATTGCTGAAACTCACCAGATAGATATTCTCCACCACGATCAGATCTCAAGATTTTTATATGTTTCTCAAGCTGATTTTCCACTTCAGCTTTAAATGCTTTGAACATGTCAAAAGCATCCGACTTATGTCGCATGAGATACACATAGCCAAATCTTGAGTAATCATCTGTGAAAGTGATGAAGTACTCATATTCACCTCTAGCTTGAATGCTCATAGGTCCACATACATCAGTGTGTATCAATCCTAAACATTCAGTGGCTCTGACACCTTTGGCAGAGAACGTCCTTTTGGTCATTTTACCTTCCAAACAAGATTCACAAGTTGGTAGATCATCAACCTTTAAGTCACTCAAAGGTCCGTCACTAACCAATCTTTTAATCCTATTAAGGTTAATATGACCTAAGCGTAAATGCCAAAGGTAGGTTTCATCTTTTGATAATTTAACTCTTTTATGATTAAGTTCCATTATTTCTGTGTCTAACGAGTGAGAGATATTTCTATGCAAGAAGTATAGACCGTTTTCCAATGTACCTTTGCAAATAACTTTGTCATTCTTACTAATAATAAAAACTTTATTAAAAGTAACCGAATATCCAAATTTATTCAAACAAGAAACTGAAATTAAATTCCTCTTGAATTGAGGTACATAATAAACGTCTATTAAATCTAAATGCCTTCTAGAATCCAAACAAACTCTAATATTTCCCACTGCACTTGCAGACACTAACGTTCCGTTGCCCAAGCGCAAATTGATCTCATTTTCATTCAGCCTTCTCCTTTCTTAGAACCCCTGCAAGGAATAACAAACATGATTAGTGGCTCCTGAGTCTATGATCCAAGAATCTGTAGAATCAGCCAAAAAACATGTTTCAAGATAATTCAAATTACCTTCTTCCTTCTTGTTCTGGGACTTTGGGCAATTTCTTTTCCAATGTCCCTTTTCACCACAAAGGAAGCATTTCCCTTTGATCTTGGTTACTTTCTTGGTAGGCCCAAGTTGCTTTTTCTTCTGTTGTTTCTTGACCTTTTGACGGGCCTTAACAGTAGCAACTTTACCAACCATATGAATCTCTTGACCTTTGCCTTTCACAAGGATCTTTTCAGCACTTTGAACATCTTGCATCAGGCTCTGTAAGGTGTATTCCTTCTTGTTCAAAGTGTAGTCCAATTTGAACTGATCAAAGGAATCTGACAAAGAATTGACAACCATATCAATTTTTGTCTCACCATCTATCTCAGCGCCATGCAGTTCAGCAATGTTGAGATGTGCTATGACTTTCATCATGTGATCCTTCACAGCCTGTCCAGGTTTCATCCTAAGATTCATAAAAGCAGTCACTGCCTCTCTCTTAGTCATCCTGGACTTCATAGCAAACATCTCCTCTAGAGACATCATTATATCAGCAGCAGACTCCATTCCTTCATGCTGCTGTTGCAACACGTCGGAGATAGTGGCCATAATATAACATTTAGCCATATCATCTGAAGTCTTCCACTGCTCATACTCATCTCTTTGCATTATGCTTGATTCAATATTAGGAGCAGGTGGTTTAGGAGTAGTTAGAACAAACTTATGTTTTTCACTTTGCAGCAACAACCCAATTTTCCTTTTCCATGTTACATAATTATCTCCAGTTAAGGTGTTATCTTTCAGGATGTTCATAAGTGATGGGATCATGATTTCTGAATAAAACAAAGCATATATAAGTAAATAATCATGATAAAGCACTTTAAATATTTATCTTGAATAAAATGAATAACTCAATCATAAAAATTCAACGGTGATCTAACACCCATAAATGTTACGCCTCCTTTGGGAGTTTGCACCATTTACTAGTTAGACTAGGTCCCACCTAATTGTTAACATAACAACTAGCGTTTTCAATTTTAGCCTTGCAATTTTACTGACAAGAACTCTTGGGAGGATATCAATAAAATTACATTGAGTGTGCTACCAAGATATCGACCCTCAACTTTCTCTCACGAAAATCCCTCCTTGGGGAGTAGATCTCGTTTGAGTCCATTGTCTAGTCTATCCTTGTAAGGAAGTATACTGCTTAATTCCATTCATGGACGCCCATTGGGGGGATAACCAATAAATAATTAAGCTCAACTAACCTTGGAGGCCATAGGTGTTACAAAAACACCTTCTCCCACTCAATTATTTAAGGCGTGTGATTAAATCCCATAGAATGATTTACCAAGTTATCTAGATGTCAATTTAGATACCTAAATCATTCAATGCATGTTCATACCAAAAGAGATATATGAGTGGCACTCCTATTCTATATGACATGTTATCATACAATAACAAATATTGTAATATTTAAGCATAAAATAAATAGCAACAATTTTGGCCCATCCTAGAAAAACAAGTAAATTACAAAGAATTTGGAATACAAGATCTTCAAGTGGCCCATCAACCATACGCTCATCCTTCGGCCTCCACCCTTGGGATTGCACGGCCCACAACCCCACATAAGGGGCTGCCATGCGCAGCCCATTAGGCTTTGCAAGGCTGCCGTGCGCAGCCCACCAAGCTTTGGGCTTGCCATGCGCAGCCCAATCCACTCCTAGGGTGCGCACGGTGCTCGTTCTCGGTTCCGGTTGCTTCACGTCTTCGATTCTTCGATGTAGAACATGTTACAATTTAATTTAAACAAATAAAATTACTGCAGAAATTTTTTTTATTATTATTATACACAGCAGTAAAAAATACTGCACCTTTTTTTTTTTTAATACATTAAAAAACTGCAGCAATTTTTAATACATAAAAAAAAATATAGCAACTACCAAGAAGGAATTATGGCGATGATAGACCACCCTTCTTGTTACAATTCCGAAATCAAAATTACATTGAAAATCTAGGACCAAAATCGAGCAATAACAAACCACATAAAACATATATAAATCCATACATCACATGTAATTATATATGCGAATATCTAGAGTGCCATCTCTTTCTAAAACATGCATAATCACAATAAAAAGAAATCAATCCACGTATATATACATTAATTAATTAAAAGGGTTCAACCAGGCTTTGATACCAATTGTAGGAAAAAAAATATACCCGCAGCGGAAGCGAGACTAAAAAAAATAGTTTGAGTAGCTTTTAAATTTTTCCAATTTTATGAACCTTAAACCCTTTTGATTAATTAAAGATATATAATAAATAACAAAAGATTAATACCTCTTGTCACGTGATCCGATTGACTTACGTCGATGGTAATCCGCAAGATCTTCAATCCTAGCACGAACGTAGATCACCTAGGAGCGTGGTCTCCCTTTCTTTGAATTGCAAACCTGAGATCGGATATAACAAACTTTTCTTGATTCGTTAGTCCCAAAAACAATCTAAAGAAACCTAAGATTATTCCGGTCACTTTTGAGTTCTCAATCTTATGATCGAAACTCGCGTGAACCTTGATCGATGTAGTAAATACAAGCTTATTGATGAATAAGCAAACAATATACCATCAAAGAATAATCTATGTTCCTTTTGTTTTTAGTAGAATAAAAAACCTCTATCTATGAATTGAGAAGAAGAAGAAGAAGAAAAAATTATGCACATTAAACCCTTGGTCTGGCCGAAAATAATAATTGGCCTTATATGTGGCAAAATTTCTTCTCTTTCTTAACTAGGGTGGCCGAATTCTTTCACCAAAAAGGATTAGGGTTTCCGCAATTTTCACTCCAAAAATATAGGAGTTTTAGTTGCACCCTAATTCACTTTCTAAGAGTTCAAACCCTAATCCAACTCATAAATCTTTTATTCCTTATTTGACTAAAATAAAAAAACTTCTTATTTGATTAAATAAATAAAATTAATTATTTATTTCCTTGTCAAACAAGTCTTTTAATTTAAGTACACTACTACCAATAGTATACAAATAGGAATCATATTTCCTATTTAGAAAAGATTTGTTTCTTAATTAAACAATTAATTAATAAATTAATTAATACTTATTTAATTAAATAATGAAAACAAAATAATATTAAGGTTATTTTAACCACCTTGCCGCCCCATATAATAATATTGGGCCCAAATATTATTTTCTTATTTCATTAAATCCATAGGACTTTAAATAAAAAGCCCACATGTGAACTAGACCCATTCTTACTAAAAGAAACAAGCCCACATGTCATCCATTAATATATAAATATAATTGAGCAGCCCATTACATAAATAATGTGCAAATTATATTCTTAATATATTAAATTCAATTCTAGATGGACCCTAAATCGGTCCGATAGAATATATCAAGTGATCCATGCAAGTCCGTGTGGATTGGGGATCTTGGCGGGCTATCTAAATTTAAGCTACAATAGACATAACCTAATCACAATCAACAAATGATTCACTTAGGTCTGATCCATTAATTTTAACTCATTCCACTAAAGAGCTAAAATTGAACTCTTAAATAAAGACAGAAAAGGAAGATGTTTCCTCATTCATACCCTAGACAATCATATTGGAGATAGTGTATCCTCGTGATTAATATCAGTAATCGCCAAGAGTTTATAGACCGCCTATAACTCTCCAAGTTACCATATTTACTCATATGACCACGTTTTGAACTTGGATATTTTGACTTGTCCAGAAGCCATGTTTTCAATAGACACTATTGAAAACTCAACGTTGAGATTTAATATCCAATTACCTCAAAACATCCATATGATGATATTATACTCTCATTTAATAAATGGAGCCACGATGTCCATATCTATAAATGAAGTCCTCTATCGATTAACAAATGAATATCACCAAACTATCGAGGATAGACTATGCGATATAATCGTACTCATTGATAGCTCAAATGATATCACCTGCAACCATAAGTCCATAATTTATCTCAGGATTAAGATAGACTCTCCGATTGTCCTAATAATGAAATTACTTTTATCTACTGACGGTTATAGATAAAGTATTTCATTGTGATCCTGTTCAATGCACCCAGTGCACTAGATTCTTTTGCTCGAAGACACTCCGATGATTTTAGACTCATCATATCTCATTTGATCCCACTCAAATGCTAGCAAAAGAATTCTACAACTTTAACAAGATAAAGGTGCCCAACCTTTAACTTAAGTTGTGAACGATATTCAAGATTAACTAAAGAATTGTGTCTACCACATACATATCCAGATGTATAAACAATTCTTCTTTTCTCATAGTCTTTAGACCTTATGATTATTTACTTTGACAATTATTAGACTATAAATGCTATAAGATTTGTTTAAAACAGAAATCACTTGTTTTAGGGCGAAAAAGATGACTTTCGTGGAGACATTTGCATCGTAACCGTTTTGCGCCCCAAGGTTGCCATAGCAACAAAATGGCGACATTTGCGCCACATCAGCGAATCAAGCAGTTATCAGTACATGTCCAAATGCCAATATAAATACAGAGCCCCTTTGTCTTCAACAAGCATCCAACACATTTTGAGAGCATGAATTCACTCAGTTGAGATCTAGATTTCTCCTCCATTGTTCATCTTTCATCATCCTCTATTTCTATACTTGAACTCACATTTTTCCATCTAAACCTCAACACCAAACCTTTACTACTTCCCTAAATCATTCCTCTCCTACCATTCTCTACACACAAATACCTTTGTCACTCTCCATTAGACACCCATATTCCAAGACACATTCTCTTCTCTCACTTTTTGCACTAGGAGCATAAAAGGAAAGGAATGATCAAACATTAAAAAAGAAGGCCCAAGGGTGATTTCCTCATTTATTAGTTGCTTTCCATTTTATTGCTAAGATGTGTAACTAAACCCCTAATCTAGGGGATAGATTTGAGGAACATTTGGTTGTGGCTATTTGCTTTAGCTTTGTAATGAATCTCTTTATGTGTTCTATTCATTTATTCATTAGATTCTATTCACTATGTGATTGACTTATATATCCACTTGTTAATTGCAATCTTGTTTAGAGTAATATGTTATGCAATCATATTTGGATTGACACCCTTGTATGATTAAGAACCCAATGAATAGGATATATTAGTGGTGGGTATATCAACCCCACTAATCTAAGCCTCAATTGGTTAACATAGAGAGATTGGTCCATTAAAGTGGCTAAAAAGGTATTACCCACACCTATTTGCTAATCAATCTATTCCTTAGCATCTATATTAATTGTTTACATCATTTATCTTATCAAGGTTGTTGAGTCTTTTATTTTTCATATCACTTTTGCATTTTTATTTTTAGTAGTTAACTTTGGTGGTTTATGAAACCACACATCTATCACATATTATGATTTATTTTACTTGTTTGAAGATTAGTCAATCTATATAACATAGCACTTTATATCCCTATGGAACGAACTTGCTTACCACTTGCTACAAAATCATACCATAAGGGATTTTAAGTGGCTTAAAAAGGGTTTTCAAAAGATCAAACTAATTACATCATTTTGTGAGCATACGACGACTCATCATGGGGCAAACTGGTTCTGCTCGCTGCATGAGGTTGCTTTAGCGAGCTGTCACAAGTTAGGCAATCCAGTTCATGTGTCATCGAACAAGTTTGTGACCTAAGATTGTTTCTAAATCTGGTGCCATCATATGACCCTTACTGATTTGTTAATGATAATTGTTGGTTTATTCATTATGACAATGATTTCCTTCTTTTATTCTGGATTGTTCTTCTTGGATTTCCGAATTGTGATTGATTTGCCAAAATATCGTATGTCGCGAACCTTGCTTGTGGGGCAAGCTGGTTCTGCTCGCTGCATGAGGTTGCTTTAGCGAGTTGTCATGAGTTAGGCGATCCAGTTCATGTGTCGGCGAACAGGTCTGTGACCTAAGATTGTTTCTGAACCAGGTGCTGTCACATGACCCTTACTGATTTGTTAATGACAATTGTTGGTTTATTCATTATGATGATGATTTTCTTTTCTTATTCTAGACTGTTCTTCTTGGATTTCTGAATTGTGACTAATTTTTCAAAGATATTGTATATCGCGAATCTTGCTTGTGTGGCAAGCTGGTCCTGCTTGCTGTATGAGGTTGCTTTAGTGAGCTGTCATGAGTTAGGCGATCCAGTTCATGTGTCGGGGAATAGGTATGTGAATTAAGATTGTTTCTGAACTCGGTGCCACCACGCACCCTTACTGATTTGTTGATGACAATTGTTGGTTTATTCATCATGACGATGATTGCCTTTTCTTATCCTGGATTGTTCTTCTTGGATTTCCGAATTGTGACTGATTTGCCAAAGATATCGTATGTCGCAAATCTTGCTTGTGTGGCGCGCTGGTCCTGCTCGCCGTATGAGGTTGCTTTAACGAGCTATCACGAGTTAGGTGATCTAGTTCATGTGTCGGCTGATCGTGCTAAAATTGTGCTATATTTTGGCCGTCATTTCAATGTCTTTTGTCTCATTTTCATGTATATTGATGTGTCTAATAGACTCTTTTCTAGTGATTGCAGGCTTTCAATATTGTTAACCGCTAAAAATAACCAAGGGGAATCAAAAAAACACTTCCCGGGGCATACCATGATAGAACCAAAGCTGAGACAAGGTTCCTGGTCCATCCAGTTTTACCCTGATTCCGATACAACCGTGCCTAGTGCGATCCCCATCCCGCCTTCAATTTTCATCCTCTAAGAATGTCTAGTTCCTGATACAACCAGGACTTCCCCGATACCGTAATAATTAGGTCTAGAGCGACCCCACACTGTTCCCCAATTTTGGTTCCTGTGAGGTACTAGGGCATCCAGTGCAACCGGAGGCAACCACGGTGATGTGGAGTTTTGGTCCATCGGGTCGAACCAGAGCTGAGATACCTGAGTTGCCCAAAGCCTCCTAAGAAGCCAAAGGTGACCTAAATAATCAAGAACAATCTAGAACCTCCACCAAAGTCGCTAACAGACCCGTAAGGGGCTGATCCAAGCCCTAGCAGAAGGGCCAGCTCAAGCAAGGAAGAAACCTAGCAGAGAACAGGGGTTATGTGGACATTAATTTTGCCCAGTTGACAATGGAAGGGAAAGATAAGGAATCAACGGTCTCGATAACGCTATGTCGACCAGCACCAACGGCCCGATAATGGTCTAGCTCAGCCATGTAAAAGGTCAATCTCAATCATCACCAAAGAGGGAACCTGAGTTTCAGCAAATAGAAGGGATGCAAAAAGCACCTAGGAAGAAAGGGGAAACAATGAGAAGGAGCCCCTGATAGTGGCAGCGTGACAAACGTTGTCACTGTTCTTCCAGCAAACTCCAATTATGAAAGTGACTTTTCTAGCCAGCTCAAGCACCTTCAGCCAACTACAATTGGGGAAAGCGCCACATTACCACTTACGAAGTACCTACATGGACATTAGGGCATAGATGGGACAATCCTAGCTGTCCAAGATGCATGTCTCGCCCATGTCGATACAGATAAACGGTAGAGATCTCCTAACAATTATCCCGCCTAAAAGAGAGATCTCCTACCTACCTACTAGACTGTCAAGTCAGCCTTAAGGCCCAATTGGGGCAATCTCGACCCTTCTGAGCGTGTGTCATGGTGGGCCCAAAACAAAGGAGCGGTGAGGATCATGCCAAGGATTCCCATGTAGAAGGATCCTCATCCCTTCTGCATACTTGGCACTCTATAAATACCCCAACTCTAGAAGAATTATGGGTAGGACTTTGGCTAGACTTAGAGAAAAAAATAGAGAGTTTTGCTACTATAGAACGACTGGTCTTAGGTTTTGAGACACAAAATGGTGTAATCTTAGCTACTATAGAACGACTGGCCTCCTTGATAGGAGCCCCATTTTGTGAAGAAAGAAAGAGAGAATTGTAAACCCCCCCCCCCCCCCCTAATAAATATTGTTACTTAATCCCATTAATGAGAATAATCGTGTTTTATTCATTCATACATGAGCTAATGTCTTGTTGATGTAGCATATTTCGTGTTATGTCCATACCTAGCCACGACTGGTACCGGCACTCTTAGGAACTGGTCTTGGCTAGCTATTGGCGCGGTCCGGTCTACACAAATCAAAAATCCCGCTGCTCACGTCTGATCCCGGTACCTCTATAGCGGCAGAACCGTAACCCAGCTCGCCAGTCCACGCTTGGGCCCCTCCAACCACGGAGCACCGCTTCATCCAGTCCGAGTGTTATTTGGGAATCAATGCCCGATTTTTAGGATAACATAGATAATTCAGGTTTTGGAGATGGAAAGCGGGATTCTTGGACACGAAACAAGTCGGAATTCAAGAAAAGCAAGCTCTAGCGCGAGATTGATTATATTTGCAATTAACCTTTAGTAATTAATCAATCTTTGGTATAATTCACATTTTCTATGGCTTTTCATTTGTGTTTTTGGTTTGATTTCTTGCATGCATGTTGATCAACTTTGCATGCAAGCATTTATTAGGCCTAGTGAGTAGTTGGATTTCATGGGTAGGTGACTATTTATGTATGGGTCTTCATTATTTACTCATTTTAAGAGCTAAGTTTAATTATTTCATAACCTTGTTTAGTAAAATTGCTCACATGTATTAATTTCGAAATTTCCATCTCATCACCTCTCTGAGACCTTATTATGTTAATTTGGTGAATTTAGCCTTTAATTGATAATTGGTAAAAGAACACATACCATAGATTTGATAATAGTGCTTAATTGTGATTGATTAGTGAATTAGGTTGTTGCTTATGTTGCATTAATCCCCTAACATCCCCATTCCATATCAAATTCTCAATTTCTTTTATTAGTTAGTCATAATTTAAGTAAATAGTTTATCACGTTGTAGTTGGTAATTGAGTAGTCAAATATGTAAAGATAAAATGAGTAGTTAGTTATAGTTAATGTTAGTTGTAATTGCCTTAATCATCCTTGATTTGCTTTATTTGCATATTAGCCAAGCTAGGCAAATTGGTTTATTACAATAGTTGGTTGATCGCTCTAAATATGTATATGTTTTAAGCGCCCATTTACTATCTTTTGTATTCATTTCCGAGTGCTTTTTAAGTGTTTAATTGTATATATAGTTGTTTTCAGGTATTTTCCACGGCCGAGAGTACTTTTGCTCCAAAGTGGAGAATTTAGGTCAAAGAGAGGAAAAATTGGAATTTTGAAGACTTCCGTGAGTCCATGTCGTAGAAGTAAGTCACAACAAACTTCCAATGATTTCTGCTAGAGCATTCTACGGGATCATCAGACAGAACTGGTAGCAAAACAATATCACTGAACTTTTCGGATTCACTTCTACGAGTTACAGAAGGCAATAGAAGCAAGCAGCAAAACATCTAAGGATTCTACGAGTTCATTCTGCAAGTTCATTGATCAAACTTAGTCGTAGTCCTTTCCCAAAAGATTTTGCTACTTCCATTCTACGAGTTCCATCTAGCAGTGTGAAGAAGCAACGACCTACATTAGTCTTCTGCGACTTCATTCTGCGAGATCAAGTCGCAGAGGCCTGCCACATCAACAGTTAACTTGATTTTTGTCCACTTTTTCTCACCCACTATATATATAAACTTTTCTTTATAACCTAAAAATACACACAAAGATTTAGAGGAAGAAAAATACATAGATAATTAGAGATAGAAAGAGAGGAGACCTTTACTTTTACATCATTCACTCCTTCCTAATAGAATTAGATTTAGTTCTTAGATCAAAATAGTTCTTAGTGTTAGATTAGATCTCAAGTTAGCTTTCTACACACTTTCATTCACACCTCTCTTATAGATTAGTGAGAAGGTGTCCTAGAAGTGGTAGTTGAAGAAGTTTGTTGTTTGTTATCCAAGTCAAGGAACTCATCCAAAGACTATGGGTTGTATCTTGTCCTCTCTCTATTTCACTTTTGTATTTATTACCATGATGTGTAGCTAAATTATTTGAAATGTGAGGGATTGATGCTCATTTGTAATTAACTTTGATCTAAATCAATCTATTAATGATATTTATCTTACCTTGTTGTTGCTTGCAATTAATGTATGGATCTATACATAATCTTGTATGCAGGCACTTATTATGCTTTTGAGTGTTTGGATTGTTATTAAATGTGCTAGAATAGGCATGGCCTTGTCCTTCACTCTTTTATGGAGTAAATATGGATCGTGCATAACCAAGCCTCTTGATTTTTCTCACCCTTTGAGATTTTGAAATTCCCAACCTATCACTCTTCTGATATCTTAGGTTGTGTAATTGGTGATTTTCTTGCTTAATGAATACTTGAAATATCACATGGTTGGTAAGTGAATGGTCCTTAGTAGAGAATGATGGATGATTAACGTTGTTACTTATGTTTTATTGATTCCCTTACCGTAAGCCCTAGAGCTGCGCAGCGGAAGAAATTTATAGGTTTAAAAAAAAAATGTTTGAATCATATTCGAACAAAAACCCTTTTGAAAATTATTTTAAGCAACTTCTAATAACTATGTATGATAGATAAGAATAAATAAGGTAAGATTTGTAATCATACCTCAAGGCTAACTCCTTCGTTCCTTCTCTTGTTGATATCACTTTCCAATTTGTACCACCAGATCTTCCTCGCTATCTCCCATGTTCTAACAATTACGTGTGGGCACGGCCTTCAGGAGGTTGAATGGAGGTAGAAGAAAACACACAAAACAACTCTTGCCTTATGTAGGTGAAGTTAGGCCACCCTAAAAAATATTAAGAAAAAAAAAAAAAAAAGACTTTTTTCTTCTTCTTTTTGTTGTTGGCCGCACACCTCTGATGTTTATTTTTTCTTTTTTGTTTTCACGTGTATCTAGGGATGACCATTTTCCCTCGGGGCCCCAAATCCCCACTCCCTCATCCCCATTTGGGGGGGATTTTTGGGGGAAAATAGGGAAATGGGGAGGAATGGGGATGAAAATCATCCCCAAATTAAAATGGGGATGGGGATGGGGGTAAGTGCCCCCATCTCCATTTCCCCATTTCCCCCAAATATAATATATAATATATTAATATATTTTTATTTTTATTTTTTCAATATTTTTATTCTTACTAACTATATATACATCTTTATTATGTAATTTTTGTATTTAATGTTATTTTGTATTTGAATTTAATGGATTGTATATTTTTTTTATTATGTAATTTTTAATGATATAGGGAAAATGAGGGAATGGTGAAACGGGGGACCCGAGGGAAATGAGGAAACGGGAAAAAATGTGGAAAAATGGGGAAAACGGGGAAATGGGGATAGGGATGGGGGGACCTCCCCCCAAAACTACCTCATCCCCATTTCCCCATTGGCCATCCCTAAGTGTATCACTCAATTATTTAATTGACTATCTTTTAAAGTCTTTTAATTAACTTGATATGATAGGTTTTTTTCTTCTTTTTTTATTTTTTTATTTTTAATATCAAGCATTCAAAAAACAAATATCATTTATCTTGTTAATCTTGATATCTTATATCATGATATGGTTTCAAGTGACCTCGATTAAATAGGATTCTAAATCCCATTAAATTCAATGTTGTCACTGTGACTTGAACCCATGACATGTTAAAGACTAAATAATCAATATTACTTTATATCTTTGCTTTGGTCTTGGTTCGAACCCTTGACCTCCACAAAATAAGTAATTCAATTAATAATTTATAATTATTAATACAATTAAATAATCACATTATTTAATATAATTAATTATTAATCCATTAATTAAATAATCACATCATTGATTGCTTCATTTTTACACTAAGTGTAGCCCCATTTCCATATCATTTTGAGTTTATTTCTCGGGTAAAACCGGGTATTTAATATTATAAAATAAGTGTTTCAGGTATTTATGGAGTTCAGGGGCATTGGAGTAATTTTGGAGAATTAGGGGTCAAAGTGAAAATATGAGGAATAGATTGAAGATTCTGTGATTAAAGAATAGTTGAGGGGTTCCTTCTGTAATTTTCCAGCCAACGCACAGCAGCTCGCCACGTCATTAATGAAACGGTGAGTTTCATGTGTGGGTCGCGCCCGACCCGGCCCAAGATCCGACAGGCCCAACCGGTTCATGCCCAGATGCTGAATGCACCCCAGATCCCTGCTAAGTGCACCCCTGCAGTCAGAGTCAGCGCCACGTCAGCATCAATACGGCGTCGTTTAGGGGCAGCAACACATCAGCGTGACGTCATGATGACGTCACGTCGTCTTCAACCTCTGCTGACCCGGTTCAGACCCGCGTGGGTCGACCCGACCCGACCCGGATCGCGACCCGATGCAAACCCGGCCCCGTCCGACCATTTTCTGACGTGTTTTCCGGCGGTTTTCCGCCCAGATCGACGGCCGGAGCTTCCCCCGTCCGTTTGGCACCATTTTTAGGCCTCCATGCGTCACTTTTCCATCTCCTCCAAACCTTCCAAGCTTCCATGGCTTCCACACCTCCAAGTCACCAACCGCGGCAAGCTAGCGGCACCCTAGCGACAGAAATCTCCTAAATTCGCCGCGGTTGAAGTGCCGCGGTCGTCCAACCGCGGCATCCTCGCGACAGAAACCTTCCGAGCTTGCCGCGGTTCCGTTGTCGCCTCCGCCAACCGCGAAAATGCCCAGACCGCGGCAGTCCGTCTCTTGGTCGTTTTGGACGAATTCTTGGTCGTTTTGGACGAGTTTCTTGCCCTATTTTGGACCCATATATATAGATCTCTTCATCTAAAGATAAAGAGGGAGGAGCCACACACAAAGAAACAAAACACTCTCCAAAGAGAGAAAACTCTCCCACTCCTCCAAGACTCCATCTTTCCTAAATTCCTACACAATCCAAGAGACACTTGACACCAATCTATGATCTTTTCTTGTTCTTGGGAGAAAGAAAGTTGAAGGAGCTTGAAAAAGGAGAGGAGCAAAAGGAAGAAGAGGAAGCTCTCCATTATAGTTTTCTCTAACTTTTTCTCTTTTATCCTTTGTTATAGCCATGTATTTATTTGAGATTATTTGTTGTATGGCTATTAGTTGTAATATGAGCTAAACTTTCATTGTTAGGATTTGATGAACCCCACCCATGAATATTTATATGTATTGACCTTTGTTTATCCCTTATGTGCAAGATTGTTGTTTGTATGGGTATTTTTGTGTGCTTAATGCTTTTCAATTGGTTGATCTCCTTTTGAATGAATTTTTTGTGGTGTGTTATGTACTGACCGGAGACGCACGCCACGTGCTCGATAAAATGCCCTCTATGCATGTCTAGAAAAGTAGACCTACTTAGGCTAGCGTATAGGATTCCCTAGTGTGCCAAGGTTCTTAATGAACTCATTCATATATTCCGAGTAATCGAGAGATAGGCTTGGGTATGATTTTGGGTGCGATCTATTCTACTCGACCGAGATTGTGGGTTAACATTTGGGTGCATGAATCTATGAATTACATGAGTATGTTTTGGGTGAATAATTGGGTCTAGAACGGAAATCGACATAGGGTGGGGTGTAGTCAAATCCTAGCATATTTCTCTCTATTATTACACTTGTGTTTATTTTCGTGTTATTTCTTTTTAGTTTAGTTTAGTTTAATTTACTTAATTGGAAAACCAACCTTTTTGTTTGTTTGAATAGCAAATAGACTAATCAATTTCGGTAATCGGTCACTCGATCCCTGTGGGAACGAACTTTACTTACTATTGTGCTACTCTCCGACCTCGTCCTATTTCGAGTGTCACTTGAGTGATAGCCAATCATTCAATTAATAGCATAAATAAAATTACTTTTGTAACATAATTAATTGGACCATCCAATTAATTATCTGTGACCTTTGTTACCATCAATGTTCCGGGTTAACAAGAGGACATAATGGACCCACAGTCTTGAGCTCTAATAATCCTTAGAAAAAATTCATTAAACTCTTTAATTAATATTTTATGATTATTAATCTCAGAGTTACTCCACTAAAAACTCAAGACTGTACTCTTGTAACTGTAAATGCTTTTACACAAACCTTAATTTAGTGTCCATCGATACAGCTATTATATATGGTATTATCCTCCATAAGTAGTTCATAATTAAAGCTGGGTCATAAAGTCCATTATACCTCTCTAATTATATCTTTTCCATTAAGTACCATTGATTCTCTAATGAACAATTATATTCCTCATTCCTTTATGGAAGAAGGAGAGCGCTCTTATTGTTGAAGCCCTGAATCAACCCTTAAGGGAACTGCTTTTCTACTTTGCACAAGAAGGAGTAGATTCCAATATTATGTACAGACCTTCCCAGCCACAAGCCAAACCGCGATTCCAAGATACAGAGATATTGATCGAGAATGCTATTCCGATCTCACCCATGGTAAATCAAAAACCATGATCTAACCTAAAGGAGTCAGTAAAACACTCAGGATTAAGATCAACCATATACAACCATCATTTGTCGATATATATGAATCTCCCCATGTAATGGATATTGAGGAGAGATTCATATAGATCGTGGCCCAGTCCTTTATGATCACATTATATAAGGTGTCTCCATTCTCATATCATCATATGAGTAGTCTAGGATAAGACCACCTTATATTACGGAATGGACCGCAACTGTAGATTAATAACAAATAAAGTACTCAGCTTCATTTGCTCTCCACAGACTTTTTAGATTGCACATCTCAAAATGAATTCCTCTATATATGACACTTATATACTCAGTTTGAGATTATATCCGGCAATCTTAGATGTTTAGCACATATGATATAAAAGTATGAGACATATAAATAGAATGAAAATGACTACTTCTTTTATTTATAATCAATCATCATTTATATATTACAAGCTTTAGGGCAAAAAACCCAACAATCTTTCACTTGCACTAAAGTAGGTGAGACATATCTCATAATCCTAGACCCTCTAGGTGACCTTCAAAAACTTTAGCCGTTAAGGTCTTCATAAATGGATCAACATGATTATCTAGTGATGCTATCTTGGTCACGTCGACATCTCCTATATGCATTATTTCTCTGATGAGATGATACTTCCTCTCTATATGCTTCCCTCATTTTATGGCTTTTTGGTTCTTTGGAATTAGCCATATCACCACTATTATCAAAATAAAGTGTAATGGACTTATCTAGGTCTGGAACAACTTCTAGGTCAATCAAGAACTTACAGAGCCATACAACGTCCTTAGCTACTTCACAAGCAACTACATATTCAGCTTCCATGACACTCATCCACACTATGGCTCCACCACCAAGGGTGAATATTGATTTAGACGTGGATTTCTAAGAAGCTGCATATCTTAACGGGATCATATCCTGTCATGAATATACTAGCATATAGTTTCTCGTTCTCCAAAGATACTTGAGAATAGTCTTTACTATAACCCAATGATCTAATTATGGGTTGGACTAAAACCTACTGGCTACTCCCATTGCGAAGCAGATATTCGGTCTTATGTATAACATAGCATACATGAGATTACCTACTGCTGATGCATAGAGAACTTGTCTCATATCCTCAATCTCTTGAGGTGTCTTAGAAAATTGTTCCTTAGACAAGTGAACTCTATGCTTGGAAGGTAAATTACTTTTCTTAGAGTTCTGCATCGAGAATCGCACAAGTACAATGCTTGAGACAATGCCAAGAGTTTGTTCTTACAATCCCTTACTAATTGGATCCCTATAACAAAACTCGACTCTCCCAAATCTTTCATTTGGAATTGGCTTGCCAGCCAGCCCTTTACTTTCGATAATACCCCTACATCATTCCCAATTAGTAAGATATCATCTACGTATATAACTAAGAAAACTATCTTATTGTCAATAATCCTCTTGTAAACACAAGGCTTATAGATGTTTTGCTTAAAGCCATAGGTTTTGATAGTATAATCAAACCTAATGTTTCGAGATCTAAATGATTGTTTCAATCCATAAATGGACCTTTACAGCTTGTAAACTTTATGCTCTTAATCATGGGACACGAATCCATATGGTTGCATCATATAGATGCTTTCATCAAGATTGCCATTCAAAAATGAAATTTGGAAAATATTTTAACGTCCATTTTCCAAATTTCATAATCAAAATAGGCAGCAATGGATAAGAGAATCTGAAAAGACTTAAACATAGTTAGTGATGAGAATGTATCTTCATAATCGACCCCCTCCTTTTAGGTAAATCCCTTTGCCACTAGCCTTGCCTTGAAGGTCTCTACCTTCCCTTCTACTCCTCTCTTTCCTTTATAGATCCACTTACATCCAATGGGTTTTATCCCATCTGGTAAGTCTACAAGTTCCTAGACTGAGTTGTAGTGCATGGACTCCATCTATAGATTCATGGCTTTAAGTCATTCATCTTTGTTAGAATCTTCCATTGCATGTTTAAATGACAATGGATCATCCTCACTATCATTAGAGACAACACTATATGCCTTCCTAATACCTAAATATCGATCAGGTTGTCGTACAACCCTTCTATTACACCTAGGTGGTAGTATGGTTTGACTAGGAACCATCTGACTCTCAGACATAGGTGGAACAACAACTTTTATTGATTGAGCACTGGTCATACCAGGCTCTAACTCATTTAACACAATCTTACTCCGAGGTTTATGATCACTCATATAGTTATCCTTAAGAAACATTGCATTTGTTGATACAAACACTTCGTTCTCTTTGGGACTATAGAAGTGTTCACCTCTGGTCTCTTTAGAATAACTTGCAAGTAAACAGACCATAGATTTAGGGTCTAGCTTTCCAGTTCTGTTCTTCAGTACATGTACTAGACAACCCCATATGCGAAAATGTCACAAACTAGCTTTATGACCATTCCACAACTCTAGGGGAGTCTTAGGAATATATTTGGATGAGACTACATTCAAAATATAGGCCGCTGTTTGTAGTGCATATCCCTAAAAAGAGTTTGGTTATGATGAGGAATTAATCATAGATCTCATCATTTCTATCATGGTTCTGTTTCTCCTCTCCGTAACACCATTCTGTTGTGGTGTTCTAGGAGCTGTGAGTTAGGACACAATCTCATGCTCAACCAAGCAATCTTCAAACTCCTAGCCAAGATACTCACCTCCACGATCCAATCATAGAATCTTGATAGTCTTGCCCAATTGATTCTCAACTTCAGCTCGGAATTCTTTAAACTTTTCAAAAGTTTCAAACTTATGTTGCATTAGGTAGACATATCTATATCTTGAGTAGTCATCTATAAAGGTGACATAATACTCATAACCACCCCTTACTTTAACATTCATTGGTCTACAGATATCTGAATGTATAAGCTCTAGTGGTTCTGTAGCTCTAAGTCGTTTTCTAGTAAAAGGTCTCTTAGTCATTTTACCTTCTAAACAAGATTCAAAAATAAGTAAGGTGCCGACCTTTAACTGATTTAAAAGTCCGTTTTTTACCAATCTGTCTATCATATCAAGGTTGATATGGCTAAGTCTCAGATGCAATAGATATGTTTCATTATCTAGAGAAACTTTTTATCATTTTGTTTTAGGTTTTTCAACTTTAAACATTTCAGCATTGATCAGTGTTGTATGTATTAACGATCTCAATACATACAAGTTGTTTTCAATTGGGCAGAGTAATGGTGACTGGTTGCTGGGTGGCTCGAGACAACCCATGGTGAACCAGGACTATCATGGAAATTGCGTGAACAGTGATAGAACTGGAAGCTAATGGAAGGTAGGGTGACGGCTAACAAAGTTGACGGTGCTGAGGTCTGAGATCTAGTGAGGGATATCAACTAGTAGGGTTTCAAAATAATTTCCAAGAAAGGTCCTGCTAATACTTAATAGGGTTGGCAAAACCAAAAACCCCGATGGTTCTTAAATGATTAGACCTTGGCTATGGTTATAGACAAGGTACCTAGTAGACTCGCATTTATGAAAAAAAAAAAATGTTTAGGTTAATTTCTCTCATTTTTCACTTCATATAAGGTTAGCAAAATAGACAGGGTCCATTGGACCCTGTCCTTGTCCTCATGATGTAGCTTAGGTATATACTCGAACCGCATCAGCTAAAGATCCAGATGGATTTTATCCAATTAGATTCGCAATAACTACGGGTCGGTTATGGTTCTTGACCAGGTATACTTTAGACCTGCAAATAAACCTAACTGCATATCCTTATTTTTTTTTTTAAAAAAAAGGTTTTCAATCTCCCTCATCTCTCATTCTCTCTCTTCTCAAATGAGAAACCATAACCAACTCTATTGCCGCCATAACCATCATCACCGCCGTCAAAGGTTCTTTAACCTCCTACCTAAAGTCTGGCCCCCCTCGCTTCTCCTCCCTAACTCTGCCGTCGACTACACCTTCCCTTGTAATAGATATGTCATCGTCTTCTTGATCCCAAAATCGATACCATCTCTAGGTATGGCAAAAATTAGTGATAGGGTTGATTTTGTTTATAGGTTTTGAGATCATGAATTGAGATTCCAAGTTCCAATAGAGATTGGGTTAGGTTTGTAATTTTTATTGTTATTAGAAAAAAAAAAAAAAGACATGGTGGAGTCTTAAAACAAAAGCCAACGAGAGTGAGAAAGACATAGGTGTGTTGTCAATTAAGACATGGTGGACTCCAACTTAGGATTTGATTTCAAAGTTTTTTCTCGCTTTCCCTTTTCTTGTTGATGTACTGTGAAATGGTTGAATTTCATTATTTGTTTCATTTTTTTTTTAAAGATGTTTCATTTTTTTTCTAGTCTAACTGTCCTGGTATTGATGATTTTTGCCAATCAAAATATAAAATTTTTTTTAGATATAAGTATAATTATTTTTTTCTCTTATGTTTACGTATAATTATTTCTTTTCATTTTATGTTTTAAAGTTTTACTTTATGTTATTTTGGGTTGTAAAATGTGGAATAGACGAGGAAGAGTTATTAGCATTCATATGATTTTTTCTTCCTTTTTTGTGTTTTGTGTTTTGTGTCTTTGATGTGTTGATGCGTTGATGTATGGAGAAATATTGAAAAAGTGGAAGTGAAATAAACCGTAGTTAGAATTGGATATGGGTTGTATGAATGCATATTTGAGTTTATTGTTTTAATTGGATATGGGTCGTAAGAAGTTTGAATTTTAACGTCCTTGGATCTTAAAACTTATCAAATGTTTAAGAGTTCCAAAAAAAAAAAAACAAATGAGTTTTCTATCACCACACAAATCGTGGTGTGATGTGGTAATGACAAATAACTTACCATTAATTGATTTGGATATTTATGTTGAATACGTTTATTTGATTGTGGTGATAAAAATTCAGCCCCAAAAATAATATCCAAAAAAATCGGATAGAAATAATTTGGGTAAAAAATCCAGGTCATAAATCTAGGTCACATATAGGTCTTAGTAATCCTCGGATATTTAGAGGGTCTGATCCGGGTTTGAACACTTTCATTTTTTGTGGATATTTTTTGGATCTAGTTCTGAGTTGGATTTGGATCTATATTTTGCAAACCCTTCATGCCTTCTGTTCTCTTTATTTTGAAGGGAGAATTGTCTTTTAGTTCCCGTAGTTTGCCTTAATCTGCATTTAGTCCACGGTTTTTTGGAATTATAATATTTAGTCATTCTATGATAGAATCCGTCAAAAGATAGATTCTGTTATGTCAGACTTATTAAAAGACTGTTTTACCCTTTTATTTTTTTATTTTTTTATTTTTAATTAAATTTTGAAAATAGAAATTAACAAAAAAAATATGTAAATATGGTGTAGAACCAAAAAAAAAAAAAAAAAAAAATTTTTTTTTGTAAATATGGTGTAGAACAAAATAAAAATAAAAATTGTTGATCTACAAATGCATATCTTAATCAATTTTTTTATAATTTTTATAATTTTTATTTATTTATTTATTTATTGTGAATCTGGCATATCTTTTATCAAGGAAACAAAATCAACTGGATACCAAAATCAACCAAAATCAATTCGAAATCAAACCGAAGTCAATTAAAATCAAACCTAAATCAAATTAAAATCAAACAGAAATCAAGAACTGAAAAAAAAAAATAAAAAAATCATCTCCTAGACCCAACCCATTCAAAATCAATTCGAAATCAAACCTAATTCAATTAAAATCAAACCAAAATCAAATTAAAATCAAACATAAGTCAAAAACTGAAACAAAATCATCACCCAAACCCAACCCAATTTGAAATCAAACTGAATTCAATTAAAATTAAAATCAAAATAAAATCAAACAGAAATCAAGAACTGAAAAAAATAAAATAAAAAAATCATCTCCCAGACCTAACTCAATTCAAAATCAATTCGAAATCAAACCTAATTCAATTAAAATCAAACCAAAATCAAACATAAGTCAAGAACTAAAACAAAATCATCCCCTAGACCCAACCCAATTCGAAATCAAACTGAATTCAATTAAAATAAAACCAAAATCAAATTAAAATCAAACATAAATCAAGAACTGAAAAAATATCATCACCTAGACCTAACCCAATTCGAAATCAAAACCCAGAAACCCTAGATCTTCAGCCAGGAAAAAATCACTAGTTACCAAAATCAAAATCAAACCTAAAAAACCTAGCAACCTTAGATCTTCACTAAACCTAAAAAACCCATAAACCCATAAACCCTAGATCTTCATCTTCACTAAACATAAAAAAACCCTAGATCTTCAGCCAGAAAATCCAATCGAACCCAAAAAACACCCACACCCAAACCCAAACCCAAACCCAAACGTCGACGAAGAAGAAGAAGAAAAGAGAGAAAGAGATCGGTTTAAGGTTTGATGATGAAGATGAAGAGATGAGGAGATGAGAGAGAGAGAGAGATGATCAGATGAGAGGTCGTGCGAGAGAGGAGAGAATGGTGTGATAGATTTTTTTTTTTATTATTTTTTCATTTTTTTATTTTTTTATTTTAATAGGGATATTTATTGATTTCATTTTTTTTATTTTTATTTATTGATTAAAAACTAAACCTTCTAGAAAGTAGAAACTGTTTTGTAAACTACCTATTTACCCTTATTGACTTAACAGAATTCAATGAAATCCTAACGGAATTGGATGGTAGGGACTACAATCCCTATTGTCAAAATAATGATGGACTAAATATTACAATTTCAAAAAACCATAGACTCAATGCAAATCAAGACAAACTACAGGGACTAAAATACGATTTTCCCTATTTTTAGTTAATAGATTAGAGCTTAGATTCCACATACCCAAAATCAACGGCTGAAAATGCAATGTTCTAATTTCGGCATTAAAATCCTAGCATCACGATCGAACGGATAAGACCAACCCACGAAAACAATCCTAGCCGTTGAAATTCTACCAACACCACTATATAAACGCCAAACTAGGGTTTTGCACCCCAGCAGCAGCACTTCTCATTTTCTGTCAAACACCGGAGGTACATTCGTTCAATTAACACATTTTCTGCTTTGAAATCCCATCTTTGTCTCTCTGTATATATTTCTCTAGGTTTGTTGTTTGAATGGATAGGCTTTTTTTTTTTTTGTATAACAGATCTGATGTTTGATTTGTTTGAGCTCAAAATCATGTTAGTTTTGTAATTTTATGTATATAATATTTATTTTTGTCTTAGTTTTGAGTTTTTAATATGGATTTCTTGCATGTTTTTAAATGATTTATGCTGGTTATGTAGTTTGTTGATTTCTTGTAGTTCAAAATCACTAATAGTTTTGTAGTTGTATATATAAATACGTGTTTAATTTATGTATTTTGATAAGGGTTTTAAGTGTTTTTGTTGATTTGTTTTAGCTCAAAATCCTTGTATTCTGAAAAGGATTTATAGTTTACTTGTGAATAAAACCAAGTTGGTGTTGAGTGATCTCTTGTTGGATGATTTGATTTGGAACCCCCAAAAGAGATTAGTGAGATTGATAATCAAGGCTGGAGTCTCGAAAAAGGGCTCTCTTTTTTTTGCCAAAACCCTTTTCAAAGGGTGTTTGGAAAGGAATACCAATGAGCTCGAGAATTGGCATAACTCTAATTTGCCATAGGCCTTTGGTTGGGGACCGAATCTGATCATCTGCTAGAGATTGTCTCAATCATCTGCTGTTTTCATTGCAATGACATATTATATATATGTAAATTTTCTTTATATTTCAAAGTGTTTCTTTCGTTCAAATATGATTTATTTACATAAATTTGGAAATTTTGTACATCATTTTTATTTTAATAATTGATTATCGCATGAATAGTATTTATAAAATTAATGAAGTTATATAATCTGAAAATTTTGATGGTAGTATATAGTTTGTGTTCAAAATAATAAACGGACCATTACACATATTATATGCATATTTTCATGATATTTAAGTTAATTTTTTTCTAATAAACGATGGACCATTTTGTCTTTGAAAGTTAACTCTTAACTAATTGTGATTATTCATTTGGACTTTAAGAATTATATTGAAAATGTTTTTTTATCATAGTGTTTTTATTTATTTTTTATGTTTTCTATTGAAAACTTTATCCTTATTTAATTTTATTATTACTGTTTTTTTTTTTAAAATTTATAATTTCCTAGGTTTTTGTACTTAATGATTGTTGTCTATGTTGCTACATTTTCATAACATTAATTATCTTAGAGTTTCTGAAATGTGTTCAATAATTTTCAAAATTTGTTTTGTTTTGCTTAATCATGTTGTTCAATGTTTTAAATATTTTTATTTTTGATATTTAATGATTGAAATCTGTGTAATTGATCTTTTATTAGTGTGGATGTGTACTTTATGTTGATTTGGTTCATTTGTAAACTTCAGCCCTGTTCTTATTAGAATGAAGTAACATTGAGTTTTGCAGTGAGAGCTATCAAGGATGTCTCATCGCAAGTTTGAACACCCAAGACATGGCTCTTTGGGGTTTCTCCCTAGAAAGAGAGCTGCCCGCCACAGAGGAAAAGGTTTTTATTGCTACTCAAGTCATTTTTATTAATTATCAAGGATTTGTTTGCTTACATTCTAGCAATGCAGTTGTAATATGTTTAGCTAAGATGACACTACCTGAATTCCCTATGAATTCTATGAAAACTCGAATAATGATTTTAAAGTATTGTTCCCATTGTGATTTTGCTATATCTTATGCTTTAGAAATTAAGTGATGAAGTTGGTATACTTTAATACTGTGTTAAATTTTTCTTGATATGGAAAATTTCCTTGTGATTGTGAGTTGTGACGGGGTTTTTATTTCCTTAATACTTATTGAATAGCTTCAAACCATTTTGCTATTTGTTTATCCAAGTTAGATTTGCCTTTGAACATAGCATATAAGCCTTCATTTCCTTTTGGATAAAGATAATCTCCTTAATCATTGCCTGTATAGATCTAATGGTCATCCATGCTAAAGGAAAAATGATTTCAAAACTTATATATTATTCACTTCTTGTGGTGGTACTTGAATAAGTATATAATATATGATACTGGATTGATGCTCTTGTTGTATTTCTTAATTTGATGTTTAACATTTGTTAGAAGGATAAATATTAAATGTCTTATTACCACAAGATCAATTCATATTAAGTGCTTTTTGGTGTACCGTAACTTCTTGTTATTAATTTAAATTACTAACTTTGTCAGCCCACATATCTTGACAAATTCAGTATTTCAGTGTATTGAAGGATAATTGTTTTTGTTGTAATTTGAATGATTTGTGACTATATCCCTTTTATACAAATTATTGGCTAAATGCTTTTATATCTAAAGCTGTACCAGTTGTTCATATGTATGTTTAACCCAGTTTGTATGCAAAGGTTGTGCTATGGCTTTGTTCATGTTTTAATTTAGTAGTTGTGATTCGTTTCTTCCTTTTGATTCTCTGTTGGTTTTTGCAGTGAAGGCCTTCCCCAAAGACGATCCCACTAAACCATGCAGATTAACTGCTTTCTTGGGATACAAAGCTGGGATGACCCATATTGTCCGAGATGTTGAGAAACCAGGATCAAGTGAGTCTGTTTTCTTATCTTTTTCATCTTCAAAATTGGTTTGACTTGTTGCAATTTAATCATTTCAAAGAATCTAGAGGAGAAATTGGATGGGCAGAAATTTTATAGTTTAGTTATTTTCTGTATTTGAATGTTTGATTGAATGTCTTACCATTGAATCCTTTTCCATCAGAGCTCCACAAGAAGGAAACATGTGAAGCAGTAACAATTATTGAGACTCCACCCATTGTGGTTGTTGGAGTTGTTGGTTATGTGAAGACACCACGTGGTCTTCGTTCTCTTTGTACTGTCTGGGCCCAACATCTCAATGAGGAGGTGAAGAGGAGGTTCTACAAGAACTGGTGCAAATCTAAGAAGAAGGCTTTTACCAAGTACTCTAAGAAGTTTGAAACTGAGGAGGGGAAAAAAGGCATCGAGTCTCAACTGGAGAAAATGAAGAAATACTGTACTATTATTCGTGTTTTGGCCCACACCCAGGTACTCTTCTCTTTTCTAATTTCATCTTTCTAATATCTTGTGTTCACTCATAATAAGATCTCAGAACCCAACATTGAGTTGATCCTCCTTTAGATGTTTAACAATGATGTGTACAAGTTATAGAGGCAGTGCTTTTCCCGTCTTTGGCTTTTGACATATTTGTACTTGAGCAAGTTTTTGGTACTTGTTTGATGCTGTGATGTATAATTTTTCAGAATTTGTATCTTCCAATTTTTTTTTTAATTCAGTTCTTTGTTCGATTTTGTAGATTAGAAAAATGCCAGGACTGAAGCAGAAGAAAGCCCATTTAATGGAAATCCAGGTGAATGGAGGGGATGTTGCTAAGAAGGTTGAGTATGCTTATAGTTTCTTTGAGAAGCAGATTCCAATTGATGCAGTGTTCCAGAAAGATGAAATGATTGACATCATAGGTGTTACCAAGGGTAAGGGATACGAGGGTGTGGTCACTCGTTGGGGTGTCACTCGTCTCCCTCGCAAGACTCACCGTGGTTTGCGCAAGGTAGCTTGTATCGGTGCCTGGCATCCAGCTAGGGTTTCCTTTACTGTTGCCAGGGCCGGGCAGAATGGTTACCATCACCGTACTGAGATGAACAAGAAAATTTACAAGCTTGGGAAGTCTGGCCAGGAGTCCCATTCTGCTATGACTGAATATGACAGGTTGGTATTTTTGTTGTGCCTTGTCTTTCAAGCTCTCGTTCATTAGATATCTTCAAATGACACTTATGGAATATTGTGTTGACCAGGACGGAGAAGGATATTACACCTATGGGAGGATTCCCCCATTATGGTGTTGTGAAAGAAGATTACCTGTTGATCAAGGGTTGCTGTGTCGGACCTAAGAAGCGTGTTGTGACCTTGAGGCAGTCATTGTTGAACCAGACATCTAGGTTGGCATTGGAGGAGATTAAGCTCAAGTTCATTGATACATCCTCTAAGTTCGGCCATGGTCGTTTCCAAACAACACAGGAGAAGTCAAAATTTTATGGAAGGCTCAAGGCTTGAGCTTTTATGCATGCTGAATTAGGGAAGTTTTGTCTTTAGACAATTTGCTGGTTTCAAATATTGGTTTGAATTCTGAGTTTTTAAGTTTTTGTTCTGTTACTGCTTGGGACTTTTTGTTCCAAGACAATTTAGCAATCATTTTATTATTATAGTTATTATCGATACTTTATAAATTAGGCATTGCTCGTCTTTCTCTATTTTGATTTTTTTAACAACAAATATGGGCCTCTTGTACTTCCGGGAACCAGATTTAATTCTGGTTTTATTGTTAAAAAAACATTGTTGAAACAATCCAAATGATGTAGCAAGTGAGTAATGCTAGATAATTTTAATAATTAACTCAAATTTCAATCTAAATGACGTGATATGTGAGTTATTATCATTATACATAACATGGATTATGTGGATAATGAAAAAAATCGTTTGTTATATCATCTTAATTGAAATTTGGGTTAAATTGTTGGATTGTCTAGCATTAGTGTATAAATATTATTTAGTTGAATTGATATTTGTTCTTAAATAACTTGGGGTGCGTGTTCTTTATTTTTTTATATAATAAAATTGGACTAACTTAAGGGGAAAAAGTATCATAAGAGATTATATGCTAAAAAACTTTAGATAGTATCTAAACAAATAGAGGTATGCAAACCACACCAAAAGAAAAAGAAAACATCAAGAAAAATGAAAAGACTCAAAAGAACGACGGGATAGAGAACCATCAAGAATCAGCATAAAGCTCCAAAGCATGCTTAGAAAGTGTATCTACAATCCGATTTCCCTCCTTGAAAATATGGGAAACCTGAAAATTCATCTGCGAGATCTGGAACATGCAGCGTTACTATGCCAGCGAACCCTCCAAGGAGCCACCTCAGAACGAAAAGAAAGAAGTTGAACTACATAAGAAGAATTGCTCTCAAGCCAGATTCGATGCCACCCATACTTCCAATCAAAATTAATGGCCAACGAAATCGCCAGAAGCTCGGCCTCAAACGCGAACCTTGACCAAAAGGAATAGCAAAGCAACCTTTCACAAAGGTTTTACAATTTCAAAATATACCATCATAACCACCAACCCCTGGAGAGCCCATGGCAGCACCATAAGTATTCACTTTCATCCAACCAGTAGCCGGAGGTGACCAAACCATACTCTTGAGCACCGAGGCTTTAGAAGGGCGATCCCGAAGACCAAATCGACGAAGAATCAAAAGGTCATCTATACAATTACGCTTACAACCAATCTCTAGGCGATTAGCCTCTAAAACCGCACACTAAACCAGAGAGGACGGATCTAAAGTCCACCGACTTCCCTTCAAAGATCCATTGATTACGGGCAGTCCACACCGCCCAAATCATTGCAAGAATAGCCGCCTTCCATAAAATCCTAACTTGCTCACTAAAGGAAACCCACATGGCTTGCAACAAGAAGAATATCAATCTTTATTTTTAATTTTGCATTAAACTAGGATTATAGAAATAAGTATTTAGATATTTGACAATTTAACTTTTCTATTGTAATTTGTAAACTTAAATATTCGATAGTGTGTTATTAAATTTTAAAGTTGCCTTCCAAAAAGAATTCATTAAATTTTATAACAAATGGTTAATGAATTAAAAAATTCATTTAACAAACCCTAACTCATCTCCAAAAACTCTTTAAAAAAAAAAAAAAAAAGGAAAATAATAATAATAATAATAATAATAATGGAAGGAGCAGTCGATTTGCTCTTGGAGGAGCAGATCGACAACTCTAACACCGGAGGATCTCACCTCCTCCACTGTTGGTTCATGGAGAAGAAGAAGAAGTTCTGCTCCTCCATTTTCTATCATGGAGAAGAAGAATAATAAGGGGAGGAGGAGGAGAAGAGCATGAGAAGAAGAAGAAGATGACCTGTGAGGCTATGATAAAATGAAGAAGAAAAAGAAAAAAGGTGAGAAAAAAAAGTTGAAGAAAAAACAAAATGAAAAATATGAAAAACATATGAAACATGTTTTCTGTATTTTTCAATTTTAACACCGATTTTGTTTTCCATTTTGTTTTTATTTGTTAAGAATAAAATGAAAAATGGTTAACAAATACGAATTTAAAATCGTTTTTTGGAAAACGAAAACTAAAACACCCTTGAAAACAGGTACTAGACAGCCCTTTGTTTTTCTTTTTGGTTATTGACTTCTTTTTCGGTTGTTTGCCACATTCACAATTCACTTAAACACATATTAACAATTTATGATATCTAATTCATAGTTTTTAAGAATTGTTTTTGTTAAAGCAATTGTTTTTTCAAATCTAATACTAAAACAATTAATACCCCATTTGGTATGTGGAATAGGATATGATTGGATAGAATTGGATTAATTGTATGTTATATTGTGTTTGGTGTAATATAGGATATGATTAAAAATAGGGTAATACTGTGTTTGGTATGTCATGGGATTTGACAGAATAGATATGGAAATAGATCTTAAAATTTCCAATGTTCTTAATTTTTTTTTTTTAAAAAAATAAATTTGAAAAAGGTTTTTTTCTAGATTTCTTCAAATCTGAAAAAGCTTTTCAAATCTAGAATGAAGAAATCTGGAAATCGCTTAGACCAGATCCAAAAGCTAATTAGGCTCCATATTTTCATTTGTTTTTAGAGTCTTTCGAAGGTTGACCGGAATTTACAACAGTGGGAAGACGAGACACACCCAGATCAGATTAAAGCCATGAAAAGCTAATCTCAATGTGCTTGGATGATGGGTTCTTGTGTTCATCTTCAACTGATTGAGGTAGACCATTTTGATGAGACAACGAAGCTATTTCTCAAAGGGTCTTCATTGTTTTGATTTACTCTCTGTTCTCAAAAGTTCTCTTTGAAAAACATATAGACTTGTTCAAAGAAAATTGAATAGATTTTTTTTTTTTTTTTTTTTTTTTTTGAACAGCTAATTCAATAGATTAAAGGCCAAAGGCGGCCATACCAAACACACTGGAGGGATGAAACCAGCAACACAAGGCAAAAGCAGAGAAGCAAAGCAAACATCAACAAACAAGCGCACACAGCCCAAATCACAATAGAACAACACAAGCAGAGCAGAAACAGTACAGAGCTAACATAGAGAAGATAGACACGATGCTAGGCAACAAAACAAGAGAGGCAAAACAGCCCAAAACAAACATAGACGATTATTGAAGACAGACTTAGTTTTTCAAGTCTACTATGAAGATTGAAGAACATTGGAGGCAATCATTAGACCAAAAATATACATCTGAGAGAGAGAGAGAGAGAGAGAGAGAGAGAGAGAGAGAGAGAGAGAGTCTCAAATTGATGAAGAAGAATATATGATTAAATTGAATCCCACCATTTTAGACAGGACTGGGTTGGGTGTTTGAAGATCTATGATTTGTGTTGTTTGAATCTGGGTTGTGTAAAGTCCGATTATGTTTCTAGGATAAGAGTGGCATTTTTGTACATCCATTAATTTCAACAGCCATCAGGGGTAGCATGGTCATTTGACATTCTGACCATGTCAGAAAGCACTTTTTCAACGAAATTTTTAACAGAAGAACTTTACGAGATAATACTGAAAACCGAGGGACCGGTTTGTGTAATAGGTCAAACTAGAGGGACTAAAATGGATTTCACCCATTATAATATAAAATTAAAAGTAATAAATTATAGTCATAAAATAAATTAATATAAAAAATAATAAAATATTAATTTAAAATCATGATTAACAAATCTAAGACCCTAACTTTTTAATTAGAAAAAATAAATTTTAACTGATAAAAGTAACTGAATCGAATAAATATTCAATTTCGTAATTCAGAATTTGGAGAAAAGAATGAGAGAATTATTAATGGGGAAGAAAGAGAATTGGGACTTGAGAGAGAGAGAGAGAGAGAGAGAGAGAGAATTGGGATCAGTGAGAGAGATATAGAAATAAAAATATAGAATGGATGTGAGAGAGAGAGGATTGTCATAGACCCGACGCCAGTTCGGTCAAACCGCCGACCCAAACCGAACCGGAACTGCAACCATGGAGATCCTGATTCCAGTTCCGGTTCCATTTTTCACAAAACTGCCCGATTCGAACCGGACTGGAACAGACGGTTTCGGTTCGATTCCGTTCGGTTCGACCGGTTCGGTTATACCAGTCCGATTCCTGACTTATTTATATTTTATATTTTTACTTTTTTATTTTGATCTTCTCCATTCTTTATTATTTCCAGAATTTCAGATCCCTAATTTCGAAATCAAACCCTAAATTGAAACCCTCTCAATTCGAATCAAGCCCTAAATTGAAACCCTCTCAGGCTCTCACCAGTCAAACACACAGTCACACACTGTCCACTTGTGATCGATCGAAGCATGAAGTAAGCAAGAAGAAGAAAGACGAAGAAGAAGAAAGAAGAAGAAGATGATCGATCCAACAATCCAAAGGAAACAGTGATGATGGCTGAAAGAAAAAGATGGTGAAGATGGTGATGCCGTGATGGTGGACTAGTGGTGGGTAATTTGTGATTGAGGAAATGGGGCAAAATAGCACATTTTAAACATTGACTTGTGCAACTATCTCCATATTACTAAGTCTTGTTTTAATAGCACCAAAAAGGGTGTTGAGACCAAAATGCCCCTATTTATTATTATTATTATTATTTAACTTTTTTAATTTCTATATATTTCTCTCTCTTTCTTCCCATCTCTCAAACAATCTCTCTGTTCTCTTTCTCTCCTTATCCTCTCAGACAATCTCTCTCTTTCATCCTCTCCAGCTCTCCTCTCAGATGCAAAAGATCTCACCTCTCCCAAGTTCTATTTTTTTTTTCACCTTCATTTTCTAAAGAACAAACACTTCGATTGCAACAAATAAGAGGGAATCGACGATGACGACTACTACGGCACCAAAAGACAACTGTGAAGACTTCGATGGCAGCCGCAAGATTCCGGTGAAACGTCAGCTAGAGTTCTCGGCCACAGAATAGTGGCGATTGAAGGCATTTCTGGAAAAATATCTTTTGTTAGGGTTTTGTTTTCAAATTTGATTTTGTTGATTTTGAGATATTAATTTCATTTTGGTTGATTTTGAGTTTTCAATTTAGTTTTATTGTCAATTTGTTGAATTTGAATGTGGTTTGTTTGAATCTTGAATTGGTGATCTTGGGTTTGTGTCAGCATTCTTGAGAATGCTATAGAGAATAAAACAATGATAGAAAAACTGAGTGAATAAACTGGGTTGATTCGAGGTAACCTTGCCTCCTAATCTTGACTTAAATTGGACTCAAAAGCTTATTCTTTATTGAAGAAAGTGGAGTTACAAATTAGGAAGCAAATCAAATAGCAATTCTGTAGCTTTACAACTTGAATTCAAAATCTAACTAACTACCAAGATTTATTCAAAATTGACTAACAACTCTAGACTTATTCAAAGCCGAAAACTTACTAACAACTCTTGCTAATGTTGAGATTTTTTTTTTTATTTCGAGACTTATTTGTTCCATTTCGAGATTTATTTATGAATACCCGAGACTTATTACTCTTATTCAAGACTTAATTTATGTATACCCGAGACTTATTACGATTATCTGAGACTTATGTGTTTTCGATGCTTATTCATGCGGTTTCATGACTTAATTGTTTCATTTCGAGACTTATTTATAAATACCCGAGACTTATTATGATTATTTGAGATTTATTCACAAATTATCGAGACTTATTTATACATTTTCGAGACTTATTCATGCGTTTTCAATACTTAATTCATGAATATTCGAGACTTATTACTGTGTTTTTTTGGATACTTACCGTTGTATGTGACGTTTTCTAGAAATTGTTGAGGTGAGTCCATCTGAGAGGAGAGGAAGAAAGAGAGAGTTCGTATGAGAGGATAGGGAGAGAGAGATCACTTGAGAGAATGGGAAGAAAGAGAGAGAGAGAGAAAAATATATGGAAATTTAAAAGTTAAAAGAAAGAAGATAAAAAATAAGTTGGTGCATTTTGGTCTGATCACCCACTTTAGTGCTATTAAAACAAGACTTATTAATGTGGTGCTATTTGCACAAGACCTCCCCCAAAAAGTGCTATTTAATTTTTGAGCCCGATTCTGATTTGAAGTTGCTTTGTGTGTGTGTGAGAGAGAGAGATCTCAAATCAGAGATGAAACTTGAAAGTTATTTGGGAAAATATGTATGGGTTGGTGAGATTTGAGGTAGATATTTGGGTTTATAAAATAAAAATAAATAAATAAGAATAGAACCGTTGGAACCGTTGAATCGGAACCTGAACCTCCCTAGGGCAGTTCCGGTTCCGGTTAACCAGAACTGAAACCGACGGTTCTGAACTGGAACCGACGTCAAGTCTAGATTGGGACCGGTGAGAGAGAAATAAAATTGATATTGATTATTGATGTGATTGTGTATAGAAAGAAGAGAATAATAGACTTGCAGTAGCTACTCTTAATTCTTCACATAACACTTGTTAGTTAATCAATTTTTTTTTTTCTTTTATTTTTTGTTTGTTTGTAAAAGGCTGACCCATCTTTAGCCCGGGTCAGCCCCCACATCCGTTCGCCCCTGTGCATTGCCCCCTCTGTATTGATTATGGAAGTATCTATTCGATTCAGATAGTTACTTTTGTAACCTAAAGAGAGGTTGGCTTTCATTTGCTTGTTCATGAGTAAGATGAGATTCAAACCTCTGTTGTAAACATAGAAGGAGAGATGCCAACCAGTCAATTATCGGACTGTTTTTTTATTTATTTATTTATTTTTATTTGTTTTTATTTTATATTTATTATGAACATTAAAAGGCTTTTTTCTTATTAAATGTAAAATCAAATCATCAGAAAATATTGATACGCTACGATTATACAAATGAGCTTCATTAAATATAGTCGTAACTTTGGTCTTTGGTACTGATACCTTGGATCATTATTTTAGTTGCTGAATATTAATCATTCAAAACATTTGTCGACTTAATTATGAAAATGTCATTAAAGACGAACGATTGTTGTGGTGATGTCAACTATTTTTTAATTTACTTTCAAAAATTTTAATCATTCAAACCATTTTCTATTTAATAACCAAAACGGCATTAAAAAGAAAACGAAATGATTTAGTTTACTATTCAATTTTAATGTCTATTTACAAAATAAAACAAATGCACGTCGTCTCTGTGGTAATTATTTGGTTTTAAATATAAACAAAAGACCTTTTACGACAAGTTTCTAATAATTTTTACTCATAAAACATTAAATGAGATTCGATCTCAAAACCCACTTATTATAGAGATAAAAGATACCAAACAAACTAATATTCAGCACTCCTAGTATACATATATATTAATTTGAGAATTTTTTATCAAAATTTTCAAAGTAACTTTTGTTGGTCCAATAGTTTACCTGGAAAAAATGTTGTTCTAATTTTCAATTGATTTTGTGTTGTTTAAAAAGTTATCTGGTGGTAAATTGTTGGAAAAGTAAAAGAGGTTGCTTAAGTTGGAGACTTGGTTCCAAAAAGGAAGAAAAAGAAAGATTATATGCTTCAATCTATTTTCAAACATGTTTGCTTTTATTGTGCTTTCTGGTCATATGCCATGGGACCCTTTTTCTTTTACAAAAATGTCTTACATGGAAAATACCAAGACACCAATCTTTCATTTGGCAATGACCCCTTCCATGAATTTAAAGCTCTTGGTAATTCTTCTTCTGGTAATATGGACACTGTAAAATTCTCATAAGTAGCAAAAGACTGATCACACAACACAGCCTTCACAGGTGGTTTAATTGTAATCTTTGGAGGGATTGGTTTTAGATTTAGATTTAGATATAGATAGGCTTTCATATCATTCTCAGACATGGTGATTGTCTTGTTGACAAAAAAGAGTATCACTCAGTGCCATTATCAGCAAAAGATCCTCTCTCTCTCTTCTCTCTTTCTGTCTTTAACTCTTTATCACAATTTTGTTTTGTCATTATTGCTTCAATATTTCTTCAATTACAGCAGTAAGTTTTTTATAACTTATTTGCTTGATGATAATTACTGAGTATATGTGTTCCTGTGTCTCTATTAGAGAGGAGAGAGTTTTGGGCATATGCTTTTTTTTTTTAACTATTAAAGTATTTCAGGATTGAAGGAGAGGACATGACTCTGAATTCTTGGGCATGTGGGTTGATGTTTATTGTTGCACATATGAACTGTTTGCAAATAATAGATAAATAGAGACAATTGGCTTTAGTGGTTCTGACAAAAGCAGTTGTCTCTCAAGTCTCAAGTCTCAAGAGGGTTTGTTGTTGTTTTTAAAATATAAGAGGAATAATTGTGGTCTACATCACCCACTTTTCCAGCTCTCTTCCTTTTTTTTCCCTCACACAAATACCAAACCACACCCATTTCTTTCTTCTCTTGAATCATGGCACTTCTGCTACTGCATAGCTGTAAGGTATCCAACATTGATTCTCTCTCTCTCTCTCTCTCTTTTTGCTTTATTTATTTTCAATTTTTGTTTTTAGATAAATTTATTTTCTTTCTTGTGCTTTGATGATCTCCACTTGTTGTGTGTAGCCTTTGATCACATGCCTATTCACTAATTCACCCATAATGTATATATAGTTTATACTCATTCTAGCAGCTAGCCTTAGTTTATTTATTTAGGTTTTAATATTCTCTGGCAGCTTTTTCTTTCTTTGTTGCTTTCTTTTGTTTGGTGGGAGATTATGTGAGATTTTGCTACCTTTGCCATGATTACATCTAAATGTTTATGTTGGAGTTGAATTGGGTCAGGGTATTGATGCCATCAAACAGGAAAAATGCTTCCGCTCAAATCATGCATGTCACATGGCGTAATATAAATGGATTTGAAGATATACGTTAGATGTATTGAAGTGTTAAACCTTTAATAGTAAAGTTTTGAAAGTCTTGACAAAAGTACTCTTGTGTGAAGATAAGGTTGGTTCTAGAACAAAGTAATTTACCTAGAACAATCAAGCCTTGTGCATTCATGGCATTTAACTCTTAATCATAGTTATAATTACAAACTGTAGTGAAAATTATTCAGTAGTTAGTGCAGATAATTAGTTGTTTTTGATGTTAATCATAGTATTGGTTGAGAAATCATAATCTGTGCAAGTCTCAGTCAAGAGGTTCATCAAGTCAGCCAGCTGCCTCACTCACATTCACATAAAAAGGTGAGTGAAATTTTGTAAAAGGACCAATTTGTGGGGGTCACTCTTGTTTTTGGCTCTCTAGACAGGAAGGTCCAGTCTTTTTATTTTTTATTTATTTTTTAAATTTCTTTAAGTTTGCTTCTTCTGACAAGGTATAGTATTCATTAAGTTAGGCATCAACACGAAAACATAAACAAAAAGAAAAGAAAAGAAAAGAAAAGAAAGGAGGATTATATATATAACTTTGTCTTTACATTTTCTATTGGGGGGCGGGGTTTGTATAAAAGTATAAAAAGGCTTTTGTTGCTCATCTGAAAATTTGCAAATGAAAATGAAAAGTCCTTGTTAGCTTCTCCCAACAAGTCCTCACTTGTCAACAACAGGATCATTCTAATATCATCAGGTAAAACTATCTCAAGATTTACATTGGATTAATTGATGAAATCATTCAACCAATGCCTTTTCATTTCATTCTTCTTTCCTTAATTGGCTTGAAAATCTGTCTATTCTTTTTCTACTGCTATCATTTGCAATGCATTTAGTATTCAATGAGATGAATTCTTCATTATATAGATGTGATTATGCTCAATCAATGAGAGTACTAGTCATTCTTAATTTAGCTCTTACTAGAATGTTGAAGAATGTTAATGTTATGGATTCTTTTCAGGGCTTCCACAAATGATCCAACATGTTTGATTGATCTTCAAGCATCTTCTTTCTTCCGAGCAAACTACAAAAAATAGAGAGTTGTAACCGAAAAGAGAGCCTGTATATAGCATGAGCACGAACGAGTTTGGTCCCGAAAGATCAAAGCCATGGAGCATATACACCAATTCAGACACAAGTCCTCCATCTCAAACAGGGCAGGAAGCTCCATGGAAAAACTTTGGAACATCCATGAATGCCATCTCATTTGGTTTTGTTGCCACGGCTATCTTGATATCAATGTTTCTTATCATGGCGATTTTCGAACATCTTTTTAGGCCTGGCCCTTCTTTTTCTTCTCCTGATGCCATCACCGGTGGTTCTTCAGAATCAGGAGCAAAGAAGAAACTTGGTAACACACAAACAGTAAGTCTCTATTGAAAGTAACAACGTACTAGTAAAGTTAATGATATTGATTCAATCTTCGTGATGATCGATGCAGGTCTCAACGACGTATGCATCGGACTTCTCAGTAGTGATGCCCGGACAGCAGTATCCGACCTACATTGCTCAACCGGCTCCTCTCCCGTGCCAAAGAGAAGGAATATATTATTGGCCTTCCCATGAACATAATTTTGTACATGCTTAGATTTCTTGCACTGAATTGCATAATAATTACTCAACTATGTATATCTTCAGAACAAACATTTTCGTATGCTCTAATCAACTCTAGTATCTTCACACTTGTGTTTACAAAGAGAATTTTCTCTTCACACTTGTGTGCTCTATATGATTACTTTTTTTATTTTCTACAAGCCATGATGAAAAAATGTGTTAGATTACACTTTATTTTTTGTGGGGTCATAGTTGAAAATTTTAATATTTGAAAGATCAAAATGTTAGTCTATATTCCCGTTTTGGGTCTGCCAAATTCATGCATTTGTCAACCAATAAATGGTCAATTGGATCTGGGAGTTTGAAGCTTGAAGCTTTGCCCTCCTCCATCGGGCCTCAGGCCCTCAACTGAATGTGGAATTGGGAGTTCCAAATCCCATCCATTTCTGTTTTTTTTAATATTTTTTTTTATTATTTAATCCTAGATTGTCGGTGAAAATCTCATAAAAAAATAATAATTAATATCCGTTTTTTTTTCTTCTGTCCATAAAAATAATAATTAATATCCGTTTTTTTTTCTTCTCTCCATTATCCATCTGAAAAATGGATGGTGGATATCCATATCTTATTTTTCTTTTTTTATTATAAGGGAAAAACTCATACCTTGACCAACAATGTGAGAAGGAGGTGCATAACCACCGATGCTAAGAGGTGTTGTGTATAATGCTGTCAAAACGTGCTGGCCCGACCGGCTAAACAGGCAATGCCGTGCCGGCACTGTATGGTGCCGTGTTGTGTCAGGCATGACATGTTAAGGAAAATGGGGGCACGACACGTCACGCCGACAAGGCCCCAATGAGCCATGCCATGCTGTCCCGATGGGCCATAATAGGTGTACCCCAATTGATTTTTTTTTAATTAAAATAAAATTTAACTTATGTATTTTTAATTTTAATTTGTTTATCTTATTTATTATTTTAGTCTAATAAAATAAAATGTAAAAAATAGATAGATTTATTTAATAAAATAAATCAAAGAATAAATAAAGATTAAAGTTTAAAGATGTAAAAAAATTAAAAATAGATGAAAGTATGCAATAATGAATTATTTATTTATTTAATAAAAAGTGTGTAAGTGTAAGTTGGATAAAAAAAGTTATAGGTAAAGAAATGAATTTTATTTACTTATGTAGATTTTAATATTACTTGATTGCCTCATTCAAAACCTTACCAAGAAAAACCAGTGGGATATAAACTTGGCAAGGGAAAAAGAGTACAATCGAATTACAAGTAGTCAAGTAAATGTACATGTATAATTAAAAAAAGAGTGCAATCAATAAATCTTCAGTCTTCACTTATGGACCTGGTTACTGCTGGAACCCTTATCGACGTATAAATTGGCGAAATTTTAAATAACTTTTTGGTCTTCTATTTGATGTTGCATCCTCATTCGAGCATGCTCCCAATCCCGAAGGCATGTTAATACCTCCACCATCTCAGGAAACAAAGAAGTTCTTCTTGGTTCAATTATACGTCCACTCGTGATGAATGCCTGTTCTGAAGAAACATTGGACACAGGGATAACGAGTACGTCACATACAAGTTGTGATAGGATCAGATATATGTTGCTATAGTTCTTCCACCATAACAGCAGATCAAATTCCTCCGTGTTTCCAACTAAATCAAACTGAGTTTCAAGGAACCTATTGAGTTTGGCACCTCCAATTGCAGCAGCTCGTGGAGCTTGGGATGAAGAAGGAGAACTTGATGAGCCACCGCCTTTTTTGGCCATTGAGAATGCTCAAACTTCTCTTCAAAGGAAGTGTGTCCCGTTTTTCCGATGGTTGTGTGTTAACACCACCAAACCTGCACTTATAAATACTAAAAACTTTGAACAACTTGGTTCACAGGTTAGTATACTGTTTTGGAAAATCTAAGTCCAATTTAGAACCAATAAATTCAATAAAAGTTTTCTAAACCAAATAATTTAACCATAGGATCTATTATAACACCTGAGGCATAAAGAAAAAGAATTTTAGACTAGTATTTTTAAACCTTTTTTTCATGGCAACAAGTGTAGTGCCTAAGATTTCATCTTCTCTATACATGTTTAACATTTCAGACATTTCCACAATTTGATGAATTGCCTGAGAAGGTATGGGGTAATAGACTGCAGAAAGAGTTAAAGTGGAATCGTAAAAAACTCTTAAAAATTGAACAAAAATCTTTGCCACATACCAATCGTTTGAAGTTAGTAGTGGATGACCAATTTCGGCCATTTTCATGTTACAAAAACCTGAAATAGTTCAAATATAATCCAAACAATTTTGCAGCATTAAGTAAATAGAGTTCCACCTTACCGGTCTAACTATTTGGAATTGTCAATGTCGTAGAGAGTTAGCTTGACAGTATCTACCAAAATCTGTCAATCTTGGATTAGAGCCACTGATCTAAGAAAGGGCATCTCTTATGCGATCTATATGATCGCTTACAACCTTCATACCAGATTTTACAACTAAATTTATGATATGACATGTACACCGTTCGTGGAAAAAACAAGGCAATAGAGCTAGTATTTACCGATGCATTATCTAATGTGATAGAAAGGATGCGTTGAGTTATTCCATACGTTTGTAAAACAAAAACAATGATATGATAAATATTTTCCGTGGTATGTTGAAAATCCATAGGATGAAAACCAAGAATTTTTTTTTTTTTTTTTTTTTTTTTTTTTTTTTTTTTTTTTTTGTAACTTCCAATTAGAGTCTAAATAGTGTCCCATAACACATAAACAATCCTGTTTGGAATGTGCGTTCCAAATATCGGAGGTTAGTGCAATAGAAACATTTAGATGTTGTAATTTAGCGATCAAGCTTTCTCGTTGGGTCTTAAAACATTTTAACAAATCACTCCAAGTGGTGTTTTTATAAATAGCTTTAAATTTGGATTTGTATGTTTTTTGGATAAATTGTTCATAAAAAAACATTGTCATCGAAATTAATTGGTTGATCAGTTTGTGCAATATAAAGTGCCATGCAATCTCTAACATATGCGGAGTCGTAACTCCACGTCATAACAAACTCATCTAGGTTTCGTTGTAGTTATGTCTAGGTTATAGTGTCTACCTATTCGTGTTGAACCATGCATTTGTCCATATGCCATTTCAAATGACCGGTTCCCAACCTAAAACTGCTATATAAAGCTTTACAAAACTTACATCGAGATTTTGTTGTGACCGTACCATCTGGGTTTGGTACATCTTTTCTGTCAAAATACTACCATATAACAAATGTCATCTTTTTGGTTTTGGGACGTGATGTTGGTGTGGAGGCGAAAGGTCTCACTGTTGGTTGGGCCAGTTCAGAAAGGTCAAAATCATTATTATCCATGTTAAGATCGTTTGGAAAAAAAGGATGATTAGGATTTATTTCCCACAATATAAATATTAACTCATTAGTCAATAAATAGCTAAACATACAATAATATACTAATATGTAAGCAAAAATATATATATATAAAGTTAAACACTAAAACCTAAGATTCTAAGAAAATTAATAACTAAGCATAAAAATATAAACTCATAAATATACTAACCGTTAAAGATTAACTAAAAAGTAAAACATAAGAATAAATATTAACATTAAAAACTAATTATAAAATCATAAATATACTAAGCATAAATATAAAATATAAACTAAAACCCCAGTATAAATATTAGCATTAAAAACTAAACAAAAATATTGAAATTAATAACTAAACATAAAATCATAAATATACTAATATACTAAGTGAAAATATTAAAAGTACCTAACTAAACATTAAATGATAAATATACTAAATGTTAAAATTAATAACTAAGCAAAAATATTAAATATAAAGTAAAACACTAAAAAGTAAAACCTAAGATTCTAAGGATAAATATTAAAATTAATAACAAAGTATAAAAATATAAACTCATAAATATACTAAGCATTGAAAATTTAAAAATTGAGTATAAAGATATAAATTTATAAATTGAGCATAAAAATTTAAATTAAAAGCTAAGCATAAATATAAAATTTAAAAACTAAACATAAAATTAAATAATAAAATTTAAAGAAAAAAAATTACCTTTGTACTTTGGTGCCTTAGGGGCTGTTTGTTTTTTTGTCTAAAGTCTTATAAGACCTTAATTTATTAGATATATGGATAAGTCTTATAAATTAAGATATTATGATATGTTTGTTTTTTTCATTTTAGATGACTTATTACAAATATAAAATTGATTAGGTTGTGTTAGGGTTTCTTCAAAATTGAGAATTTTAGAAAATTGATTTTTAGTATTTTATTATGTGCGGATAAAATCATAAATGTATGAATTGTTATAAGATATTTTTGGAAATTTATTAAAAAACTCTACTGTATCACTTTTTGAATAAGATAAAAGTCAAAAAATTTTACTTTTTCTAAAAGACATATATATCTTAAAATAAGATATAAGTTGAAAAAACAAACAAACTGATTTATCTTAATTTAAGATATAAGAGGTAATAAGTCTTATTGGGAAAAAAACAAACAACCCCTTAGTGCCTTGGTGGAGAGATTAGAGAATAATAGTTAGAATAGTAAATAGAGATTAGAGAGTGTGATAGTATTAGTAGAAAGTAGTTAGCATTGGAGAGAGAGAGAGAGAGAGAGAGAGAGAGAGAGAGAGAGAGAGAGAGAGAGAGAGAGAGAGAGATTTAAAAACTAAGCATAAAATTAAATAATAAAATTTAAAGAAAAAAAATTACCTTTGTACTTTGGTGCCTTAGTGCCTTGGTGGAGAGATTAGACAATAATAGTTAGAATAGTAAGTAGAGATTAGAGAGTGTGATAGTATTAGTAGAAAGTAGTTAGTATTGGAGAGAGTTTTTTTTACCTTTGTACTTTGGTGCCTTAGTGCCTTGGTGGACTGATTAGAGAATAATAGTTAGAATAGTAAATAGAGATTAGAGAGTGTCATGGTGTTAGTAGAAAGTAGTTAGTATTGGGGAGAGAGAAAGAGAGAGAGATTTAAAAACTAAGCATAAAATTAAATAATAAAATTCAAAGAAAAAAAAATTACCTTTGTACTTTGGTGCCTTAGTGCCTTGGTGGAGAGATTAGAGAATAATAGTTGGAATGGTAAATAGAGATTAGAGAGTGTGATAGTATTAGTAGAAAGTAGTTAGTATTGGGGAGAGAGAGAGAGAGAGAGAGAGAGAGAGAGAGAGAGAGAGAGAGATTAGATGGAGAGTAATGTATTTGAATTATGGGTAAAAATATAAAATAGAAGAGATAAGGAGTAGTGTTTGTAATTTTCTTTTAAAAATTTGTACATCCAACCATTGGTGGCTGAAGCCAATTGTCGAATTTAAAATAATAATAATAATAATAAATTATTGCAACCAACGGTTGGAATTGGAAAAAAAAAAATTCTAGTGGGTCAACGGTCACCACGGTGTGCTAGCCCATCATGCCGACCGTTGGCCCTGGCATGGGGGCCTGGCATGCCGTACCGTGCTAGCACGTTGGCCCGAAACTCTCAGCCCCGCATAACACGAGCCTTTGTGCTATGCTAGCCCATGCACAACCCACCTCATTGACACCTTTAGTTGTGTAAAACAGATATAAATTCATTTAAAAAAACTAATATTTCATCGAAAGTTAGAGATTAAATTGTAATTCCAACTAAAAGAAATTTAGTGAATTGTTTTTGGCTGTGGGCCGGATCCTTGTGGGTCCTGCCCCAGCTCAACTTCTGCCCCTAACATGTAAGTAGAGATGTCAAAAGGGTCGGGCCGGGCCAGGCCAGTTCGGCCTGAAATTTTCGTTCGGACCGGGCTTTTAATTTCAAAACATTGAGTTAAGTCCAGCCTTTAAGACCAAAGTAACACAGGCCAAGCCGGGCCGCAATCGAACCCAAATTATTTTGAAAATGATGAGCTGAACCAAGGTCACATTGAAAGGTTGACTTACCAGTTGCCACCAATCTAAACAACTTTTGTTGATACTTATATAAACATTTAGTTATAAATATAATATAATTGAAACGTGGCCTTACATGAAAGCTTGCCAACGTCTCCCTCTACCGGCCTACCCTTTTCAGTTTTCAAAGTATCTTCAATTATTTATTATCTTTTATTATTTTAATATTTACACTTTAACTTCTTTTAAAAAAATATTATTTAATATATGTTGGCCTTTAGGCTTTAGGATATCAAAAATCTTACAAATCTCCACAAATGACAATTATAAAGTCTTTTTAAATATTTATAAAAATATTCTTTACTTTTGTCTTTATATTTTCCAAGTGGCCTATTAGCTTTTTTTGTTATTTAAAGAAGTGGTTTTTTATTAAAATTATTTTTAAAGATAGTTTTTTAATAAATTATTAAAAGTTACTATGTGGGCTCGGGCTTTTCAGATTCGGAGCGGGCTTGGCCCGTACAATAATCTTCCAAAGTTCAACCCTATTTCGGATTTATATAGGAACGGACCGGATCGGACTGGACTCAGACCGGACCAGGACCGGGCCGGATAAATCCGGCCCTTTTGATACCTCTACGTGTAAGATAGGGGATGAGATCAAGCCCAACAATATATGGGTACATATTTAAAGCAACTGAATTTTTTTTAAGGAAAAACAAATCAAGTTACACCGTTACAATTTACAAGTACAAAACGAATATGGAGAATATCATATTAAATTTTTGAACCACATATTTGTAACAAAACTTACTTTGATCCCATATTAAATTACCATCCGATACTATTTAAACTAGACCTGGCAATGGTCGTGTTATTCCGAATTCGTGTCATTTCGTGTTTGGGCCGTGTTAAAATTGCTCCACCCGAACCCGACCTGTTAGCTTAATGGGTTAAAATATACAACCCGAAACCATTTGCTAAATTAATGGGTAACCCGACCCGGTCCGTTACAAAATATTATATTTGAGATTTATTAAGAAGTTGAAAATAAATAGTATTGAAGCATGATCAAACTTATGCAATCAAGTTCACTAGCTAATTTTAGAGTTTTAGGGTTAGGGTTATAATTGTGTGAAATAATTGATTTATGATTTTAAAGTTTTTAATTTATAAATTTTTCCTCTTTCAAAAAAGAAAAAAAATTATAATTTTTTTAAAAAATTAATTAGTAAAATATATTCTTACCATAATTATAGAGATTTTTTAAATATAAATTCCATAATGTGACTATACAAAGATTTTTTTAATAACTTTCGTAAACACATTAAAAAAAAAAATCTTTATATTAATGGGTTATCGAATTAATGGTTTTTTTAAGGGTGAACCCAAAACCAACCCATTATATTTGGTGTCTTAATGGGTTAACCTATTAACAACCCGATCCGATAAACTTGACCCACCAACCACTATTTTCGAATGGGTTTGAGTAGTGTTAATGGGTCGTGTAAAATTTTGTCAGGTCTAATTTAAACCACTCTAATAAAATAGAATGATGAGTTTTATGTATGCACATAAATTGAATGTTTGTACATGCATTTGACCTTTTTTTTTTTTTTTTTTTTTTTTTTTTTTTTTTTTTTGGCATGAAAGCCACCAAATCAATCTAAATTAGTACAAAAAAAATCATATGAATTGCATATAAATCGTAATTAAGATTTACATGGACATGATTCATTTTAAATGATTATATGCACCGTTAAATGACTTATCTAATGTGACAAAAATTAACAGGTCAACTTGGCATGGTACCTGCTAGTGCTGTCCACTTGTTCTATGTTTTGATCCCTTCTGTTTCTGTTAATTTTCTTTATATATATATTTTTTAACTTTTGAAAATTATTTCAAGTATGTCGTAGAAAACAAGTAATTTTTGGTTATTTCTCATTTTCTCCCCCTTGTCACCTAAAAACCTTATACAATACAATAGCACCCCTTAAATTAATCTTCTATAAATTAATATCCTCTCTAAATTAATAAAAAATTCCAGTCATGATTCAGGTTAGTGTAAAAAATTAATAAACTACTTTATCATAGTAATTAATAATTTCTTTTTGAAACCTAGTGTAAAATTTCGGTTCCGACTGTCGCATAAATTAATAATTTTATAAAAGTACAAAATATATTACATATTATTTAAGAACTAGAAAAGTACTTCAAGATGCTAGTTTGCACTAGGCCATCATGTTTGATATTTTTGATTTTATCCTTCATCTTTTGAATTGTCCTCAATAAGTTATTGTGATCATATTCTTATTGTAGCCAAAAGTGTTAGGTTTTTGAGTCATGTTGGTATAATTCCATATCAAAACAGCATTTCCTTTGTATTGATTAGTTTTCTATGTTCATGTTGGCTCAAGCTTCAAAGAAGAATGACAACACATCAAGCAAAAAGAAGTTTTCAATAGGAACAAGCTTTGTTGCACATCAAAGGTCTATCTAGACCTTATTCCTCTTACAAGATGTTTATGCACACACACACACACATACCATTCATATGTGTCCCTGGATCGTTGTGCTCATTTGGTATAACACATACACACACATATTGTTGTATGCGCATACATTAGATTTAAATTAACAACTTTTATGAAATAGCATGTTCTAGGATTATTTCTAGGAAATGGCACACTTGTGCGTTCTTATGTTTGTTTGTTTGTGTTTTATTAGTAGCAAACTTGAATATGTTCTCATATTGCTCCTTATTGAGTTCCGAATGTTTCAGTTACTCATTCATAAGTTTTGAGCTTCGAGTTGGATTTTACGAAACTTTTCGTGTGTTTATCGTACATGGTTTTCGTCCTTTTGCATAGAGTCAAATTCTAAGTTTTTGGTTGAAGTTTTGTAGACGTTCATGTTCGTGAGAGAGTCCTGGTTCATAATCCTAAAACGGATTCGAAATCGAAGTTCGGAGGTCAAAATACGGTTGAAGAACGCGAGAAGTGCGTGAGGGAAGAGAGGTGTGGCACATGGCCTTCACAGGAAAGGAAGGGCTCGGCCCCCGTGGTGGCCACGCACCTCCATGAGGTGCATATGTGGCGTACCACAGACCTTCACTCGTGGCCCCCTCCACGCCACATCACCTTCCCTCTAAAATTCTTTTAAAAAAGACCTCAGCCTCACATTTGTCTTCTGAAGAAGATTCTATGCAGACTTTTTTTTCTCTCAACTTCAAAACACCATATCTCGCTCATTTCTCAACCACATTGAGTGATTCAAAAAGTGAGAGATTTGTATTGAAGTCTACTATCTTCTCCAAGGGATTTGAAAGCAAAGTGTTCAAGTATTTTTGGTGTCTAACACCAATTTTATGGTTGTACACACTTTACAAGGTATTTGTTTATCTTTTGATTTCTAAGCATTAAAATGTTCAAATACCTTAAATCTTCTTCCTATTTTAGTGTATACTGTGTATGTGACTTGAACAAATATTGTTTGGAAATAGAGCTTCAATTATAAGCTAGATTTGTCCAATTAGAGACTTATATGTGATTTAGGTTTTGTTAAATCTAAGACTTCATATGTTTATGAGTTGTATTGTGACTAGCTTATATTCTAGGGTTATTTGGGTGTTAATTGAATTTATTAAGATGATTGATAGCATCTACATGTTTTAGGACCTTTTAGTTGAATATATTTAAGATTATCACATTTAATTTTATATTTAGAGCCTTTGAGATTTAATTAATTATTTTGTGAATATCTGCTCTAAAAATTTGCAAGAGAAACTTGATTGAACATATTTTGTTTTCTAGCATTTTTTATTTTAGTTCTAAAACCATGAACATGTGCTTAATTAATATGTTTTGGTTCAAGCTTTAGTTTGCACGAATAAAATCTAGGATTTATGTGTGATTTGGTTGGATTGCATTTTCTAGGTTTTTGTTCATGCATAAAAAACTAGAAAATATTATTTGTGAACTTTCATGTCTATTTCTAGTTCTTCATGATGTGTACCTAATCCATACATTTCATATGTGATTTGCATCATTTTGTGTGATGTCAATTGTTTAGATTATAAACCAGAAAAATATACATTGTGTGTATAAAGTTTATTACTAGTTTCCATAAGATATCTTGATCATATATTCTATGTTGCATATTTTGCATAAGCATACATTTGATCACATTAGGTAGTCTTGCATAAGCATAAAGCCTCTTGTTGGAACATGCGGTTCTAGCTTGAGCAAGGGAGTCTCGACTAGGATCATGTGGATCCATAAGTTGAGCATGAGAACTCAATTAGAGGCATGCGGCTTCTAAGTTGAGTGCCAGCAAGTCTTTCATTAGTAAAAAGCCCGCGGGTAGGATAGAAGAGATATCCAATAAGAAGTATACAATCATGTGGATTGGTCATTTTGAGGGTGTACTTTTATCCAACTAATGAAATATGGTGTTGTTGGAGGTTGTTGAATGATTCAACCTGTGGATGTTTCCTCTTCAGAGGTTTACCACGTAAAAATGATGTGTCAAATGTCTTTATCCCTTACTCTCTTTTCTTTGTGTTATGTGATTGTTAAATCTTGTTTAGATCATCAAATCTACATTTTCTTGTAAATAAGATTGTTGTAAGGAAAGAGAAGCAAACATACTTCAAGATCAATTTGTACATAGCTCTTGTATTTGTTAATAGTTAATATATTTGTATATAGTTATTCATTCACTTGTATTTATGGATATTAGACAATAACATATATACACAAGTTAGAATTGATTTATGTTTTACTAAGTTATCTTCACTTGCAAGTTATAGACTTTGATTGACATGCTTTGTTGAATATGATTTCAATAGTTTATATGTGCGTCCATGATTATAAAGTGTTGTGATTCAAGCTATCTAGAGGGACAAACTTTTATTTGTTTCAAGTGATTGAAAAGAGGCTCAAAATCTATTTACCCCCTCCCTCTAGGTTAGCTTTTGGTAATTTAACTGTGTTTGTATATTTCAAAAAGGTTTCAATTAAATTCAACATTCAATAGTCTTATGTTAGGTTTTTGAGTCATGTCGGCATATTTCCATATCAAAATGACATTTCCTTTATATTGATTAGTTGTCTACGTTGATGTTGACTCAAGCTTCAAAGAAGAATGACAACACATCAAGTAAAGAGAAGTCTTTAAGAAGAACAAGTTTTGTTGCACATCAAAGGTATATCTAGACCTTATTTCTCCTGCAAGGCATTTAGGCTCATACACATATCATTCATTTGCGTCCCTGCATTGTTGTGCTCATTTTGTATAACACATATACACACATATTGTTGTATGCACATGCATTAAAATTAAATTAACAACTTTTATGAAATTGCATGCTCTAGAATTACTTCTAGGAAATGGAATACTTGTGTGTTCTAGTGTTTATTTGTTTGTGTTTTATTGGTATCAGACTTGAATATGTTCTCATATTGTTCTTTATTTAGTTCTAAATATTTCGGTTACTCATCCATAAGTTTTCGAGTTTCGAGTTAGATTTTACAAAACTTTTCGTGTGTTTATTGTACATGGTTTTCATTCTTGTGTATTGAGTCGAAATCCAAGTTTTTGGTTGAAGTTTTGTAGATGTCCATGTCCGTGAGATAGTCTCAGTTCATAATTCGAAAATGGATTCGAAATCGGAGTTTGAAGACTGAAATACGGTCAAAGAATGCGAGAAGAGAGTGAGGGAAGAGAGAGGTGGCAAAATGCCATAAGGCATCCTCTCTCGTGGAGGCACATGGGCCCCAAGGTAAGGGACCCTTTTTGCCTCTGTGGAGGCCACGCTCCTCCACGGGAGGCTAATGTGGTGTTGCCTTAATGGGAGCCTGTGGCCCCCTCCATGCCACATCACCTTCCCTCCAAAATAGTTTTAAAGTCCCCTCTCCCTCTCATTTTGTCTTTTGAAGAAGACTTTGTGCATAAATGTTTTGTGTTTTTTTCTCAACTTCAAATCATCACATTGAGTGATTCAAAAAGCGAGAGAGCCATATTGAAATCTACTATGTTCTCCAAGTGTTTTTGAAGTATTATGTTCAAGTATTTTTGATGTTTTACATCAATTTCATGACTGCACTCAAATCTTCAAGGTATTTGTTTATCTTTGATTTTCTAAACTTTAAATGTTGAAATACCTTGGGTATTCTTCCTATTTTAGTATATGTGACTTGAACAAATGTTGTTCGGAGATAGAGCTTCAATTATAAGCTAGATTTGTCTAATTAGAGACTTAATGGCGTGCTTACTAATCAGGAATCCTACATGGAAATGGAATTAAGTTTCTGATTTTCAAATTCCTACGTTTACTAAATTTGTGGGGGAATCAAGTTCCATGGACCCCTGTGACTAATTTATATTATAGGGCTATTTGAGTGTCAATTGAATTCATATGATGATTGATAGCCTTTACATGTCCTAGGTTCTTTTAGTTGAATATATTTAAGTTTAGCACATTTAATCTTATATTTAGAGCCATTGAGATTTAATTAATTATTTTGTGAATATCTGCTCTAAAAATTTGCAAGAGAAACTTGATTGAACATATTTTGTTTTCTAGCATTTTTTTATTTTAGTTCTAAAGCCATGAACATATGCTTAATGAATATGTTTTGGTTCAAGCTTTAGTTTGCATGAATAAAATCTAGGATTTATGTGTGATTTGGTTGGATTGCATTTTCTAGGTTTTTTTTCATGCGTAACGAACTAGAAAATATTATTTGTGAACTTTCATGTCTATTTCTAGTTATTCATGATGTGTACCTAATCCATACATTTCATATGTGATTTGCATCATTTTGTGTGATGTCAATTGTTTGGATTATAAACTAGAAAAACATACATTGTGTGCATAAAGTTTATTACTAGTTTCCATAGGATATCTTGATCATATATTCTATGTTGCATATGTTTGCATAAGCATACATTTGATCATGTTAGGTAGCCTTGCATAGGTATAAAGTCTCTTGTTGGAATATGCGGTTCTAGCTTGAGCAAGGGAGTCTCGACTAGGATCATGCGGATCCATATGTTGACCATGAGAACTCAATTAGAGGCATGCAGCTTCTAAGTTGGGTGCCGGCAAGTCTTTCATTAGTAAAAGGCCCGCGGGTAGGATAGAAGAGATATCCAATAGGAAGTATACAATCATGTGGATTGGTCACTTTGATGGTGTACTTTTATCCAACTAGTGAAAGATGGTGTTGTTGGAGGTGGTTGAATGGTTCAACTCGTGAATGTTTCCTCTTCGGAGGTTTACCATGTAAAAATAATGTGTCAAATGTCTTTATCCCTTACTCTCTTTTATTGGTGTTTATGTGATTATTAAATCTTGTTTAGATCATTAAATCTACATTTTCTTGTAAATAAGATTGTTGTAAGGAAAGAGAAGCAAATATACTTCTAGATCAATTTGTACATATCTCTTGTATTTGTTAATAGTTAATATATTTGTAAATAGTTATTCATTCACTTATATTTGTTAATATTGAAGATTAATATATAACAGTCTTATCTTAGATCATATCAAAGATGCATTAAAGCATATACAACAAAATCAAATGTCTTAAAAAGTGAGCAAGTCATTGACCAATTACAATTTATAATGGTGAATAATGATGATAAGTAGTGGGTTAGACTTTAATGTATCAGCATGTAAAATAGAATATCGGCATATAGAAATTGATAATTGTACCAAAATAATAAATTCTCGCAATTACTTGGAGTCATTTGATAAGTGTTTCCGTTGATACATTCTGAGTATAAGTATATGTGAAAACTAGATGTTCAACATCAATCCCAACTGCTTTGCAATATTCATCAAATATCTTGGAAGTAAATTATCAAGGCACATTCACTTGATTGGATAATTTGGAGATTATGCTTGAAAAACTGTTGTGCAAGTAATATGAAGATGTTTGATAATAAACAAGCATGTGATCATCTAGTAGATGCATCAATTAGAACAATAAAATAATGAAAGGGTTCCCTTGGTGTATGAATAAGTCCATATATATCTCATTGAATGGTCGAGATTCAAAACCAACCATAGAATAAGATGGTCTTATTACCAATCTCCATTTGTGAATATACAGTGCATATATTATTATGGAATTAGCATTTTAATTGATGTCCATAAGAATTTTCGATGATCATACGTATCATCGTAGATCCTTGATGACCAAAACTGTCATGTTAAAACATAAGTATTTTTGGATCTGAGAAATTCTAGTTCATAATTGCATAAAATTTTACACTTTTTTTATAATCAGTAATATAATCCAGATAAGAAAGCATGCACTTCTCAATAATGAGTTTTTGGCCCGAGACATGCACATATATTCATCATTCTTATCATTTATAGTCTTCACAACATCCAGCTGAGATATGTAATGATAGGTTTCTTCCTCCAATACATGACATGATTACATAACAATCAAGAAAAATAATCAAACATGAAATAAATTAAATCATGGATCATATTGATTTTTTATTTTTTTGAACTTCTGGTTCAACCATGAACTGCAAGTGCATGCATAAAATTTAGAAAACTTCAAGTTCTGAATAGATGAAATAACCTTAACATGATCAATTTCAGAACTTTTGGTTTAGAAAAACTTTGATATTAAAAATTTTAATATCATAATTTAAATTGAATTTAAAGCATCAAGTCTGATTAGAACTTTAGGTTCAAAATTTAAGAACTTCGGATTCAGATTCAATACTTTACATTCAAATTCAGAACTTATAGTTCTATATTGAATTCAAATTTAGAACTTCAGGTTCTAAATAATATATGACATGCATGTATATAACAATGAATCCAGAACTTCAAATTCTTAATGAAATTGAAATTCAGAACTTCAGGTTCTTGTCTAGGCCATAGCCAAGCTGAACTTATTAATTACATATAAATAAATAAATGTGAATAAATAAAAAGCATAATAAATAAATCAAGAACTGTAGGTTTTGGTAAGTTGGCCTACTTTGTCGATCTCATAAATTGAGTATAAATAAAATAAATGTGAATAAATAAATAAATAAATAAAAGCATAAAAATAATTCCAGAAGTTTCAGGTTTTGAATGGATGACCAAATCGCTCCAGTATAAAATTGATAAAAATAAATAAATGCGTAATCATAAATAAATTGCATAACAATAAATAAATCCAAAACTTCAAGTTAAAATCCAAAACTTTAAGTTCTAACTGGATTGAAATTCAGAACTTCAAGTTCTATATTAATTGAAAATCTTATTATTCAGAGCTTCGGTTATTTTATCTTGATTTTGCAATCTTCAGGTTGCAATCAATATTATATTGAACAGTAAGTAATATTGAATTATTGGTTGTAATCAATGTTATATTTTATATTCGGGAGATTATCTTCACTTATGAACATAATTTTTCTTACATACAATCGTGTCGATGACATGTCGTAAAATCAAAGTATAAATGAATAAATTAAAGATGAAGAGAATATATATAACAAATTAGGCTAATTGGCATTGATGCTCCCTAAACTCTTTAAAAATTTACACTATGCCCCCTGTATTTTTTTTTTCGTCACTAAACCCCTTGAACTTTCATAAATTGATAAAATCCGACTATAGATGTCCTCACAGGAGATAATAAACTCCAATGTTTGCCAATAAAACAAGAGTTTGAGAGGTTTATTGTTGAAAAAAGAAAATACATGGGATATAGTATAATTTTTTGAAAAATTTAGGAGACATAATTAGCCAACAAATTAACAACTGCTTTTCAAAGCTTTACTGATTGCTCTCTTGTCGATATTGAAGAACCGGAGCGCAACTCAAATTTAAACATAAAACATTTACTTATAGTAACTATAAACCAATCAGGAAAGGCCAACCAATAAGCCCCCAAGCTTCATGCATGAAGCAATGTTTTGGCAAGCTTCCACGTGCACATGTAACCAAGGACGGGTGTTCACAAGTCACAACAAATAAATCTCAAAATCGAAGATTCTTAAAAAAAATCTAAAAATCCAAATAGTTGAAAATTTTAAGATGCTATCGATCGACTTTCTTCATAATTCAGTCCCCATCTTCATTGATACGAAGAAGTCACATTTTTCCTCTCTCTACCATGTAATGTGCTGATGTACTGTATTCCTCTTTATTATTATTATTTCTTTACTACCAGGCATTTGATTCATCCAATGGACATAATGTTTTTGAATGAAGTTATAAAAGAAAAAAGAATTTCTCTGTGATCAAATATCACGTATTAAACTCTCTTCAATTTTTATTTTTTTTTAGTATTACATTATAAATTCAGGATTTTTTTTAGGTGAAAGAGGATTCGTACCTGTAATCTAGTGGTGCACTCCCTCTCCTAAATCTTTAATTGTTATATTAAACTATTTCTCCTTTGATACATATCTCTAACTCATTCCCTCTATTCTTTCTAAAGCAAGACTAAACGGTTAAGAAAAAAATAAAAACTTACCAATAAACTTGATTTTTATGAACTATAATAATAATAATAATAATAATAATAATAAACTCGATACAACTCAAAAATTAAAATCTCGAAACTCTCTCTCCTCTCTTGAAAAGACTCTCTTCTATTTCTCCTCTCTCATGTCTCCCTCACATCTACCACCTTCGCCGAAGACAGCGCCACCCGACCCAAGCAGCATCGGACATCTGTGATGCACTACATGGGCATGAGAGTCTAGGCGACATAACCTAAGCATCGCCCGCCTAGGCACTACAACAGCTTCACCGAAGTAGGCCTTTTCCAACAGAGCTATTCATTTGCAGAAGAAGTGAAAAAGAAAGAAAAAAAAAAAAAGAAGTAAAATGTGAAACGAAAAACGGGAAAAACACCGATACTCCCTTTAGGAGGGTGTTTCGTGAATTTTTTTCCTTCAAAAAGTTTATAACATGTTTTGTTTTGGAGGGGTTGTTTCAATAATTTTTAGTTCTTAAAAAAATGTTAAGACACGTTTTTGTTTAGATTTCACGTTTTTTTTTTTTTTTTGGCTAAAAATATTTAATTTTTTATTTTTATTTTTTTTGGTGCTAAAAATGTTTTTTTTTTTTTTTGGTGCTAAAAATAGAAAAGATGTTACGTAGGATATTTTCGTAATTTACTGCTATAGGCTGATTTTTTTTTTTTTTTTTTTTTTACAATATGATTATTAATAGTCAAAACTTTGTACGTGGTTGAAAACAAATTTTATATAATTTTGTGGTCACTTGATAATTTTCACCTCAATCAATGTATGTTTGGGTGCGTAATCTTTCTTGAATAAAAAGACCCTCTCAGTCTTTAAATCACACACTCCCTAGTCTCAACTCTCTAGAGATAAAGAGACGTGTACACAACATTTGAGAACTTACTAACATGCTGTCCGTCAAGTCAGGGTCATAGTCATTTGAGGAACTGAGAACCCAGCTGCGTCAACATGAGGGAGCTACATCCACCTGCAGAAACTCAACTGAGGTCGGTGAAGTGGTTGAGAAGACGGGGAGGTTTCGACTTCATCAATGACATTGACACGCTCCTCCCTCCACCATCCACCAACGAATCACCATATGAATTCAATTTGGCACAAGAGAAAGCAACGACCTCTTCTCTCGTGTAACTTTTTTGCTAATGTACATATATTTGGCACAAGGAATCAACAGAATTTGGAACATGTTAGGACGTAAAAATAAAAATACCTTATAACCAGCACTAGAAATAATCTACATCAAGAATACAATAATAGTAAATTACATTACAGAGATCATACAAATTGTGATGAATACAACCGTCGTCCATCATCCATCACTTCCAAATTCCAATGCCCGTCTTTCAAACACCAGGATTTTTTGCTCGACCACTTATGTGTCTGTTTCGTTCCTCACACCTTCCATCTCCTCTTTTAGATTCGTCAAAAGATTCCTGTTCTGTTCAATTCTTTTATGTGTGATTTCTTAATTTAACAGGCAAAAAATTTGCTATTCGCCTTCGAACTCTTCGTCCTCATCAGGTAATATAACAGTTAACAAAGAATATTTGACACGGAGAGAGATCCTGCCTTTCTCTACGACTAGTCTTGCCCCGGAAATAACCCAATATCCAGGATTATCCTGTGGCCCTCTGGCCATCTCAGTTGTATCAACGAATTTTAGAAGCTTTGGGGCTTGGACAGGCACCGGAGGACCCCCAGGATACACAGCTGAGTTTATATTGACATCTGCTGGCCGCGGAGGTGGCTTCTGTACAGTTGTGAAGTGGTGACTGATGAGTGTTGAAATGAGCCCGGACTTCGGTGCCAAGCCCGGTGATCCATCCCACTCCGGATTCTTAACAACCGTAGCTCCCAAAACAGTTGAGAAGCGAAGTCGTAAGAAAAGAATGCTTTTGAACCCATGATTCTCAACCTGTAACTGGGCTCCAGTTACAATGGAAAGATCCTCATCACAGTCAACAGGAGCAGTGCAGACATGTGAGTAGTTTTTCCATTGAACTTTCTCATAGTATTTTCGATCGTAACTCTCTCGTCGGAAGTTCCCATTTGGATCGTCTATGAGTTGGAATACTTTTGGGAGAGAGGAAAGGTGCTGCAAGTGAATGGCCAAGCGGTTACTGCTTCTACCTTCTAGATAAAGCCGCATGCCAGTCACAGGCCTTTTACCCACATCAACCTATAGTAGATGACACAAATTATGAGTTCAGCAGAAAACTAAATCACAGGGTCTAGTATATTAAAGAAGCAAAGCATGAAATGAATAAAATTAAAGCTGACAAACTGCCGTAAAGTGGCATCACACAGAAATGACATCACCCTTTTGGAGAGTCACATAAAAATGTTTAAAACAAGATAAAAGATTCAAGAGTCCTTGAAGAACTATTTCCACTCATTCACATAACCAAAAAAAAACCTTGTATTTCCAATAACGAAGAAAAACATATACAGGAAGGGAGATTCTTAAAGCGAGAGACTATGCAGCATTTTCCGATTGTACTAAAATACCAATATCACTTTACTATTATTAGATGAGTTAAAATTATTTTATTTAATTTCCATGTATATGATAGACATGGGAAAGAGAAATTGAGAAAATAGTCCTATGACGTCATGGATTTAAGTGAAAAAAACCCACCTTCATGATAGGTTTCAGGATCTCATAAATATGAGACTATTATTACTATTCCCTTATCTTAACCAAACATGGGATAATTTCCTTCAATCCCATGTTTTATACAGTCATGTGTTTATACAATGTAACAAACGCACTTGTAAACATTTGTTGCACCAGATACGTCAGACTGGATAAAATATAAGATTAAATGAAGGTCCATGTTCGGTTGAGGTGAGGGATGACATATAGTTATATGATCCCAATAGGGAAAATAGTTAGTTACGGATTAAGGGAAACCTACCATCATGATCAAGGTGGGTTTCAACACTTGATATCATGAGATTGTTTTATCAATTTTTCTTCCATTTGTTTGTCTCATAACACAAATTTTATTTCATTTAATGATTGTTTTAGATATTATTATTTATAAAGACATTTACATATAATATTATTTTATTAAAAATGATTTAAATAGTTTTATTTTATTCACAAATAATTTTTTTAACATATTTGTTTCCTAATGAAAGATTTTTAATACTTTTGATTTATCTAAAAAGTATATATTTACTATCTTTATGGCGTGTTTACTAATCAGGAATCCTACTTAGGAATGGGAATTGAGTTCCTAATTTCTGAATTTCACTGTTTACTAAATATTTAGGGAATTAAATTCCGTGGACCCCACTCATAAATCAAGAATTAATTTCCTGATGGAAAGGGAATTTGATTCCTCCCACACACCCTAGGAATCAAGTTCCCTTTCCTGATTGAAAAAGGAATTCATGATTTATTTACTAAAATATCTTCACTTTAAAAAAAAAAAAAAAAAAAAAGCAACCGTTTTCTTCATGATTATTGACTTGTTTTTAATTTACGTAAATCATATTGGTTTACTTTTTTTTTAATCTTAATATTGGTTTACATAATTAATAATTTATATTATTCTAGCCATGTGATTTATAAAAAATTTATCTATATATATACATATTATAATACAATTTATAAACTAAAAATAATTACAGCACTTTTCAAACAATAATAATAATAACTATGGCAAATTCATATCTCTTATATATACGGTCGTGGCTTCGTTTTTTTTTTTTTTTTTTTAATCAAGTTATCTCAATAGTTCTTTATCTAATTAGTTCGGATATTACAATATAAAGATGTTAATTATTATATTTATAGTGTTATGAGTAATAATAAATATATTTTTTCATAATAAATTATGTATATATTTTTTATCATGTTTTATACACAAGGGTATTTTTGTAAACAATTATGTATTATTCCGATTCCTTAGTGTAAGTAAACATTAGAAATGGAATAAATTTGATTCTGTTTCCGATTCCTAAATTGTTAGTAAACACTGTAATGTAATTTAGTAACTTGATTCCGATTCCCCTCTATTCCCTTTTTCGGTGGAACTTAATTCCGATTCCACTCATTCCTGATTAGTAAACGTGCCCTTATTTTATTCAAAAACGTTTTTGATCCAACCCTATCCAATCCAATTTCTTAATGTACCAAACACAAACAGGTTTATACAGCCCAATCCCATAGTACACCAAATAAGGACATTACAATTTACTTAATCAAATCTAATCCAATACAATCCCACTCCACTCCAAACGAATCCCTTAAAACGGTCAAATCCAGTCTATCGTGACAAACAAGGTCAAGTGGTCAGTTTCCCTCCCTATCTAGAGGGATTGAGTAATAGTTTGAGGTCATCTCCTTTAATATAATTATAGTTTCTTATAATATGGGAGGGGAGGAAGACCTAAAATCATAAGTCATAACATTATGATACAATGCCAAATGGCAGTTCGAGAAGTTATTAACATACCAAGCTTTCAAGCTATTTGCACCAACTAAAGCTTAACCAGCATATTTGTAAAATTCATATGCCTAGTTCAAAAATTCAAAAGCTATATGGCATGAATAACCAACACAATTATATCTTACAGCATCAACTTCTTTGCTGAAAAGGTAAAACACAAGCTACCCGGAAGAATCAAGCAATATAAGAGATCATAAACACAAATTGTTACTTAAAAGCATCTATATAAAAAAATTAAGTGTGACAATAAGTACTTTCTAGATTGCATTTGTTAAAGCTAGCTAACAATTAGCTATTGATAGATTCAATTAAATGGTTGATTGATTGAGAATTTATTGTAAATTGATCCTAAATCCCTTTTCTTCTCTAGGCGTAGTACTATAAATTCTTCTACTATTGGATTGAATGAAAAACAACTCAATTCTCTCTCCCTCATATCTATTTAGTGTTCACATCATTCACACCAATATTTAGTTTGAAATGCTCCAGAAATCCTAATGTTGAAATCAGAATCTAATGTCATTCCAATAGACAAAGATACAAACTCTAACCCAACATATACAAGTAATACGACCACAAACCTCATAAGAAACCACTCATGGCAAAAAAAAAAAAAAAAAAAAAAAAGCACAGATTTTAACCAGTGAATAAGCTTTACCGGATTTGTGTTCACAAAAAGCTTGGACCCCATGAAACTGAACTTCAAAGATGCAGAACTTTGTTGCTTACGTTGTGGACCAAGGGGAAGCTCACTGAACACTGGCGCCCACTGCCTTGGTAGCTGAAATTCCAGAAATTGATGGAGTTCTTCAATTGGCGGTTTATCTGCAAGCACCAACGAGTAATCAGATATCCTAAATTGTAAATGCAAACACAGCAGAAAATTATTGCACAAATAGGCGCATCTGTAGATATCATAAGCAACTTCTTTAACTTCCATAATATTTACATGCATTGCTCTAGACATAAATATTTCAACAAATTGACATCACAATATAATTAAATCCAAATTGCAAGCATATTTGATTCTGAGCAAAATAAAAAGTTCCCACATGATTATGATCAGCCAATAAAGCATATTGTCATAGTTGTTCACCAGGAATGTGCAATGTTTATTTTGTTTTATCATTTGATTTTACACCCAAATTCTGGTCCAATCTGGACTTTTCTCTAGCCAAATATTACAAAAGCCATCTGAATTCTGCATTTCCAGGCAAACATTCATGTTGAGGGAGAATAAATTAGAAACATTATATCGCAAATCAAACTTCAACAGACTAATTCATTTTAAAGTTTAAACCCTAAATGATATATGTAAATCGCAGCATGAAAATTTTAGTCTAAATCTGTGATAGGATCTCCAATTCTCCATAAACAATTAGTTTCCCAGATGCTCTTCTAAATTAGCCTAGGTAAACTAGAACTCTTTCCACCATCATGCCAATTATCCCCCAGCTAATCCCAAATGCAAATACAAGCAACATGACATGTCTTCGCAGGTGCCTTATATATCACATAACAATCATGGTTCACTAAATAAAAGAGAATCAAAGTTTAACATGACTAAAGATGACATAAATCAGACATTACAAAGGAAAAAAAAAAAGGGCAGAAAGAGCATGTGAAGAGATCTCAAGACAAATATGTGTCCTTCAACAAATCAAACTTTTGAAGGAGACAAAGGGTCTACAAAAATAAAGTTTCTAGAAATAGCATCCAAAATCCTTTTCATTAAAGCATCATGGCAACAAATGCTTCTTTGAGAAGATGTAAAAAAATATATAAGCGTAAGCATTGGTGAGCTTTATTATTAAGTTCTAAATAACTGTAATGCAAAGTTAGATGATTAAGATTTTCAAAAGAAAAGTTCTTGCTTACATCGTAAGTAAAGATTTATGGCATGGCTTAAGAATCCACTCCCTGGAACTCCATTTAAAAGAGAAGTAATTGGAATAAAGGACATCGAAATCACATCAGGCTCATTTTGAACAGTGAGTAACCACTCATTATGTGATAGGTTTCTATTATCTCTTCCACCTCTTCTCTTGCAAATGCTTACAATATCCTGCCAAGTAAATGACAATGTCAAATTTATATTACAAAACAATTAGGAAAGAATAAACTCCAGAAAAATTTAATCTGTTTGGCAGAAGAGTTAATTAGGCTATCATCTGTTGTATGATAAAACAAACCTCTTTTTGTGAATAAGAACTAGATGTATTTGTATCAGCAAACCTCAACCGCTGCTCCCTGATTTCAAACTGAAACAAATATGATTAGATAAGACACCCGGAAAAGATGACCACACAAATAACCAATGCTCTCCCAAATGACTCAAGTAATTTGCAGATGAATCCAATTTCACTACCAGCTTTAACAAACCAGTTTTAAAATGTCAGAACAATGATAATTCTAACCAGGTGAAAAATATGCATACTAGAAAAGAACAAACAGAAAAGAACACCGCATGGATATGATTTTGACCAAGGAAGATGAGTATTACTCTGAGGCCATCTAGTTTAGCTTAATGATATACATATTCAGACGTACAATTATGAATTAACCAACTCTAAACAGATGTAAGCTTTCTACTTAAAAGTAATGTTAAAATTTCTACTAAATGATCCAACTTTAAGCCCGTCAAAACAGACACTGAGAAGGTAAGTAACCTAGAAAGAGGTCATTCATTTTAGTATTTTACCATCATTAATGTGGCTCTAGCTCTACAGCGACAACATAATATGGCTGAACAACCCTCTAGCAAGTCCAGGAAATACCAATAAATACACAGTAGCACCCCAAGTCCCCAATAACAAAAAGATTCAACAAATCATCAAAGCCTATTTGCATCATCAGAAGCAACCCCAGCCCATTCCCTTTTTAACACAATTCTCTGTCATTGGATCAATACATTAATGGTTGATTAATTCTAACACACATAATTAATTAATGCACATGAAAAATAACCCTAGTTAGGTTTACTATCAGCCATTCATTCAAAGCGCATAGATCCAATGGCTCCCACTTTGTGAAAAAAAATAAGGCTCTTGATCCTATTCCTTTAAACGTATTCAAAATACTAGTATAGACAAGTTCATCAACAAACCTTGTCATTCTGGTAATGTTGTTCAGAAGACACTCCATATTGTCCATTAGCATCCAAGAACCTCTTATCTGCCATCTCCTTCAATCTTTTTTGTACATCAGCAGGTTGAAGGTTTGATGAATGCTGCTGTTTTACATATATTACATCCTTCCCTCCCATCTTGACACCAACAATAATATGGGTGCCAAATGTCTCAATAAACCTGGAACGGTGAATCAGTCATTAAACATTCATTACAATTCTTAGATTTAAATGAAGACAAAATGCATTAAAATGAACATAAATCACAGAAAGTACCAAATGTTATGTTCTAATTAAGAATAATAAACCCATTGTGGTAATTTAATCAGCAAAGGAGAACAATTATCATTAGCCTTAGCCCTTTTTCCCCTATTTATCTTTTCAACACATTACATATAGGAAAAAGATTTAGTACATAAGATTTCTCTTCAGCAGTCATTAATTTTATATGAGATAAGGCCCTTGCCAGCAGTCAAAGATCTAAAACCAGGGCCGGACGGATGTGGGGGCTGACCCGGCTACCTTTTACAAAAAAATAAAATAAAATAAAATAAATAAATAAATAAATAATAATTAACTAACAAGTATTATGTGTAGAGTTAAGAGTAGCTACCACTGTTAGTCTATTATTCTCTTCTTTCTGTACACAATCACATCAATAATCAATATCAATTTTATTTCTCTCTCACATCCACTCTATATTTCTATTTCTATATCTCTCTCACCAATCCCAATTCTCACCCTCTCATTCTCTCTCTCTCTCTCTCTCTCTCTCTCTCTCTTGTTGTGTTTTTGGCTCATCAAAACCCAAAGTTAAGGCTTAAAGAGGAATCCTATTTGGATTAGGAGAAAATAAAGTGTGCACATAATTTCCTATTGGGATTAGGAAATTATATTTTCTCAAGAATCCCAAATCAACTAGGATTAGGAAATAAGTTAGCTTTTCTTATTCTAAGAGGATTTAGGAGTCTTATTCTAACAAGGAATGTAACCCAAGTCCTATATCTATAAATAGGGCTGTTGGGAGCTTATTTTTGACACAGAAAAAACAGCAAGCATACAAGGGGTAGAGAGCAAGAGTGATAGAGAGGTTCTAGCAAGGTTTTGGGGAATTAGCTAAGGGGTTTCAATAAGTATCTTGTAACCAAGTGTTTTTCTTCATAGTGCTAGTGGTTTCTCAAGAGAGATCACACGAGGACGTAGGCAAAGTTAGCCGAACCTCGGTAAATTCTTGTGTTGTGTGTGTGACATGTTTTCTTTATTGTTCATATTTTATTCCGCATATTCGCATATCATCATTCTATAAGTTTATCATCGTAGTCTATCGAGAAAACACGATCAATAAGTGAGTTTAAATCAAAATCTCTCAAGTCCCAATTCTCTTTCTTCCCCATTAATAATTCTCTCATTCTCTTCTCCAAATTCTGAATTACAAAATTGAATATTTATTCGATTCAATTACTTTTATCGGTTAAAATTTATTTATTCTAATTAAAAAGTTAGGGACTTAGGTATGTTATTCATGATTTTAAATTAATATTTTATTACTTTTTATATTAATTTATTTTACGACGTAATTTATTATTTTTAATGTTATATTATAATTTATAAAGTATCACTTTAATCAAATTGTTTAATATTTTTCTAGTACTGTCAAAGTTCACTTATTATCAATTTTTTATTATATATACAGTTTTGTTTCAGTTTTGTTTTAGCCCAACCAAACAAAACATCCTAGGTACGCCACTGTCTAAAACTAAGGGTAAAGATAAATCAAATTTGAGTAGACTTAATTTTTAACCTTGCTAGTGCAGCAGGTTCCCATGTTGACGGGACAGCTTTCCTTACATGATCACGAAGTACCATTTGAGATTTCTCCAATGCAACTGTGTATAGAGAAATGAACACCCCATCAAAAGCAAGGGTCTTGGTGTTGGCTGCATCTTTCTGCCAACAACTCGAGAATTCAAACATGGCATTGAAGAGGCCCGAAGGAATTTTACCAGTCAGAGATAGCTCCTGATTAAACTGCTCTGACATCTGGGGAAAAAGGTAAAAACAAAAGATAAAGAAAGATGTCTATGACACCCAAAATTAATTATGTACTCTCCCTGTCAATGTTATGGTTATTAAGAGTACAAATACACTAGCTACTCATATGCATTTCACTCAAACAAAATAACATAGCATATACAGAGTAGTTGCCAACTAGCCATGCAACAATCTAAATGTCCAAAGCTTCCATCTACAGTTAGAATCAGGACATAAAATCAATCCCTCCATTGTAACATTACTACTGCTAAAAGAGTAATAAGAATATGTGGGCTAGGCAAAATGAAATACAAAACAGGTTGTGCAGAGTCACAGAAAGTGTCACAACTCAAATAGTCAAAACTAATTTATTATTTTCTTTTCCTAAAAAAAATTCAATAAAAGTTTCAAAATTATAGCACTAAATTGATAATTTACATGATAAATATTAAAATCAATTAAACCAGAAGAGAATTATTTGAAACAATCAATAATTACCTGTTGGAAAGAGAGAACATCAGACCTAAACCGTGTGCGCTCCCCTTTATCACATTTTATAGATTTGGACACATTTGGAATAGAAATCCCACCAGGTAAAACAATCTCACGATCCACTTCTTCATCAATCTCAATCAACCGTGAATCACTCAAATCCCCTTTACAGTACTTTAACCTCAAATCTATTGCTATATCGTATCCACGCCCAATCGAACAGATAGCAACCTCAGCTGCTTTTCGAGCTGGAACCTTAAGTGCCATTACTCACCACATCACTCTAGTTCAGCAAAACCACCGCCAAACCTACATATTGTTCAAAGTAAGCATATTTAGCTCAATTCAACCAACATTGAAACAACTTCCAAAATAGGTCAAAACCAAAACTTTATACACAATTCAAAACGTACATTTTCAGGTCAAATTAACTCAATTTTCTCACAATTTTCAGAAATATAGTAGATCCAAACCGAGTAAAGTTACAAAACACATAATTTAGTTAAAAAAAGATTTTGCATGCATAACCCGATTCATACCATATCAACAACACAAATTTACCATACCATCAAAAAACCAGTACATATTCACAAATGAACAAGTTACAAACCCAACTACAGCGCAAAGCACACCTACTTCGCTAGCAAACAAAGCAGAGCGAAATTTGCATAAGCTCCAAACAATCTTATTCAGCTCAAGTTCAAGTGTTCAACACTTTTAAGCAAAATTTCAACTAAAGAGCAGATCCAAACTCTAGAACTAACTGAAAAACAATCATCTCCAGCTCAAATTCACCAAATTTCACAGTTTTTCCACATGAACTAGATCTTCAAAACATATAATGACAACCATAGCAAGTTCATTTTAAACATCCTATATTGAATTTAAGATAGAAAGGCGATCCAGACACCATAAAACAGCTCAAATAATCCAAAATTTACGCACTTGGAACACGTAAACCGGATCTATAGTCTATATACAAACAAAGAGAAGCACATTCATCTCAAACTCACCATTTTCAATTCGAAAAACCGTCCAGCTACCTACACCTGTAAAAGGCTGGAGCTCCAAATCCGAAAGCGAAATAGGGTTCACGAAACCCTAGACGATAAGATTGACGCGAGAGAAGAAGTAAAAAAAAGTTGAGAGAAAGAAAACCTAATGGGAGAGAGAGAGAGATAGAGAGGAAGTTGTAAGTGGAATTTTTTTTTTTTACTTTGAGACCTGAGAATCTGTTTTGACAAGTGAGAGAGAGAGAGAGAGAGAGAGAGAGAAAGAGAGTCAAAAGTGGTGGGTTTCAACGAAGGTGGCGATATGTTGACGGGCTGTTATGGGACGCCAATCACACTCCAATCCAATTATATGCATTCTTCCTATTGGTATTTCTTGTAATTATATATTCTATCTCCTCATTATTATTTATTGAATTATAATGTAAAAGTTACAAAAATCAATTTTTTTTAAAAAAATATATTACAATAATTCATGGTTTTGGGGTTGGGTACAGGGATAAATTCGAACCCACAACCTCTTGTGTAAGTTTTTCAAAGTTTGATTGGCTTATTTCGTAAACAAACCACAATTTGGGGTTTGATGTAAGGGTAGATTAGGTTTTTGATGGTGGGTGCTTTGTACAACCAAGACCCTTTCAAGACCTCAAGAGAAGAAGCACCAAAGGTAAATTCTTAGTGCTTACTTGCTTTGAAGAGATATAGTTGCACACATTTACAACTCATGCATAATTCTTATTCTTGTTTGTTGTATGTTTTCAAATGTGTGCATTCATGTTCATTAATTTCTCTTCTTGCATGTTTAATTAATTGCATCTAGCTTGTTAATGCCATAACATGTTAAGCATTAGGATGTATTTTCTTCACTCACACATTTGCATTTATTGCATTTGATTTTGTGTGAGAAGCTGCATGAGAAGGCTTTGCCCTTCTCTGCCACAGTTATGCTGTCGTCTTGGCGAACTGCGGCAAGCAAGCGACAGAGAAGTGTCTTCTCTACTGCGGTAACTGCCGCGGTTGGATAACCGTGGCATGCAAGCGATAGAGACTTGTCTTCTCAGCCTTGGGTCGATAACCGCGGCATGCAAGCGACAGAGACATGTTGTCTCTGCTGCGGTTGTCCAACTGTGGCAGTCGGGACCGCTGCAGTTCATCATGCGCGAAAAGCCCAAAACGCTGCAGTTTTGTTAGACGCCTATAAATACACAACTTTCATTTTAGGTCGTCTCCAAGAGTTCCAAAAGCATATTTTTCTCTTGTAACATATTTCAAGAGCCAAAATTCACAAGAACTCACATTTAAACACTCAAAGCTATTCCTTTGTGCATCAAAGTTCATCAAGCATCATCTATGACCATATAGAATGCATCCTTGCATGGTTTTGCAACATCACATATTGCTTGGTAAGGTTTTCACTAATTTCATATAATCAGTGTCTTTCTTGTCAAGTCATCTCTTTAATTACTTGTATGTTCTTAGAATATATTCTAGATACAAGATAGAGTTTGTTTGTGATGTTTTGATTGAGTGTTGTATTGTGATAGCTATCTAGGTTTATTTAATCTATGTTTAGCTAAGCATTATGATATGTCATTTAACTATTGATATCTAGGATTGTTTTAATTGCAATATCATCATCCTAGCTAAGCATATAGGGTTCCCTAGCTCTAATTGCATTTTGGATATTTCATATATTCACATAGGCATTTTATCTCTTCATTGAGAAGTAAGACTTGTATAACTTCCGGGATTAGGTTGTATAAATCACAAGCAATTGGACTAAGTTCACTTATACCGAGATTAAGAAGTGGTGGTGAGTTACACTAGGATTAAGTTGTATTCATCTTACCATTAGTGGATTCGTGGTTCGAGTGTGGCGCACTTACTAGCCAGTGATTTTTTTCCCGTGAGGGTTTCCATGTAAATATCTTGTGTCATTTATTATTCTGCACTTATTACACTTGACATTTTGTATTGACTAGATTGAGGATTTTTGTAAAATTTTCTAACCATGAAAATTGGGTAAAAATTGATAAAATCTATTCACCCCCCTCTAGATTGATATTGATCACATCGTAATTTGTTTCAATTGGTATCAAAGCGGGTTCCTGTATATACCTAGGTGATCCTTGCTCATTTTTGTGTGTTTTGCATTTGTGTGATTTTTGTTCATTCATACATCTTGCATACATTTTATTTCATTCATTATACATAATGAGTGGAAAGAGTGGAAACAGTGGCAACAATGAGGGAGCTTCTAGCATGCGACCTCCTCTTCTCACCAGCTTGAATTATTCCTCATGAAAAGAAAATATGGAATCCTACATATGTCAAATTCACGATGTAAGGATTCCCATTGTTGATTGGCTTATTTCGTAGACAAACCACATATTGGGGGTTTGAATTGTAAGGGTAGTTAGGTGATTGAAGATCATGCTCAAAGGCCCTTTTCAAGACCTCAAGGGAAGAAGCACTCCAAAGGTATAATACTTAGTGTTTCTTACAATGAAGAGAAATAGATGCACACACACACAACACTTGCATAATTCTTATTCTTGAATGTGTTGTGTCTTTATTGTGTGTATGCATTAATTGCTCATTTAATCTTTCTTCATTCTTGTCCATATGGGTGCATCTAGCTTGATATTGCACATCATTCTTGTCATTTTAGGATGTTGCATCAGGTGCGATTTTGCGCCCTATTCTGCGGTCAAGGCCGCAGAAATAGGCCGCAGAATCAGGATCAGAATTCATACTCTCTGTCCTCTTTTCTGCGCCCTTGGTTTTTACGTTTAGGGGCCGCAAAATTGTCAGGTGCTTTTCTGCGCCCTTGTGTTCTGCGGTCCGTGGCCGCAGAATCATCCCGCAAAAGCGTCAAGTGTGATTCTGCGCCTTGTGTTCTGCGGCCAAGGCCGCAGAATCAAGGGCGCATAATCGGCGGTCTTTTGCAAATTTTTCAAAACGGCACCACTTCACTTTGGCATACTATATATATGCCACTTTCTTTTCTAGGTCGTTTTTAAGAGTTCCAAATATCATATTTTTCACTTAGAACATATTTTAAGAGAAAAATCATCAAGAACTCACCTTTAAACACTCAAACCATTTCCTTTGATCATCAAAGTTCATCTAGGATCATTCATGACCATTTAGGACTCATCCATGTATGGTTTTGCATCATCACATCTTTCTTGGTAAGATTTTGACTAACTTCATCTAAGTTTAGTTTCTTTCTTGTCAAGTTATCTCTTTATCTTATTGTATGATTTATGTTCACATGCTAGATATAAGATAGAGATTGTTTGTGATGAATATGATTGAGTGTTGTATTGTGATAGCTATCTAGGTCTTGTTGAATCTTGATTAGCTAAGCTTTATGATATGTCATTTAGCTTTTGATATCTAGGATTGATTTCATTGATATATCATCATTCTAGGTAAGCATATAGAGTTGCCTTGCTCTTGTTGCATTTTGAGTATTTCATATATTCACTTAGGTTGTTTTCTCTTCATTGAGAACTAAGCCTTGTGTTGCTTCCGGGATTAGGTTGCATAAATCACAAGCATTAGGACTAGGTTCACTTATACCGGGATTAGGTAGGTGTGTGATTACTTCCGGGATTAGGTTGTAATCGTTTAACACATTTAGTGGATTCGAGGTTCGAGTGTGGCTCACTTATATAGCCCGTGGTTTTTCCCGTGAGGGTTTCCACGTAAATATCAAGTGTCTTTTAATTTCCGCATCATATTACACTTGCTATATTTGTATTGACTAGTAAAGGGTATTTTCGTAATCTTGTCTATTAACGAAAATTGGGTAAAATCGGATAAAATCTATTCACCCCCCCCTCTAGATTAATATTGAACACACCGTTATTTGTTTCACACGACCTTGCATGGTTGGCGGTTGGCGGTTGAGGATGGATATGATCTACCTATGATAACTCCCATGGGTGGAGGAGAAGAAGTATTGAAGCCTAAGGTACAATGGAATACGCAAGAGTTCAAGGCTTCAAGGTGGAATAGGAAGGCTATGCACGCCATCGTTTGTACAATGGATGAAAATCAATACAAATTGATTCAGAACACTTAGATAGCAAAAGTGGCTTGGGACATCTTACAAGTTGCACATGAAGGAATTGAGGTGGTGAAGGAATCCAAGCTTTAAGTCCTCCAAACTTAATTCGAGTTGCTTAGGATGGGGGAGGACGAATGCTTTAATGATTTCGAAATCAAATTGATGGATATCATAAATCAAAGCCACCAACTCGGAGACCTGTATTCGGATAGGAGAGTCAAGTAAAAAATCATGAGATCTCTCCCCGATAGGTCCGAATCAAAAGTGACAGCTTTAGAAGAAAATAGTGGATATAAGGACATGAAGCCGAGCGAGGTTATTGGAAGACTCCTAGCCTATGAGTCTAGGAAGGCTCTTAGCTCCACCTCCAAAAAAAGCATAAAGGAATTGATTTAAAAGCTTCTAAGGAGGAAAAGAATGACTCGGATGAAAACCTTGCATTATTTGTGAAAAGGTTCAAGAAGGTTATGAAGTTCAAGAAAAAGGACTTTGGATCCAAAGGTCAAAACCTCAAGAAAAAGGGTTCCTATAACAAGTTTGAGCCTAGGCAAGAGAAGACCAAAAGGAAAGGGGTCCGATGTTTTAAGTGTGGTGGTATAGGTCACTTCGCCCCCGAATGTGCTATTCACACGATCAAGAAGAATGGTAAAGTGATGGCCGCTACATGGAGTGGTAGTAGTGATGACTTCAATGAGGGAGAAGAGACTTCGGATGATGAAGTGGCTAACTTCATAGCTTTTGCCTTTTTTCACAAGAGCAAGGGTAGAAGTGAAGAAGAGGAAGAGAATCAAGAGGAAAATAACTCAAGTGAAGATGACTCCTCAACTCACTCCACAAATGGATATGTGGAGAGAAAGGTTCTTGTTGAACATTATGCTAAGTTTAAAAGCTTAGAGATGAAGACCACAAAAAAAATCAAAATGTTGAGAAAAGAGAATCTTGAGCTTTCATCTCAAGTTGACCACTTCAGTGAACAAGTGGAAATATCCAAGAAAATTGAAGAAAAACTAATAGAGAAGTTAGCTTTGTCTATGAAGAATGAAGAAGATTTGAAGAGGGAGCTTGGTGAAGTAAAAGGGTCAATGACAAGGATGACTTCTAGCACTGAAAAACTTGACCTTATGTTAAGTGTTGGGAAGAGTCATTATGACAAGAGAGGTCTAGGATTTGAAGATGGTAATGAGACTTCTACTCCTCATAAGACTGTGTTTGTCAAGAGCTTGAGCAAGAAAGAAACCTCATCGATGCAAACTCCTAAGAAGAAGATTGATTTAAGAAAATACTCACATAGTGCACAAGTGAAATTGGCTCTAAGAAGACAACCTCAAGCTCAACCCATAAGAGCTCCTCAAGCCAACATTCCTCAACATATGGCTCACAAAGGAAATGGACCAATCGTGTAAGTTCAACCTTGGAAGCAAGTTAGACCTGTTCAACAACGAAGATGGATTGAACCTATTCAACCACAAGGACATGGGAAAGGTCCTATGTACGCGCAAGGACATAGTATGATTCCTTATTTCATTCCTAAATGTCATTTTTATGGTTTTGATAGTCATATTAGACCAAGGTGATTTCATTATATTAAAATGTGTAGAGCTAGAAGCATGATTGAGAAAAAAAAAGAAAAAAAGAAAAAAAGAATAGAGCCATAATGCATGTTCCTAGGAATGATAAGATTGATTTGCATGATCCTAGGACATCTAGAGCCCATGTACTAAAGACCACTAGGAAAAAAAATGTTTTACCTAGGTGGATTAGAAAGAATGAAAATGTTTGCCATATTGCTCAAATTGCCTTAAAGGATAATTCTTCTAATTTTTGGTATTTAGATAATGGGTGCTCTAGGCACATGACAGGAGACAAGAGAATTATGGAGGAAGGAGGATGTGTCACTTTTGGTGATAGACCCAAAAAGAGAGTCATAGGGAAAGGAACCATTTCCGTTCCCAGATTACCTTCCCTATCCAATGATTTATTTGTTGATGACTTGAAAGTCAATGTGATAAGCATTTCTCTTATAAGTGATGAAGGATATTCCGTCTTATTTAGCAAAAATGATTGCTCTATCCTAAAGCCCGATAGACAAACCTTATTAAAAGGTATGAGATCTAATGACAATTGCTATTATCTTGAAGTTAGAATAGTCTCAAACAGTGTGTCCATGGATGAGCAAATCGAGTTGTGGCATGAAAGACTTGACCACATGAACTTTAGGGATTTACGAATCCTAGATAAGTTCAATAGTGTGCGTGACCTTCCCAAGCTTGGAAAGAAAGCCAATGGTGTTTGTGGACCTTGCCAACAAGGAAAACAAACCAAAACCATGCATAAAAAGGGCAAGTATCTCTCCAGCAATGAGCCCTTAGAGCTTTTACATATGGATCTTATGGGTTTTATAAAAACAGAGAGTTTAAGTGGAAAGAGATATATTTTTGTTTACGTTGATGATTTCTCTATGTTTACATGGAAATATTTTCTTAGAGAAAAATCCGAAACTTTTGACAAGTTTAAAATGCTGTGTACTAAAATACAAAATGAAATGAATTCTAACATTAAAAGCATTAAACGAATTATAAGTGACCATGGGAGGGAGTTTGAGAATACCGTCTTTGAAAGCTATTGCAATAGCTTAGGCATCTCCCATGAGTTTTCGGCTCCTAGGATATCTCAACAAAATGAAGTTGTTGAGAGGAAGAATATGGTCCTTCAAGAGATGGTCCGTGTGAGCAACAACGTCCGTAGGAACCTATGGGCCGAAGCCACCAATACAACTTACTATATAGGAAACAAAGTTTTACTAAGGCACAGAACTAGGAATACCTCCTATAAGTTATGGAAAGGTAGAAATCCAAATGTTAGCTACTTCCACTCCTTTGGAAGCAAATGCTACATTTTAAATGATCGGGATCAACTTGGCAAATTTGTTGCTAAGAGTGATGAGGGTATCTTTATTGGCTATGCCTTAAATAGTAGAGCTTATAGAGTTTTCAATTTAAAGACTCGAAGCGTCATGGAATCATCCAATGCTGTCATTGATGATGAAATGCTCAAGTTTATTGACCATGAGTAGGAGATTGCTAGAGTAGATGACTCTCCCTTGGAGAAGGTTGTGGTGACTCCTAATGTTGGGACATCTAACCTTGATGAAGAGGACACACAACCTCTTGATAGAGTTCCTCACTTGGACTCTAATGAACCCGCTCCATGGGTTAGAAGACTCCATAATAAAGATGTGTTAGTAAAGATGTGAATGAGAGTGTTAGGACTAGACGTCAAATAGCTAATTTTATTATCTACACATGTTACACCTCTCAAATAGAACCTAAAAAGGTTAATGAGGCCTTGAAGGATGAATTTTGGGTTCTTGCCATGCAAGAAGAGTTAAACCAATTCGAAAGGAATGAGGTTTGGACTCTAGTTCCTAGGCCTAAGAGCACTAATGTGATAGGCACCAAGTGGATTTATAGGAACAAATCTGATAAGGATGGCAACATAGTGCGTAACAAGGATAGACTTGTTGCATAAGGGTATTCTCAAATTGAGGGTATCGACTTTGAGGAGACATTTGCTTCTATTGCCCATTTAGAGTCCATTAGACTTCTCTTGTCCATCTCTTGTGTGCACAAGTTCCAATTGTACCAAATGGATGTCAAGAGTGCCTTCCTCAATAGGTTCTTGCAAGAGGAAGTGTTTGTTGAACAACCCAAGGGGTTTATGGATGCACACCACCCCAACCATGTCTATCACCTCAAAAAGGCTTTGTATGGGTTGAAACAAACACTAAGAGCTTGGTATGAGTGCCTCACTCAATTTCTTGTTGACAATAACTACACAAAGGATAGTGTTGACAAGACACTATTCATCAAGAAAGACAATGATAAGCTTTTTATAGCTCAAATATATGTTGATGATATAGTATTTGGCTCCACCAACAACACCAAAGTCCAACAATCTGTTGATGTTATATCTCATGAATTTTAGATGAGTCTTGTTGGTGAGCTAAGTTACTTTCTAGGTTTGCAAATTACACAATTGAATGATGGGATCTTTATTACCCAAGCCAAATATGCCAAAAACCTAGTGAAGAAGTTTGGTCTTGAAAATGCCAAACATTGTGATACACCTATGAGTACCACTTTGAAGCTAAGCAAAGATGCTAGTGGAAAAAGTGTAGAACAAACTTTATATAGGGGCATGATTGGTAGCTTGCTTTATTTGACCGCAAGTAGGCCCAATATATCCTTTAGTGTGGGTGTGTATGCTAGGTACCAATCGGATCCTAAGGAGTCCCATCTTTCTTCCATTAAGAGAATCATTCACTATATGAATAGGACTTCCAACTATGGGATTTAGTACTCTTTTGACACTAATGCTAGTCTTGTAGGCTTTAGTGATGCAGATTGGGCAGGGAATTGCGATGATAGGAAAAGCACATCGGACGATTGCTTTTTCCTTGGGAACAACCTAGTCTCTTGGTTTTGCAAGAAGCAAAACTCAATTTCCTTGTCTACGGCTGAGGCAGAGTACATAGCCGCTGGGAGTGGATGCACACAACTCCTTTTGATGAAGCAAATGCAAGTAGACTACGGATTCAACCAAGTTACACTCACTCTCTTTTGTGATAACATGTGTGCTATTAATATTTCCAAGAATCCGGTTCAACATTCTAGAACTAAGCATATTGACATCCGCCATCATTTCATTAGAGAACTAATTGAGAATAAATGTATAGTACTTGAACATGTAGGTACTAATGATTAGGGATGGGCGTGGGGGCCCAATGGGGTGGGGGAGGGTACCCCCACCCCCACCCCCATTCCTCAAACCTTCCCCCACCACCTCCCCCAAAATCCATTTGGGGGGACGAATGGGGGGGACGTTTTGGGGGTAGGTTCCCCCACCCCCACCCCCAAAACCCATTTCCCCCATTTCATTTCCTTTTAAATTCTAAAGTTCAAATTTTCAATACGAAAAGTAATAAAAACATAATAAAAATATAATACAAAATCCAAAATACAATACAAAATAATTGCATAATATATATATATATATTATTTTGGGGGTTAATTACACCTTATAAATGAACAACCATAACATTTAATTTTAATAATTTAATATTATAATTTATAATTTATTTTAATTGTTAAATTTTTTATATATAAATAAAAATAATAAAATTAGTATATATATATATTATTTTGGGGGCCCCAATGGGGTTTTGGGTTTGGGGGGAGGTACCCCCACCACCTCCCCCAAAATATGTTTGGGGGCAAAGTTTGCCCCCACCCCCACCCCCAAAATCCATTTGGGGGCAAAATTTGCCCCCAAAACCCCATGGGGGCCCGTGGGGGATGGGGCCCCATGGGGAAATGCCCATCCCTACTAATGATCAACTAGCAGGCTTATTTACTAAACCCTTAGATTCTACTCAATTTAAAACAATTAGTAGATCTATTAGGATTTGTCTTGTGGAGTGATGAGTTTTGGTAATTGATCCCATATGGGGAAATCAAGCAAAGAGAGGTATTTTGCGTACTTGTCACATGCAAAAATTTGAAATATCTTATGTTTCCTTATTGATTGCTTGAGTAAGCTTGGTTGCACATATATTATTTGTTATTTTTTTCAATAAGTGTGAACCATGCTTTAATTACAATCCATGTCATATTTATGTTCAAATATGCATTTTTTGGACTAGGAGATCCACATAGGAAGTACAATTTGAATGACCTATAGTTATCTCCGTGACATGATGATTCTTTTATAACATGCTAATGATATATTAAAAGCATGAAATTCAAATGACATGCTAATTTGAAAAAGTATGAATTGATGATTGCAAATTCTTAAATGAAAAACTTGTGTGAAAAAACTTATGAGACTCAAATGAATAAAGAATATTGTATCCGTTCAAAGGATTTTACAATCCAAATGTCTCTCTTTCTTTATTGGAACATGTCTACTATCATACAAGTATCTAACCCGGAAAAATCGAATAGGGTGCAAAAAGTCGTTCATGTCATGTTTTGTTTATAAAATTGGATAAAGTTGCTCTTAAATTAAAATAAATAAAATCTCTATATCATTGCTTCTCTCATGACAAATGGTGAAATTTGTTTGAATTCTATTGGAAACTTTTGTCATTTGCTTTCCCAAATACCATAGTATTTTGGACTTGAATGCTACATGTCTTGTTTGCAAAGTATTTTTAATTCACACATTTTCATGAAATAAATCTCTTTGTTTCTCTCCAATTAATTGAGTTGCATAAAGTGGCTTATATGATTATGCAAATATCTAGTATGCTACTATCTCTCTTTGCTAAATTGACCCGGTTGGGACTACTTCTTTACCTATATCATGACAAAAAGGGGGAGTAGAATGAGGTAAGGGGAGTTGCAATTTGTAGTAGCAAATGCACATGTTAGGGAGATTACATATTGAAGGGGAGAAACCCTTTGAGGGGGAGCATTACATTCACATACATTGCATGAAACTTTGCATGATGTTGTGCTTAAATTACTTAAATGCAAATGCTTGTTTTATTTTCACTTGATCATCTCACATTTACTTGTATTGGAAAGTATAGAAACTTTGTTTTGAAGGTTTGATAGTTCTACAAGAGATTGAAGCATTGAAGTTTTATCTTTGTAACATCTCTTTGAAATATAGAATATCAATGTTATCCCGTAGTTTCAATTATGTTGTGAGGATCAATGTGAGTGGTGGTTTTGTCACGAAATAGCCAAATGAGGAGATTGTAAGTTCCTCAAAGTTTGATTGGCTTATTTCGTGGACAAACCGCAATTTGGGGTTTGATGTAAGGGTAGATTAGGTTTTTGATGGTTGGTGCTTTGCACAACCAAGACCCTCTCAAGACCTCAAGAGAAGAAGCACCAAAGGTAAATTTCTTAGTGCTTACTTGCTTTGAAGAGATATAGTTGCACACACTCATAACTCATGCATAATTCTTATTCTTGTGTGTTGTGTGTTTTCAAATGTGTGCATTCATGTTCATTAATCTCTTTTCTTGCATGTTTAATTAATTGCATCTAGCTTGTTAATGCCATAACATGTTAAGCATTAGGATGCATTTTCTTCACTCAAATACTTGCACTTATTGCATTTGATTTCGTATAAGAAGCTGCATGAGAAGGCCTTACCCTTCTCTATCGCGGTTATGCTACCGTCTTAGCGAATCGTGGCAAGCAAGCGACAGAGAAGTGTCTCATGCAAGTGATAGAGACCTGTCTTCTCTACCGTGGTAACTGCCGCGGTTGGATAACCACGGCATGCAAGTGATAGAGACTTGTTGTCTCTACCACGGTTCAACTACTGCGGTTGTCTAACCGCGGTAGTCGGGACCGCGATAGTTCATTGTGCGCGAAAAGCCTAAAACGCTGGAGTTTTGTTGGGCACCTATAAATACACAACTTTCATTTTAGGTCATCTCTAAGAGTTCCAAAAGCATATTTTTCTCTATGAACATATTTTTAGAGCCAAAATTTACAAGAACTCACCTTTAAACACTCAAAGCTATTCCTTTGTGCATCAAAGTTCATCAAACATCATCTATGACCATATAGAATGCATCCATGCATGGTTTTGCAACATCACATATTGCTTGGTAAGGTTTTCACTAATTTCATCTAATCTTAGTGTCTTTCTTATCAAGTCATCTATTTAATTACTTATATGTTCTTAGAATATATTCTAGATACAAGATAGAGTTTGTTTGTGATGTTTTGATTGAGTGTTGTATTATGATAGCTATCTAGGTTTATTTAATCTATGTTTAGCTAAGTTTTATGACATGTCATTTAGTTATTGATATCTAGGATTGTTTTAGTTGCAATATCATTATCCTAGATAAACATATAGGTTTCCCTAGCTCTAATTGCATTTTGGATATTTCATATATTCACATAGGCATTTTACCTCTTCATTGAGAAGTTAGATTTGTGTAGCTTATGGGATTAGGTTGCGTAAATCACAAGAAATTGGACTAGATTCACTTATACCGAGATTAGGCAGTGGTGGTGAGTTATACCGGAATTAGGTTGTATTCATCTTACTATTAGTGGATTCGAAGTTCGAGTGTGGCGAACTTACTAGCCCGTGGTTTTTTTCCTGTGAGGGTTTCCACGTAAATATCTTGTGTCATTTATAATTCTGCCTTATTACACTTGATATTTTGTATTGACTAGATTGGGGATTTTCGTAAAATTGTCTAACCACGAAAATTAGGTAAAAATTGATATTCAACCCCCCCAGATTGATATTGATCACACCGTAATTTGTTTTATCTTGGTATAGGTGTGAGGGGCATACCACTAAACTAACATCATCTTATCACAAACACCAAATTTATGAAAAATTAGAGAGGACATTTCATAACTATTTTTAGTATTGTAATATCTATTATCCGAACCAAGTATTATTATAGTAAAAGTAAATCCTCTTTTATTGTAAAGTACATTATAAGCTTACATAATTCATTAAAGGATAAAATCTATTTTTCAGACAATGTTAAAGATATTTTTGAAGAGTTTGACATATCATCAAAAAAGACAGAAATTACGGAACTCATTGATCCACATCAGCAGAAAGTCAAAGCTAGGTACGTTATCAGCAAGTCAACACAACACGTGGCAGCACCACGTTAAAAAGCAATTAAAGGTCATTAAACCTATTCACCAAGCACAAGTCTGACATTGATACACCATATCAGCTAAAGATCACACTAGATACAAAATCTCATATTTATCTTCTCCAAGTCATCTCTAATAAGGAAACACAACAATTATTCCCTAAATCCGAGACTTCCAAATTAGGAGAGATTCCCTAATTCAAGGAATCTCAATCACAATCACTCCAAAGTTCCTATACGGGAAATAATACCTAGAGTCAAGAAGATTAATCACTATCAGGAAATTAACTCCCAAACATGCATGCTGAAATTCCCTTAAAGCAGTGATGTTTTATTCCTAGAGGGGGGTGAATAGGTATAGTCTCAAATTCTTTCAATATTCAAAAATGCGGAATATAAGAATGAAATGAATACTTGAAATGATATAACAATTGTATAATATGAATCAATTCATATAAGCATCAATATACAAAAGAATCAATACAAGTGAACATATAGAAGATAAAGAAATATAAAGCGAAAATGAGATACAATGTTTTTACGTGGTAAAACCTTAAAGAGGAAACATCCACGGGTTGAATCCCCAACATCGGCAAAGCAAATCCACTATACGAAAATGACTTACACACTCAAAGCTATCAACACTATGATATCCATTTCAAGCTATCAAATCCTAATCAACCCTCGGGCTAGTGACTCACAAAGCCTACTCTATATCTAAGATGTGTTCTACACCTCTAGAGAGCAACTCCCTATCCAAGGCTCTCTAGCCTCTAGGAAGATTTCCTTGCTTAGCAATCTAGATCACTAGGATCCTAGTCAAGCTACCCAAGCTCAACCATCCAGAGTACACAACTCCTTGCTAAGACTTTTGCTTAGTTATCCAGATCCCCTTGATCCTAACTACGGCTTCTTGCTTGGCTATCCGGAAACCTTTCCTAGCCAAGTCTTCTTGCTCAAGTCAAAGCTCACTCACCTTGACAAGAGACTTCAACCTATTACAAGACAATGATCTAGGTGATGCAAATGATGCAAATCACAAACAAATAAAGCTAGATGATCAATCAAGCTCTATGAACATGCTTAGAGAAATTCTAGAATATGCTTTCAACATACAATCACAAAATCTATCTAGAAATCAAAGCATGTGAATCAATAAGAACAAGGTATGAATATTCAATATATCACACTAAAAACCTAGTTCTTAGATCATGAAATTAAACCTAGAAAATGTCATAAAGCACATCACATATATCTCTTCTAGAATCAATTTCAAGATTAATCAAGTTTAGCAAATATATGTTCAAGTGAAATCTCAAAGCTAAAACTCAATTACCAAATGATCAACCACCCCTAGAATATGTTCTAACATCATTCTAAACACAAATCATCTATCAAAATGAAAGATTAAAGTGCAGATCAAAAGATGAAGTGAGAAGAAGAAGTTTAACATACAATGATGAAACTCGGACTGAAGAACAGCTTGCTGCGAACAATCACGAATTCAAATGACTCTGAAAATGCTTGGGTTTGTAGCTCTCTTTAATACCAACAATTTTGGCTTTTGGATCACTTAATTTCAAGTTCGTATGAGAGAGTTATGATCAAAATAAGAAAACAAAAATGTTGAAGAATTCTGCAGAAATCATGTTTTTCATTTTCTTCAAGTTGGAGGGAAGGAGGAAGGCTTTAAAAGGATTTCAAGGAGGGAAGCTTCAAGCGAATCAGAGGCAGCCACATCACACTCCCATGTAGGGCGCGTGTGGCCCACGGGACCAGAGGGCTACTCTGGCCGTAAGTCCCACGGGCTCCACACGTGGTGGCCAAGGCATGGCTTTTGGCCATGCAAGTCCCTCTGCGCACCTCCCACGTTCTTTGACCATATTCGGGCCTCTGAACTGTGAATTCGAATCCATTTTCAGATTGCAAACTGTAACTCCCTCACGCATAATAACAACTATGAAACTTTAACAAAAGGTTGAGAATTCATCTCGGAAAATAATGATGAAGACGACTCAACGAATGAGAATGCAAAATAGTATAACTACGTCGTATGGACTCGAAACTTAATGAATGAGTAACCGAAATAACCGGAACTTAATAAAGAATCAAATAAGATCATGTTCAAGTCCAAAACATAAGAAACACAAACAAATAAATACCATGCAACACAAGCATGCCATATCTAAGCGATAGTGAGAAAATATGCAATTCTACAAGATTGTCAACAATGAGATAAATGTGTAAGGATTCCCATTGTTGATTGGCTTATTTCGTGAACAAACCACAAGTTGGGGTTTGAATTGTAAGGGTAGATTAGGTGATGGAAGACCAATATCAAAGGCCCTATTCAAGACCTCAAGGTGACAAGCACTCAAAGGTATATTCCTTGTGCTTAGTTTTCTTTGAAGAGATCTAGAAGCAAACACACATTTAGCATACTTGCATTTGTGTGCATACTCTTCACATGTCACATTACACACTTGCACTTTGTTTGATTATATATTGTTGTGTGTTTGTTTGTGTCGTGTAATTCGTTTCCCGAACATGTTCGGAAACGTCCGCACTTGCACGATTATGTGCTTAGTTTTGCGGGAAGACCGCTCTTGGTGATAGCCTTGGCTTTCTCCTTGGATTCACCACTCTTGGTGAATAGGCGGTTTAATCGGCGGCCTTGGCCGCTGAATGAAACCGCCGTTTTGGACCAGAGGTCTCTGGTCTGATTCTGCGGTTATATCGGCGGTCTGGCCACCGATATGAAACCGCCGTTTCATACCTGATGCATTTATTATTCTCGGGTTGTGTTCTGCGGTTTACTCAGCGGTTTCTAAACCGTCGAATGAAACCGCCGTTTTCTCCCCTATTCTCGGGATGAATTCTACGGTTATGATCGGCGGCCTGGCCGCCGAATGAAACCGCCGAATTAGATATTTTAGGTCGGTTTCTTTCTCGGGTTCAATTATGCTGTCAGATTCTGCGGCCCCGACCGCAGAATAAAACCGCCGTTTGAGCGTTTCAGGGGCAATCTTGTCTTTTCACATGCCCTGTTTCTTGATGACTATATATATCATACTTTCTCATTTCTCTAACTTAGTTCTCTGATTCTAAAGAACCCTAAAGTTCAAAAAGAGAAACTTGAGAGAAAAGAAATCAAGAACTCATTTTTATACACACAAAACCATTCTCATATGCATCAAAAGATCATCTAGCATTTTCTAGCATAGTTAGGATGCTTGCTTGCATGGGTTTTGCTCAACACACTTGCTTTGGTATGTTCTTCACTAATCTCATCTAAACTTAGTGTTTTATTTATCAAAGAAATCTCTTATATTATTTGTATGCTCTTAGAATATATTCTAGATACAAAATAGAGATTGTTGTGTTGACATGTTTGAGTGATGTATTTTGATAGCCACATCTAGGTTATTTTTATCTATGATTTGCTAAGCTTTATGATATGTCATTTAGCCATTGACATCTAGGATTGCATTTATTGTTATCTAATCATCCTAGATAAGCATCTAAGGTTACCTAGCTTTATTTGCTCATTGAATATCATTTTATATTCACATAGGCTGTAATCTCTTCATTGAGAAGTAAGTCTTGCATGTAGCTTCCGGGATTAGGTTGCTTATGTAGGAAAAAAATATATCCGCAGCGGAAGCGAGACAAAAAAAAAAAATAGTTTGAGAAGCTTTTAAAATTTTTTCCTTTTATGAACCTTAAACCCTTTTAATCAATTAAAAATATATAATATATATAACAAAAGATTAATACCTCTTGTCGCGTGATCCGATTGACTTACGTCGATGGTAATCCGCAAGATCTTCAATCCTAGCACGAACGTGGATCACCTAGGATCGTGGTCTCCCTTTCTTTGAATTGCAAACCTGTGATTGGATTAAACAAACTATTCTCTTGTTCGTTAGTCACAAAAACAATCAAAAGAAACCTAAGATTATTTCGGTCACTTTTGAGTTCTCAATCTAATGATCGAAACTCGTGTGAACCTTGATCGATGTTGTATACACAAGCTTATCAATGATTAAGCAAATAGTACACCATCAAAGAATAATCTATGTTTCCTTTTTGCCTTAGTAGAATAAAAAATCTCTTTCTATGAGTTAAGAAGAAGAAGAAGAAATAAATTCTGCACTCAAGCCTTAGGGGTTGGCCGAATTCTATAAGAGGCCTTATATAGGTGGCCAAATTTCTTCTTCTTTTTACCCTAGGGTGACCGAATTCTTTCCCCAAAAATAACTAGGGTTGCCGCAAATCCTCCTACAAAAAGGAGTATGATTTGCACCCTAATTCCTATTTTGTTTAAGACTTCCAAACCCTAATCAAACTCATAAATCTTTTATTCTCTTATTTGACTAAAATAAAAAAATTTCCTATTTGATTAAATAAATAAAATTAATTATTTATTTCCTTGTCAAACAAGTCTTTCTATTTAATTATACTACTACCAATAGTATACCTTTAGGAATCATATTTCCTAATGAGAAAAGATTTGTTTCTTAATTAAATAATTAATTAATAAATTAATTAATTCTCATTTAATTAAACAATGAAAACAAAATAATATTTAAGGTTATATAACCTCCTTGCCGCCCCATATATATTATTGGGCCAAATATTATTTTCTCATTTCATTTAATCCTTTGGACTTTAAATAAAAAGCCCACATGTGAACTAGACTCATTCTTACTAAAAGAAACAAGCCCACATGTCATCCATTAATATATAAATATAATTGAGCAGCCCATTACATAAATAATGTGCAAATTATATTCTTAATATATTAAATGCAATTCTAGATGGACCCTAAATTGGTCCGGTAGAATATACCAAGTGATCCATGCAAGTTCGTGTGGATTGGGGATCTTGGCGGGCTATCTAAATTTAAGCTTCAATAGACATAACCTAATCACAATCAACAAATGATTCACTTAGGTCCGATCCATTAATTTTAACTCATTCCACTAAAGAGCTAAAATTGAACTCTTAAATAAAGACAGAAAAGGAAGATGTTTCCTCATTCATACCCTAGACAATCATATTGGAGATAGTGTATCCTCGTGAATAATATCAGTAATCGCCAAGAGTTCATAGACCGCCTATAACTCTCCAAGTTACCATATTTACTCATATGACCACGTTTTGAACTTGGATATTTTGACTTGTCCAGAAGCCATGTTTTCAATAGACACTATCGAAAACTCAACGTTGAGATTTAATATCCAATTACCTCAAAACATCCATATGATGATATTATACTCTCATTTGATAAATGGAGCCACGATGTCCATATCTATAAATGAAGTCCTCTATCGATTAACAAATGAATATCACCAAATTATCGAGGATAGACTATGCGATATAATCGTACTCATTGATAACTCAAATGATATCACTTGCAACCATAAGTCCATCATTTATCTCAGGATTAAGATAGACTCTCCGATTGTCCTGATAATGAAATTACTTTTATCTACTGACAGTTATAGATAAAGTATTTCATTTTGATCCAGTTCAATGCACCCAGTGCACTAGACTCTTTTGCTCGAAGACACTCCGATGATTTTAGACTCATCATATCTCATTTGATCCCACTCAAATGCTAGCAAAAGAATTCTACAACTTTAACAAGATAAAGGTGCCCAACCTTTAACTTAAGTTGTGAACAATATTCAAGACTAACTAAAGAATTGTGTCTACCACATACATATCCAGATGTATGAACAATTCTTCTTTTCTCATAGTCTTTAGACCTTATGATTATTTACTTTAACAATTATAATATTCAACTATAAATGCTATAATATTTGTTTAAACCAGAAATCACTTTATTAATATGAAACAGATTGTTAAATACAATATTATACTCTTGCTATTGAGCATAATTCTAACAATCTCCCACTTGCGCTATAGCAAATGAGTCATATCTCTCAAGCCCATGTTCTCTAGGTGCCCATCGAAACTCTTTTGAGGTAGAGCCTTTGTGAAGGGATCTGCTAGATTTTCTGCTGACGCGATTTTGGTAATCGTCACGTCACCTCTTTGAACAATCTCCCTTAAAAGATGATATTTCCTTTCAATGTGTTTACCTCTCTTATGACTTCTTGGTTCTTTCGAACTGCTCCACTGTTGTCACAGTAGATAGTGATCTGCTTATTCGCACTAGGAACCACTTCCAAGTCAATCAAGAATTGACGGAGCCAAACAGCCTCTTTGGCAGCCTCGCATGCAGCAACATACTCAGCTTCCATGGTGGAATCAGCAATACAAGATTGCTTGATACTCCTCCATATAACTGTTCCTCCTCCAATAGTAAACATAGCCCCTGATGTGGATTTTCTGGAGTCAGAATCTGATTGAAAATCAGAATCTGTATACCCAACGGGAATCAAATCCCCTCTAGAGTATACAAGCATATTATCTCTCGTTCTCTTGAGATACTTGAAAATATGCTTGACTGCCGTCCAGTGATCAGGACCAGGCTTCGATTGAAAACTGCTAACTATGCCAACAGCAAAACAAATATCTGGTCTAGTGCAGAGCATTGCATACATGAGACTTCCAACTGCCGAGGCATATGGAACTCTACTCATGAACTGCTCTTCATGCTCATTCTTAGGAACTTGTTCCTTAGAAAGCTTGATTCCATGTCTGAAAGGTAACATACCTTTCTTGGAATCCTGCATGGAAAACCTAGACAAGATTTTGTCTATGTATGAAGCTTGGGATAATGCAATCGTTCTATTCTTTCTATCCCTTATTACTTGGATACCTAGAATAAAACTTGCTTCTCCTAAGTCCTTCATATCAAATTGTTTTGCTAACCATTCTTTTACTGATGTCAATACACCTACATCGTTTCCGATGAGTAGTATATCATCAACATAAAGAATCAGGAAAACCAACTTGTCGCCCTTAATCCTTTTGTATACACAAGGTTCGTCAAGATTCTGAATAAATCCAAAACCTTTGACAGCTTGATCGAACCTTATGTTCCAGGATCTGGATGCTTGCTTTAATCCATATATGGATTTCTGCAACTTGCATACCTTTTCCATTTGGCCCTTTTCAATGAATCCCTCTGGTTGCATCATGTAGATGCTTTCGTCAAGACTTCCATTATGGAAAGCTGTCTTAACGTCCATTTGCCAAATCTCTAGATCTAAAGATGCTGCAATGGATAAGAGTATCCTAATGGATTTAAGCATGACCACAGGAGAGAAGGTTTCCTCGTAATCGATACCTTCTTTCTGTGTATACCCTTTAGCTACCAATCTAGCTTTAAAGATTTCCACCTTTCCATCCATACCTCTTTTCCTCTTGTATACCCACTTGCACCCAATGGGTTTTATCCCTTTAGGCAAGTCTACAAGGGACCAGACTTTGTTATCGAACATAGATTCAATCTCGGATTGCATTGCCTTTTGCCAATGGCGACTATCAACATCCTCCATAGCTTCCTTGTACGTATAGGGATCATCGTCGTCCGGGAGATTCTCTACAGATTCTCCCAGACCGATGTATCTTTCGGGTTGTGTTCTAACCCTCCCACTACGACGAGGAATGGTAGGTTGTTGACCTAGTGTTGGATCGGAACTTACAATTGGGTTAGGTTGTGTAACCTCTCGTGGAATTGTATCTCCTGACATCTCATTCAGGACAATTCTACTTTTAGGCACAAAATCATTCATATAGTCCTTTTCCAGAAATTTAGCATTTGTCGAAACAAATACTTTAAGATCTGAAGGACTATAAAAATAATATCCTTTAGTTTCTTTCGGATACCCTACAAATATACATGTTTCTGAACGGGACTCCAGCTTTTCTGTCTTTCCTTTTAACACGTGCGCAGGACATCCAAATATCCTTAAGTGTTGTAAACTAGGCTTGCGCCCAGTCCACAACTCATGCGGTGTTTTAGGAACAGACTTAGATGGTACATGGTTTAGAATGTATATTGCAGTTTGTAAAGCATATCCCCAGAAATAATTAGGAAGTGTTGAATAACTCAACATAAACCTAACCATATCCAAAAGAGTTCTATTTCTCTTTTCTGCTACCCCATTTTGTTGAGGTGTACCAGGTGCAAACAACTGAGAAACTATCCCATTATCAATAAGATATTGCTGAAACTCACCAGATAGATATTCTCCACCACGATCAGATCTCAAGATTTTTATGTGTTTCTCAAGCTGATTTTCCACTTCAACTTTAAATGCTTTGAACATGTCAAAAGCATCCGACTTATGTCGCATGAGATACACATAGCCAAATCTTGAGTAATCATCTGTGAAAGTGATGAAGTACTCATATCCACCTCTAGCTTGAATGCTCATAGGTCCACATACATCAGTGTGTATCAATCCTAAACATTCAGTGGCTCTGGCACCTTTGGCAGAGAACGTCCTTTTGGTTATTTTACCTTCCAAACAAGATTCACAAGTTGGTAGATCATCAACCTTTAAGTCACTCAAAGGTCCGTCACTTACCAATCTTTTAATCCTATTAAGGTTAATATGACCTAAGCGTAAATGCCAAAGGTAGGTTTCATCTGTTGATAATTTTACTCTTTTATGATTAGGTTCCGTTATTTCTGTGTCTAACGAGTGAGAGATATTTCTATGCAAAAAGTATAGACCATTTTCCAATGTACCTTTGCAAATAACTTTGTCATTCTTACTAATAATAAAAACTTTATTAAAAGTAACCGAATATCCAAATTTATTCAAACAAGAAACTGAAATTAAATTCCTCTTGAATTGAGGTACATAATAAACGTCTATTAAATCTAAATGCCTTCTAGAATCCAAACAAACTCTAATATCTCTCATTGCACTTGCAGACACTAACGTTCCGTTGCCTAAGCGCAAATTGATCTCATTCTTATTCAGCCTTCTCCTTTCTTGGAACCCCTGCAAGGAATAACAAACATGATTAGTGGCTCCTGAGTCTATGATCCAAGAATCTGTAGAATCAGCCAAAAAACATGTTTCAAGATAATTCAAATTACCTTCTTCCTTCTTGTTCTGGGACTTTGGGCAATTTCTCTTCCAATGTCCCTTTTCACCACAAAGGAAGCATTTCCCTTTGATCTTGGTTACTTTCTTGGTCTCCTTCTTGGTAGGCCCAAGTTGCTTTTTCTTCTGTTGTTTTTTGACCTTTTGACGGGCCTTAGCAGTAGCAACTTTACCAACCATATGAATCTCTTGACCTTTGCCTTTCACAAGGATCTTTTCAGCACTTTGAACATCTTGCATCAGGCTCTGTAAGGTGTATTCCTTTTTGTTCAAAGTGTAGTCCAATTTGAACTGATCAAAGGAATCTGACAATGAATTGACAACCATATCAATTTTTGTCTCACCATCTATCTCAGCGCCATGCAGTTCAGCAATGTTGAGATGTGCTATGACTTTCATCATGTGATCCTTCACAGCCTGTCCAGGTTTCATCCTAAGATTCATAAAAGCAGTCACTGCCTCTCTCTTAGTCGTCCTGGACTTCATAGCAAACATCTCCTCTAGAGACATCATTATATCAGCAGCAGACTCCATTCCTTCATGCTGCTGTTGCAACACGTCGGAGATAGTGGCCATAATATAACATTTGGCCATATCATCTGAAGTCTTCCACTGCTCATACTCATCTCTTTGCATTATGCTTGATTCAATATTAGGAGCAGGTGGTTTAGGAGTAGTTAGAACAAACTTATGTTTTTCACTTTGCAGCAACAACCCAATTTTCCTTTTCCATGTTACATAGTTATCTCCAGTTAAGGTGTTATCTTTCAGGATGTTCATAAGTGATGGGGTCATGATTTCTGAATGAAAACAAAACATATATAAGTAAATAATCATTATAAAGCACTTTTAAATATTTATCTTGAATTAAATGAATAACTCAATCATAAAAATTCAACGGTGATCTAACACCCATAAATGTTACGCCTCATTTGGGAGTTCGCCCCATTTACTAGTTAGACTAGGTCCCACCTAATTGTTAACATAACAACCAGCGTTTTCAATTTTAGCCTTGCAATTTTACTAACAAGAACTCTTTGGAGGATATCAATAAAATTACATTGAGTGTGTTACCAAGATATCGACCCTCAATTTTCTCTCACGAAAATCCCTCCTTTGGGAGTAGATTTCATTTGAGTCCATTGTCTAGTCTATCCTTGTAAGGAAGTATATTGCTAAATTCCATTCATGGACGCCCCTTTGGGGGATTACCAAAAAATAATTAAGCTCAACCAATCTTGGAAGCCATAGGTGTTACAAAAAAAAACACCTTCTCCCACTCAATTATTTAAGGCGTGTGATTAAATCCCATAGAATGATTTACCAAGTTATCTAGATGCCAATTTAGATACCTAAATCATTCAATGCATATTCATACCAAAAGAGATATATGAGTGGCACTCATATTCTATATGTCATGTTATCATACAACAACAAATATTGTAATAGTTAAGCATAAAATAAATAGCAACAATTTTGGCCCATCCTAGAAAAACAAGTAAATTACATTGATATAGGAATACAAAATCTTCGAGTGGCCCATCAACCATAAGCCCATCCTCCGGCCTTCCTCCTCGGGATTGCACGGCCCACATCCTCACGTAAGGGGCTGCCATGCGCAGCCCATAGGACTAGCATGGCTGCCGTGCGCAGCCCTCTTGGTTGCAAGGCTGCCGTGCGCAGCCCACTTGATTTCGGGCATGCCATGCGCAGCCCAATCCACTCCTAGGGTGCGCACTGTGCTCGTTCTCGGTTCCGGTTGCTTCGTTTCTTCGATGTAGAACGTGTTACAATTTAATTTAAACAAATAAATTACTGCAGAATTTTTTTTTTTTATTATTCATGACAGTAAAAAAAATACTGCACATTAAATATATTTAATACATTAAAAACTGCAGCAATTTTAATACATATAAAAAAAAATGTCTAGCAACTAGCAAGAAGGAATTATGGCGATGATAGACCACCCTTCTTGTTACAATTCCAAAACCAAAAATACATTGAAAATCTAGGACCAAAATCGAGCAAAAACAATCCACATATAAAACATATATAAAACCATACATCACATGTAATTATATATGCGAATACCTAGAGTGCCATCTCTTTCTAAACATGCATAATCACAATAAAAAGAAATCGATCCACGTATATATACGTTTAATTAATTAAAAGGGTTCAACCTAAACTCTGATACCAATTGTGGGAAAAAAATATATCCGCAGCGGAAGCGAGACAAAAAAAAAAATAGTTTGAGTAGCTTTTAAAATTTTTTCCTTTTATGAACCTTAAACCCTTTTAATCAATTAAAAATATATAATATATATAACAAAAGATTAATACCTCTTGTCGCGTGATCCGATTGACTTACGTCGATGGTAATCCGCAAGATCTTCAATTCTAGCACGAACGTGGATCACCTAGGAGCGTGGTCTCCCTTTCTTTGAATTGCAAACCTGTGATTGGATTAAACAAACTATTCTCTTGTTCGTTAGTCACAAAAACAATCAAAAGAAACCTAAGATTATTTCGGTCACTTTTGAGTTCTCAATCTAATGATCGAAACCTGCGTGAACCTTGATCGATGTTGTATACACAAGCTTATCAATGATTAAGCAAATAGTACACCATCAAAGAATAATCTATGTTTCCTTTTTGCCTTAGTAGAATAAAAAATCTCTTTCTATGAGTTAAGAAGAAGAAGAAGAAATAAATTCTGCACTCAAGCCTTAGGGGTTGGCCGAATTCTATAAGAGGCCTTATATAGGTGGCCAAATTTCTTCTTCTTTTTACGCTAGGGTGACCAAATTCTTTCCCCAAAAATAACTAGGGTTGCCGCAAATCCTCCTACAAAAAGGAGTATGATTTGCACCATAATTCCTATTTTGTTTAAGACTTCCAAACCCTAATCAAACTCATAAATCTTTTATTCTCTTATTTGACTAAAATAAAAAAACTTCCTATTTGATTAAATAAATAAAATTAATTATTTATTTCCTTGTCAAACAAGTCTTTCTATTTAATTATACTACTACCAATAGTATACCTTTAGGAATCATATTTCCTAATGAGAAAAGATTTGTTTCTTAATTAAATAATTAATTAATAAATTAATTAATTCTCATTTAATTAAACAATGAAAACAAAATAATATTTAAGGTTATATAACCTCCTTGCCGCCCCATATATATTATTGGGCCAAATATTATTTTCTCATTTCATTTAATCCTTTGGACTTTAAATAAAAAGCCCACATGTGAACTAGACCCATTCTTACTAAAAGAAACAAGCCCACATGTCATCCATTAATATATAAATATAATTGAGCAGCCCATTACATAAACAATGTGCAAATTATATTCTTAATATATTAAATGCAATTCTAGATGGACCCTAAATTGGTCCGGTAGAATATACCAAGTGATCCATGCAAGTTCGTGTGGATTGGGGATCTTGGCGGGCTATCTAAATTTAAGTTTCAATAGACATAACCTAATAACAATCAACAAATGATTCACATAGGTCCGATCCATTAATTTTAAATCATTCCACTAAAGAGCTAAAATTGAACTCTTAAATAAAGACAGAAAAGGAAGATGTTTCCTCATTCATACCCTAGACAATCATATTGGAGATAGTGTATCCTCGTGAATAATATCAGTAATCGCCAAGAGTTCATAGACCGCCTATAACTCTCCAAGTTACCATATTTACTCATATGACAACGTTTTGAACTTGGATATTTTGACTTGTCCAGAAGCCATGTTTTCAATAGACACTATCGAAAACTCAACGTTGAGATTTAATATCCAATTACCTCAAAACATCCATATGATGATATTATACTCTCATTTGATAAATGGAGCCACGATGTCCATATCTATAAATGAAGTCCTCTATCGATTAACAAATGAATATCACCAAATTATCGAGGATAGACTATGCGATATAATCGTACTCATTGATAACTCAAATGATATCACTTGCAACCATAAGTCCATCATTTATCTCAGGATTAAGATAGACTCTCCGATTGTCCTGATAATGAAATTACTTTTATCTACTGACGGTTATAGATAAAGTATTTCATTTTGATCCAGTTCAATGCACCCAGTGCACTAGACTCTTTTGCTCGAAGACACTCCGATGATTTTAGACTCATCATATCTCATTTGATCCCACTCAAATGCTAGCAAAAGAATTCTACAACTTTAACAAGATAAAGGTGTCCAACCTTTAACTTAAGTTGTGAACAATATTCAAGACTAACTAAAGAATTGTGTCTACCACATACATATCCAAATGTATGAACAATTCTTCTTTTCTCATAGTCTTTAGACCTTATGATTATTTACTTTAACAATTATAATATTAAACTATAAATGCTATAATATTTGTTTAAACCAGAAATCACTTTATTAATATGAAACAGATTGTTAAATACAATATTATACTCTTGCTATTGAGCATAATCCTAACAGCTTAGATTGCAAGCAATTGGACTAGGTCCACTTATACCGGGATTAGGTAGGTGTGTTGATTATTGATCGGGATTAGGTTGTAATCATTTCACATTTAGTGGATTCGAGGTTCGAGTGTGGCGCACTACACAGCCCGTGGTTTTTCCCCTGAGGGTTTCCGCGTAAATATCAAGTGTCTTTTATAATTCCGCACCATATTACACATGTTATTGTTCTTGACTAGTTTGGGGCATTTTCGTAATTTGACTAATCGCGAAAATTGGGTAAATTTGGTAAAATCTATTCACCCTCCCTCTAGATTGATATTAGAACACACCGTGTTATTTGTTTCAATTGGTATCAGAGCGGGTTCCTAGACGTACATAGGTGATCCTTGCTCATTTTGGTGTGTTTTGCATTTGTGTGATTTTTGTGCATTCATACATTTTGTATTCATTTTATTTCATTCATATTCACAATGAGTGGAAACGGTGGCAACAACGAGGGTGCTTCTAGCACGCGTCCTCCTCTCCTCACCGGTGATAACTACTCCTCATGGAAGGGGAAGATGGAGGTGTACTTATGCCAAATCCATGATAGGGCATGGATGGCCATTGAAGACGAATACGCTCCTCCCATGATGACTCCTACGGGTGGTGGAGAAGAAGTTCTCAAGCCTAAGGCACAATGGACTAATGGAGAGTTTGAGACTTCTAAGTGGAATAGGAAGGCAATGCATGCCATCCTATGTGCCATGGATGAGAACCAATACAAGTTGGTTCAAATTACTAGGATTGCCAAAGAGGCATGGGAAATCCTAGAGATGGCTCATGAAGGAACCGAAGTGGTCAAGGATTCAAAACTACAAGTCCTCCAAACTAGTTTTGAGACAATTAGAATGGAAGAGCATGAGCACTTCAATGACTTCCAAGTAAAGTTGATGGACATTGTGAATCAAAGTCATCAACTAGGAGACCCGTATTCGGATAGGAGAATCAAGCAGAAAATTATGAGATCTCTCCCCGATAGATTCGAGTCTAAGGTGACGGCTTTAGAGGAAAATAGTGGCTATAAGGATATGAAGCCGAGCGAAGTCATTGGAAGACTTCTCGCTTACGAGTCTAGGAGGGCTCCTATCTCTACTCCTCCTAAAAAGCAAAAGGGAATTGCTTTGAAAGCATCAAAGGATGAAAAGGAGGTGAAGAATGACTCGGATGAAGACATGGCCTTATTTATGAAAAGATTCAATAAGGTTATGAAGTTTGGGAAGAGAGGATTTGGTATGAGAGGCCAAGACTTGAAGAAGAAGGGTCCCTTCAAGAAGTTTGAACCAAGGCAAGAGAAGACCGAAAGAAAAGGGGTCCGTTGCTTTGAGTGTGGGGGAATTGGTCACTTTGCTCCCGATTGTGCAAATCACAAGGAAAAGAAGAAGGGAAAAGTGATGGCCGCCACTTGGAGTGGAAGTAGTGATGACTCCAATGAAGAAGATGAGTCTTCGGATGATGAAGACATCATGGATAACTTCCTAGCCTTTGCCTCCTCTCACAAGAGCAAAAGTGGTAGTGAAAAAGAGGAAGAGAGTCAAAGGGAAAGTGACTCTAGTAAAGATGACTCCGATTCTAACTCCACAAATGGATATGTGGAGAAAGAGGTGTTAGTTGAATATCTTAAGAAGTTTAGAAGCTTAGAGATGAAAACCACTAAGAAGATCAAGATGTTGAGAGAAGAAAATCTTGAGCTTTCATCTCACAATGACCACTTAAGTGAAGAAGTGGAAAGTCTTAAGAAGAGAGAAGATAAGCTAAGAGAGGAGCTAGCTTTATCTAGGAGGAATGAAGAAGGTTTGAAGAGGGAGCTTGATGAAGCTAAGAAGTCACTTACTAGGATGGACTCTAGCACCAAAAAGTTAGACCACATGCTTGGTGTTGGAAAGAGTCCATGTGACAAGAGAGATCTAGGGTTTGAAGATAGTCAAGAGACCTCCTCCTCTAAGAAGACCGTGTTTGTTAAGGGCTTGGGCAACATAGAAGCTTCACCGGTGCACACTCCTAGGAAGAAGATAGATCTAGGACAATGTTCCAAAAGTGCACAAGTGAAGGTGGTATCAAGAAGGCAACCTCAAGCCAACATTCCTTATCATTTGGCTCAAAAAGGGAAGAAGACAATCATGCAAGTCCAACATTGGAAGCAAGATAGACCGGTTCAACAAAGGAGATGGATTGAACCCACTCAACCACAAAGAAAAGGGAAGGCTCCCATAAATTCTCAAGGCAATGGTAAGATTTCTCATTTCATTCCAATTTGTCATTTTTGTGGTTTTAATGGTCACATTCGACCAAATTGCTTTCGTTATATAAAAATGTGTCGAACTCGAAGCATGATTGAAAAGAGAAAGAATAGAGCCAAGATGCATGTTCCTAGGAATAATAAGACTAATTTGCATGATCCTAGGATTACTAGAGCCCATGTACCAAAGACCATTAAGAAAGAAAATGTTGTTCTTAAGTGGGTTAGAAAGAATGAAAATGTTTGCCATGTTGCACAAATTGCCTTAAAGGCAAATTCTTCTAATCTTTGGTATCTTGATAGTGGTTGCTCTAGGCACATGACGGGAAACAAGAGTTTCTTTGAGACTTTTGTTATGGAGGAAGGAGGAAATGTCACCTTTGGTGATGGATCCAAAAAGAAAGTCATAGGGAAAGGAACCATTTCCGTTCCCGGATTACCCTCCTTATCTAATGTTTTACTTGTTGATGGCTTGAAAGCCAATTTGATTAGCATTTCTCATATTAGTGATGAAGGATATTCTGTCTTGTTTAGCAAAGATAATTGCTCTATCCTAAAGCCCAATGGACAAACCTTATTGAAAGGTATGAGATCTAGCGACAATTGCTATTGTCTTGAAGCTAGAATAGTCTCAAACAATGTGTCCAATGATGAGCAAATTGAGTTGTGGCATGAAAGACTTGGCCACATGAACTTTCGGGATCTACGGACCCTTGGAAAGTTTGAATGTGTGCGTGGCCTCCCTAAGCTTGGGAAGAAAGCCAATGGTATTTGTGGACCTTGTCAACAAGGAAAACAAACTAAAGGCATGCACAAAAAGGGAAAGTATCTCTCCACCAAGGAGCCCCTAGAGCTTCTCCACATGGATCTTATGGGTCCTATGCAAACCGAGAGCTTGGGTGGAAAGAGATACATTTTTGTTTGTGTAGATGATTTCTCTAGGTTCACATGGAAATATTTTCTTAGAGAAAAATCTGAAACTTTTGATAAGTTTAAAATGCTTTGTACTAAACTTCAAAATGAAATGAATTCTAACATTAAAAGCATAAAACGGATAAGAAGTGATCATGGGAGGGAATTTGAGAATGCTTCATTTGAAACCTATTGTGATAGTATAGGTATCTCCCATGAGTTTTCGGCTCCTAGGACACCTCAACAAAATGGAGTTGTTGAGAGAAAAAATAGGGTCCTTCAAGAGATGGCCCGTGTGATGTTGCTTAGCAACAATGTGCCTAGGAATCTATGGGCCGAAGCCGTCAACACGGCTTGCTATATAGGAAATAGAGTTTTCCTAAGGCCCGGTACTAGGAATACCTCCTATGAGTTATGGAAAGGTAAAAGGCCAAATGTTAGCTACTTCCACACATTTGGAAGCAAATGCTACATTTTAAATGACCGAGATCAACTTGGCAAATTTGATGCCAAGAGTGATGAGGGTATCTTTATTGGCTATGCCTTAAATAATAGAGCCTATAGAGTTTTCAATAAGAAAACTCTAAGTGTCATGGAATCATCCAATGTTGTATTTGATGATGAAAGGCTCAAGTCTAATAATCATGAGGAGGAGGTAATTTTTAGTAATGACTCTCCTTTGGAGCCTTTGGAGAAGGTTGGTGTGACTCCTAATGTGGGGACGTCCAATGTTGTTGATAATGACACACAACCTATTGATAGAGTTTCTAACTTGGACTCTAATGAACCCGCTCCATGGGTTAGAAGACTCCATAACAAAGATGATGTTATTGGAGATGTGAATGAGGGTGTTAGGACTAGAAGGCAAATAGCTAATCTTATTAGCTTCACTTGCTACACCTCTCAAATAGAACCCAAAAAGATTGATGAAGCTTTAAATGATGAATTTTGGGTTCTTGCTATGCAAGAAGAGCTAAACCAATTCGAAAGGAATGAGGTTTGGACTCTAGTTCCTAGGCCTAAGACCACAAATGTCATAGGCACAAAGTGGATATATAGGAACAAATCCGATGAGGATGGCAACATTGTGCGTAACAAGGCAAGACTTGTTGCACAAGGGTACTCTCAAATTGAGGGTATCGATTTTGAGGAGACTTTTGCTCCCGTTGCCCGTTTAGAGTCCATTAGGCTTCTCTTGTCCATCTCTTATGTGCACAAGTTCAAATTGCACCAAATGGACGTAAAGAGTGCCTTCCTCAATGGCTTCTTGCAAGAGGAAGTGTTTGTTGAGAAACCCAAGGGGTTTGTGGATGCACACCACCCCAATCATGTCTATCGCCTGATGTGTAAAATCGTGTTATAAAAACCTAACTCGCAAGTGCACGAATCGTGAGATAAGTACAGCGACAAGTAGGGATCGTTCCCACGAGGAAAAGTGATCTATCGACTAAAACTAATTCTAATTAAAGCTAAGCAATTAACAGTAACCAAGAGATTTCAGATTGATTTGATTGATTTGATTAAAAACTATATTAAACTAAGAAAACAATTAACAAGAATATGAGAATGAGATCAAGAGGTGAGAGGACTAGGTCATCAATGATCCCCAACTACGTTTACTCAATGCTTCGAATTGACTTTCACAAAGAATGTTAATCAAGTTAAGGGTTCGTTCTTAAATTATGTATAATTAGTGCTATGTGGTCATGGAATAAATCAAGTACTCTCTACTGCAGTCATTAGCAAAACCTGCGTGTAAACTATAGTATAAAATACATCAACCATACACCAAGCGTTCTCAGTTAAGTCATTAGCAAACCCTGCGTGTATACTATAACCTAAAACCCACAAAGCACACAATCAAGTATTCTCAATCACATTCATTAGCAAAACCTGCGTGTAGACTATAATTGAGAATCCATTAAGCACAAGAACAAGAGAACCAAAGATAACGTGCAATAACCTGCTACGATAAATTCATTCATTCAATTGATTATTGGTTGAGAATGGTGAAACCCACGCGCATCCCAACCTTTAACATATAAACCCTAGATTCAAGACTAGCACTAACCATGCATAGACAAGAAGAAATCCCAAATTGAATGAAACGAAACTTGAATTACTATAACATAGTCAATTCTAACAAAGAGTATTCATAGCGGTTCACATTGAATCCCTAGTATGGATTTAGTTACACATAGATGAAATAAAAAAAACAAGAGATAGAAAAGATAAAACCCATTGAGGCCTTCAATGAATTCTTCAAATCTTCAATGATGCGTCTTCTTCGTCTTGCAAACCCCCGATGTGTAAAGATGGATGATGGTGAAGGGGGACGGCCCCTTTGGTGGCCGGGGACCTCCCTTGGCTCGCTCTCTCTCTCCCTCTCTCCTCCCCGAAATTAGGGCTCAAAGGGGCATAAATAGGTGTAGATGCTAAGCCAAGCCCTTAAACAACAAGGAAATCACTTCCCCTTTAGAACTCTACCTTTTTGGGATTCTATTTCTTTCCTAATCCATCCAAATTGATTGCTTATTGAAGGAGGATAAGGATTAGATGTCTAATTGCTTTCCAAGACTCCCACACATGTCCAAGAAGGTAATATTTCCCGTTCCGACAACTTGCGAAACAAATCCCGAAAGCATTCGCGGATTTAATAACTGACTGATCTGACCTTCTGACACTAAAACAAGCATAACTTCTTCTAGAAAATTCGGATTGACAAGCCGTAAATTGGGTTGGAAACTAGACTTCCGGGGCTTCAAATCCATAGGTGGTAGGACACACAGTTCAATCGGAGCTGAGAGTTATGGGGCCCGCAATATGGGTCATCTGCACTGACGGGCTACCGCTGCCACTACCGCTGCCAAATACGCAGCGGTCCGGCAGCGGTTGGCACACAATTGGGAACGCTGCCACTTTGGCAGCGGTTAGGGAGCGTTTGGCACAGCGGTCTCCTCTGCCCATTAATCGCTGCGATGCCTCTCTTCTGAAAATAGCAGCGGTGCGAGAGCGTTTTTGCTCAATTTTAGAAAAGACCCTTGACTACTTCAAAATAGCACTTTTTATCTGAATTTCTTCAAATACATCACTTGGATTCAACAACCTGAAAATGCTCAAACACACAAATTAAAACTCTAAAAGACTCGAGAAACAAGCAATTGATTGGAGGAATGGGGATCGAAAACATATACAATAAATGACCGATCAAATACCCCCAAACCTATCTTTTGCTAGTCCTCGAGCAAAACTAAATAAAAACAAAACCAAAAAACCTAGAAACAAAAAATTTAAACTAAGCCACTTTCGTAGGGAACACGATAGCATTGAGCGTATGCTACAAGCCTTTAAACTTCTAGGTGTCCCTAGTAGGAGGAGTTTTGTCTCCTGAGGGTTTACAGCTATGCTACCCACAAACATATTTCTGCAAAGACCAAATAATCAAGATACAAACTCACATGTACCATTCAAAGCCAACGCATGCTAGAGCCAATAAGTAAAGACTAAAATTAAGTCACAAAACTGAATGCATTGCTAGTTTTAATGAAAAGCCCAAGCTCAAGATATTCTAGCTTCAAAGACTCATTCGTCAAACACCATAGATATAATTCGCCTTGACTCTAACTCTCACAAGATATCGCTCATATTTTCACACAGAACCTAGGCAAAAACACTCATCAAGCATATGCGAATGGAATTTATGCACAAGAAATTTCAAGTTATTAACGCATATGAATATATCATTGAAAGAACGCTTGATTTGTAAGCAAAAGATCTCATGAAAAGAATCAAACATTAAGAACAAGATAGAGCACATGTTTACCTTACTCTCGAGCTAGCATCCCCAAAAGATCAATTAGGTCTTTTCTTTGGTTGTAACGGGGCCATTGGGTGAAGGTTAAGAAAAAACGGAAAATTGGAATTCAAAAACCTAGGATCATACAATAAGAGTCTTCCATTACCTTTTCGGCTTCGCACAAGTCTCTTGGTCTCCTTTACAAGTGGGATGATGCCACTTGTTGTTGTTCAATTCTTCAAAATTCACCTTTCTTTCTTTGTCAAACTCTTTTTGAGTAGATACAAGTTTTGCAATTTAAATTGACTTTATTGCACCCATTAACATTCTATTCTCTTTTTTCTGCTCTTTTCTCTTCTTTTTTTTTTCTTTTCTCTTTTTTTTTTTTTTAATACAACAATTTTTCAATACATTGCTTCTTGACACCACTTTGGTGTTTGTCTTCTTGCTTTTTTTTTTCTTGGTACATGCACATCACGAGTCACCCATTTCGAACTCCCTTCAGTCATCTTCATCACTTCCTCTATATGATCCCAAGCTATAAGGTATGGCTAAATTATGGTTTATTGGGGTTAAGTTAATATGGGTGATGAAAGAAAAAGGCTCATTGTGTTTGGCTTCAAACAGGGCTATGGAGCACACACATAAAGGTAGGAAATATTTAAGGCCTTTTAAGTGAGTTCAAGCACACATTGCCTATATCACTTCTAATGGTTCAACCAAAACAAGAGCAAAGTTCACATGTGATATCTTTTTTATGAGAATTGTTCTTTAATGCTCAATGTACAACCTATAGAGATCAAATCTAATGCTAAGAACCTACTGAGTGTTTAAAGAGTAGAAACAACAGGACCCTCATAGTATGTCATTTATGTTCGCTTTTTGGTTTAGTGAACTCACAAGGGTAGTCTCCACTATTAATCATGACAATCCAACTAAGCTTCCTATCCATTATCATATCAAGAGCATGTCATAAGTTTTGAAAAATGCAATGCACTACTCTAAGTGGCAAGAAGTTAGTTTAAACTCAGTGAATAAAGCATATATTACGGCTCTTAAAGCACACAAAAGAAGTATCTCAACATGGAGGACAAAAGTTCAAAAACTGATGACTTTCGAAATTGACCTATGTCTGTTCAATAATGCATATCTCTCAAATAAATCAACAAAAGTTAACCAAATTTTAGCACAAGATACTAGACATGCAAACTCACACTTTTCATTTAGAAAAAATTTCAAAATTCGCACTGGAAAAGTGAGAAAACTGACGACGAAAACAGTGCACGTACAGTTTCGCAATAACAGGGCATCGCCCATGACCTTTGGTTGAAGAAACAATCATAACTTTTAAAGCGCCGCCCAGAAATTTACGTTCTTTATATCGTTGGATTCGTATCGAAAAATCAAAGAACCCAACGTGGACGGAAAAATTTATTTCCTCACCAATCAATACAGTTTTCACAAAACGTTTGCCTCAAAAATTCTCAAAACAGGGCATTTTTTTTCGCAGATTTGACAAAGAATAAAACAAACATGAATTCACACACCCAAACCTAATCTAAACATTGTCCTCAATGTTTGTATGGCATTAAAAGCATGGACAACGAACAAAGAAAAAGTATGGAAGGCAAGAACTCGAAACACAAAACAAAAGAAAGAAAACTAAAAACTAAAAACTAAAAACTAAAGCAAAAATTAGAAAGACATTACCTAGGTGGGTTGCCTCCCACCAAGCGCTTAATTTAACGTCTCGGCAAGACGGGTGTAAGGACGACTCATCAACCAAACTCTAATGTCTCGAATTTGCGCCTATACGTGATTAGGTCTTGGAAGAAATTTTCACGCGCCGGCATGTTCCTACACACAATAAGCAACGGCAAGTAAATGTTCACAATTAAGTGGGATGAAATAAGTTCAGAAAACCACTTATTCCACTTGCTTTTGTGTAGGCGGCTCGGAAAAGTAATAGGAGGGACATAAGGCTTGAGTTCCTTGTATATGAGCGGTTCCTCAAAAGGGACATCTTCCGCTTCCTTTGCTTTTTCTTTCGTCTCCTCTTTTTCTACTTCCGTCCCCTCATCTTCATCTGCAACACTAGAAAAATCATCAGAAAATTCAGGACTCACTATGTTATCAACAATCTCACCGTATAAAGGTAGGGTGGCAACATCTTCTTGCTCCAGTTCAGCCAATTGCCTAACTTGCACCTCTGCCAATTGCCTAATTTTCACATCTATCCTCCTCAGTGAAGCATGAATATTCTGAAAATGTACTTCATTACGCTGTTCTAATTGCTGGAGTTGCTGCTGCAGTTGTTGCTGGAATTGATCCATTTGCTGCTGCATTTGTTTTTGGAATTGATCCATTTGCTGCTGCATTTGCTTCTGTATTTGCTGCAGTATTTCTTCCATTGAAGGTGAGATCGGCTGCTCATAGGTATTGACTTCATTGTGGCTCCATGAGAAGTCTTGATGATTCCTCCACTCCGGATTGTAGGTATTGTCATATGGTTCATAACTCGACCACTGATTGTGGGAATTTCCATACGGTTCATTGATAGGCCACGGATTGTAGGAATGTTCAAAAGGTTCATGCACGGGCCACATATTGTAAGAATTCATTGCTTGGGCTTGTTCTCTTGAAGGACAGCTCCACACATAATGCCCAACCATTCCACAGTGCATGCAAACCACAAATCTGACTTCGCTTTCCTCATCATAAGCATGTTGCTCATAGTAGTCCATTGTTCCTGAAAAGAAAGAAAACAAAAAGAAAACAAAAATAAAAATTAAACTAAAACTATTAACTAAAACTAAAACTAGAAATAACCAATAAATTCACTAATCCCCGGCAGCGGCGCCAAAAACTTGATGTGTAAAATCGTGTTATAAAAACCTAACTTGCAAGTGCACGAATCGTGAGATAAGTACAGCGACAAGTAGGGATCGTTCCCACGAGGAAAAGTGATCTATCGACTAAAACTAATTCTAATTAAAGCTAAGCAATTAACAGTAACCAAGAGATTTCAGATTGATTTGATTGATTTGATTAAAAACTATATTAAACTAAGAAAACAATTAACAAGAATATGAGAATGAGATCAAGAGGTGAGAGGACTAGGTCATCAATGATCCCCAACTACGTTTACTCAATGCTTCGAATTGACTTTCACAAAGAATGTTAATCAAGTTAAGGGTTCGTTCTTAAATTATGTATAATTAGTGCTATGTGGTCATGGAATAAATCAAGTACTCTCTACTGCAGTCATTAGCAAAACCTGCGTGTAAACTATAGTATAAAATACATCAACCATACACCAAGCGTTCTCAGTTAAGTCATTAGCAAACCCTGCGTGTAGACTATAACCTAAAACCCACAAAGCACACAATCAAGTATTCTCAATCACATTCATTAGCAAAACCTGCGTGTAGACTATAATTGAGAATCCATTAAGCACAAGAACAAGAGAACCAAAGATAACGTGCAATAACCTGCTACGATAAATTCATTCATTCAATTGATTATTGGTTGAGAATGGTGAAACCCACGCGCATCCCAACCTTTAACATATAAACCCTAGATTCAAGACTAGCACTAACCATGCATAGACAAGAAGAAATCCCAAATTGAATGAAACGAAACTTGAATTACTATAACATAGTCAATTCTAACAAAGAGTATTCATAGCGGTTCACATTGAATCCCTAGTATGGATTTAGTTACACATAGATGAAATAAAAAAAACAAGAGATAGAAAAGATAAAACCCATTGAGGCCTTCAATGAATTCTTCAAATCTTCAATGATGCGTCTTCTTCGTCTTGCAAACCCCCGATGTGTAAAGATGGATGATGGTGAAGGGGGACGGCCCCTTTGGTGGCCGGGGACCTCCCTTGGCTCGCTCTCTCTCTCCCTCTCTCCTCCCCGAAATTAGGGCTCAAAGGGGCATAAATAGGTGTAGATGCTAAGCCAAGCCCTTAAACAACAAGGAAATCACTTCCCCTTTAGAACTCTACCTTTTTGGGATTCTATTTCTTTCCTAATCCATCCAAATTGATTGCTTATTGAAGGAGGATAAGGATTAGATGTCTAATTGCTTTCCAAGACTCCCACACATGTCCAAGAAGGTAATATTTCCCGTTCCGACAACTTGCGAAACAAATCCCGAAAGCATTCGCGGATTTAATAACTGACTGATCTGACCTTCTGACACTAAAACAATCATAACTTCTTCTAGAAAATTCGGATTGACAAGCCGTAAATTGAGTTGGAAACTAGACTTCCGGGGCTTCAAATCCATAGGTGGTAGGACACACAGTTCAATCGGAGCTGAGAGTTATGGGGCCCGCAATATGGGTCATCTGCACTGACGGGCTACCGCTGCCACTACCGCTGCCAAATACGCAGCGGTCCGGCAGCGGTTGGCACACAATTGGGAACGCTGCCACTTTGGCAGCGGTTAGGGAGCGTTTGGCACAGCGGTCTCCTCTGCCCATTAATCGCTGCGATGCCTCTCTTCTGAAAATAGCAGCGGTGCGAGAGCGTTTTTGCTCAATTTTAGAAAAGACCCTTGACTACTTCAAAATAGCACTTTTTATCTGAATTTCTTCAAATACATCACTTGGATTCAACAACCTGAAAATGCTCAAACACACAAATTAAAACTCTAAAAGACTCGAGAAACAAGCAATTGATTGGAGGAATGGGGATCGAAAACATATACAATAAATGACCGATCATCGCCTCAAGAAGGCTCTTTATGGGTTGAAACAAGCACCGAGGGCTTGGTATGAGCGCCTCACTCAATTCCTTGTCAACAATGACTACACAAGAGGTAGTGTTGACAAGACACTATTCATCAAGAAAGACAATGATGAGCTTTTTATAGCTCAAATATATGTTGATGATATAGTGTTTGGCTCCACCAACAACATCAAAGTCCAACAATTTGTTGATGTTATGTCTCATGAATTTGAGATGAGTCTTGTTGGTGAGCTTAGTTACTTCCTAGGTTTGCAAATTAGGCAAATGAATGATGAGATCTTCATAACCTAAGCCAAATATGCCAAAAACCTAGTGAAGAGGTTTGGTCTTGAAAAAGCCAAACATTGTGATACACCCATGAGTACCACTTTGAAGCTAAGCAAAGATGCTAGTGGTAAAAGTGTGGAACAAACACTATATAGGGCCATGATAGGAAGCTTGCTTTATTTGACCGCAAGTAGACCCGATATATCCTTTAGTGTGGGTGTGTGTGCTAGGTACCAATCCGATCCCAAGGAGTCCCATCTCTCTTCCGTCAAGAGAATCATTCGATTTGTGAATGGGACTTCTAATTATAGGATTTGGTACTCGTTTGACACTAATGCTAGTCTTGTAGGCTTTAGTGATGCGGATTAGACGGGAAATTGTGAAGATAGGAAAAGCACATCGGGCGGTTGCTTTTTCCTTGGAAACAATCTTGTTTCTTGGTTTTGCAAGAAGCAAAACTCAATTTCCTTGTCTACGGCGGAGGCCGAATATATAGCTGCGGGGAGTGGATGCACACAACTCCTATGGATGAAGCAAATGCTAGTAGACTACAGATTCAACCAAGGTACACTCACTCTCTTTTGTGATAACATGAGTGCTATTAATATTTCCAAGAATCCGGTTCAACACTCTAGAACTAAGCATATTGACATCCGTCATCATTTCATTAGAGAACTAGTTGAAAATAAATGCATTATACTTGAGCATGTAGGTACAAATGATAAACTAGAGGACTTGTTTACAAAACCTCTAGATGCTACTCGATTTAAAACTCTTAGTAGATCTATTGGGATATGTCTTGTGGAGTGATGAGTTTTTGTGTTTGACCCCATAAGGGGAACTCAAGCAAAGAGAGCTTTTTGTATACTAGATGCATGCAAAATATTTGAAAGATCTTGTGCTTCTCTTTTAATTGCTTGAAGTAAGCTTGGTTGGACATATGTATATATGTTTTTTTTTCCAATAAGTGTGAACCATGCTTTGTTTTCAATCCATGTCATATTTATGTTCAAACATGCATTTTTGGACTAGGAAATTTTCATAGGAAGTATGATTTGAATGACCTATAGTTATTTCCATGACATGATGATTCTTAATTGACATGCTATTGAACTTGAAAAGCATGAAATTCAAATGCCTTGCTAAATTAGAAAAGCATGAATTGATGATTGCATATTCTTAAATGCAAAACAATGTGTGAAAAAGCTAGTGAGACTAAAATTGATAAAGGATCATGTATCCATTCAAAGGATGTTTCAACCCAAATGTCTCTCTTTCTTTATTTGTTGAACATGGTTACTATCATACGGGTTTCATACCCGGAAAAATCAAATAGGGTGCAAAGTCGCTCATGCCATGTTTCTCTTATAAAGTTGGATATAGTTGTTGTTAAAAATTGAAATTAATAAATTCTCTATATCTTTGCTTCTCTCATGACAAATGGTAAAATTGGTTTGAATTCTATTTGAAACCTTTGTCATTTGCTTTGCCAAATACCATTGTATATTGGACTTGAATGCAACATGTCTTGTTTGCAAAACATTTTTATTTCACACATTTTCATAAAATAAATCTCCTTGATTCTCTCCAATTAATTGAGTGCATAAAGTGGCTTATTTGACTCTGCATTATCTTGTATGCTACTATCTCTCTTTGCTATGAGTGACCCGGTTGGGGACTACTCCTTTGCCTATATCATGACAAAAAGGGGGAGTAGGATGTGATTAAGGGGAGTTGCAAATTGTAGTAGTTAATGTGCATTTGGGGAGATTTCATATTGAGGAGGAGTAACCCTTTGAGGGGGAGCATTGCATACTCATACATTGCATGATATTGTGGTTAAAAGTTTCATATGCAAATGCTTGTTTTTCATTCACTTGATCATCTCACATACACTTGCTTTGGAAGTATAATCTAATTGTTTTGAAGGTTTGGTAATTCTACAAGAGATTGAAGTCTTGAAGTTTTATTTTCTTATCTCTTTGTACTTTGTAATGTAGAATTTCCCGTAGTTTCAATTATCTTGTGAGGATCATTGTGAGTGGTGGTTTTGTCACGAAATAGCCAAAGGGGGAGATTGTAAGGATTCCCATTGTTGATTGGCTTATTTCGTGAACAAACCACAAGTTGGGGTTTGAATTGTAAGGGTAGATTAGGTGATGGAAAACCAACATCAAAGGCCCTATTCAAGACCTCAAGGTGACAAGCACTCAAAGGTATATTCCTTGTGCTTAGTTTTCTTTGAAGAGATCTAGAAGCACACACACACTTAGCATACTTGCATTTGTGTGCATACTCTTCACATGTCACATTACACACTTGCACTTTGTTTGATTATATCTTGTTGTGTGTTTGGTTGTGTCGTGTAATTCGTTTCCCGAACATGTTCGGAAACGTCCGCGCTTGCACTATTATGTGTTTGGTTTTGCGCGAAGACCGCTCTTGGTGATAGCCTTGGCTTTCTCCTTGGATTCACCACTCTTGGTGAATCGGCGGTTTAATCGGCGGCCTTGGCCGCCGAATGAAATCGTCGTTTTGGACCAGAGGTCTCTGGTCTGATTCTGCGGTTATATCGGCGGTCTGGCCGCCGATTTGAAACCGCAGTTTTATACCTGATGCATTTATTATTCTCGGGTTGTGTTCTGTGGTTTACTCGGCGGTTTCTAAACTGCCGAATGAAACCGCCGTTTTCTCCCCTGTTCTCGGGATGAATTCTACGGTTATGATCGGCGGCCTGGCCGCCGAATGAAACCGCCGAATTAGATATTTTAGGTCGGTTTCTTTCTCGGGTTCAATTCTGCGGTCAGATTCTGCGGCCCCGACCGCAGAATAAAACCGCCGTTTGAGCGTTTCAGGGGCAATCTTGTCTTTTCACATGCCCTGTTTCTTGATGATTATATATATCATACTTTCTCATTTCTCTAACTTAGTTCTCTGATTCTAAAGAACCCTAAAGTTCAAAAAGAGAAACTTGAGAGAAAAGAAATCAAGAACTCATTTTTATACACACAAAACCATTCTCATATGCATCAAAAGATCATCTAGCATTTTCTAGCATAGTTAGGATGCTTGCTTGCATGGGTTTTGCTCAACACACTTGCTTTGGTATGTTCTTCACTAATCTCATCTAAGCTTAGTGTTTTATTTATCAAAGAAATCTCTTATATTATTTGTATGCTCTTAGAATATATTCTAGATACAAAATAGAGATTGTTGTGTTGACATGTTTGAGTGATGTATTTTGATAGCAACATCTAGGTTATTTTTATCTATGATTTGCTAAGCTTTATGACATGTCATTTAGCCATTGACATCTAGGATTGCATTTATTGTTATCTAATCATCCTAGATAAGCATCTAAGGTTACCTAGTTTTATTTGCTCATTGAATATCATTTTATATTCACATAGGTTGTAATCTCTTCATTGAGAAGTAAGTCTTGCATGTAGCTTCCGGGATTAGGTTGCTTAGATTGCAAGCAATTGGACTAGGTCCACTTATACCGGGATTAGGTAGGTGTGTTGATTATTGATCGGGATTAGGTTGTAATCATTTCACATTTAGTGGATTCGAGGTTCGAGTGTGGCGCACTATACAGCCCGTGGTTTTTCCCGTGAGGGTTTCCACGTAAATATCAAGTGTCTTTTATAATTCCGCACCATATTACACTTGTTATTGTTCTTGACTAGTTTGGGGCATTTTCGTAATTTGACTAATCGCGAAAATTGGGTAAATTTGGTAAAATCTATTCACCCCCCCCTCTAGATTGATATTAGAACACACCGTGTTATTTGTTTCAAAATGCATATGCATACTAAATGTGTGTGAAAGTGTTGTACCAAATGTTTGAATTACAAGATAGGGACACACATATATGAATTTTGTGTGTGTGCGCTAACGCCTTGCAAGAGGAAGAAATATCTTGATACCTTAGCACCCAAGTATGCGATGTTCCCCTTTAAGATGAGATTTGCACAAGATGTTGCTTCTTCACCTTTGAGTCTTCTTTCTTCCAAGAATCACCTAAGCAAAAACTAATACAAATAAAGAGAGTTTTGCAATGGAATCAAGCCAACACAAATAAAGGATCTTACACATGCAAATCAGAATCTCAGAAGATATGATCTCCTTGGAATCGTACAAAGATATGATCTCATCAATCCTTTACTTGCACTCTGAGGATTAGGGCAACACTAGAGTTAAGGGACGTTTATTCTCACATATTATACAGAGGAGAAAAAGAACTTGAGAGAGAGAGAGAGAGAGAGAAAGTATTGAGTGTGTAACAATATTATTCATAGTGACATTCTTTTCTCGTCTTTCTAACGACTGTGGTTTTTTTCCATGCCTTAGGCTTTTCCATGTAAATATTGAGAGAGAGAGAGAGAGAGAGAGAAAGTATTGAGTGTGTAACAATATTATTCATAGTGACATTCTTTTCTTGTCTTTCCGACAACCGTGGTTTTTGATGACTCGCTTTTTGTGTCGTTACCAAATTGCGAATTACCAAAAGAATGTTATAAAATGAATCTTTACGCAATATATTTTAAGTTATGAAAATGAGTATTGTGGTAAGCTTAGAATTCGTTCCACAGGGAATTAAAGTAATATGTTGAATTAATTAGCTAATCTATAAACAATAAAATAAATCATAAATGATGAATGAGTGTATGGTTTGTCAAACCATCAAACATACATACAAAATAAACCTAACTAAAAATATGGTGATATGAAAAATAGAAGACTCACAATCTTGATAAGAAAAATGGATGAAAACAATTAATGTTGATGCTAGGGAATTGATTGATTAGCAAGTAGGTATGAGTATTGCTTTTTTAAGCCACTTTAAGGACCAATCTCTACATGTTAACCAATTTAGGTTTAGATTAATGTGGTTGATATACCCTCCACTAATCTATCCTATTTATTGGGTTCTTAATCACTCAAGTGTGTCAATCCAAGAGTGATTATATAACATGTTATTCTAAACAAGATTGTAATTAACAAGTGGATATACAAGTCAATCACATAATGAATAGAATCTAATGAATTAATAAATAGAACACATATAGAGATTCATTACACAGCTTAACCAAAAACCCACAACCAAATGTTTATCAAATCAATCCCCTAGATTAGGGGTTTAATTACACATAGTAGCAATCAAATAGAAACAAGTAAATGGTAAGGAAATCACCCTTAGGCCACCTTCTTTAGTGTTTGATCCTTGTTCTCCTTTGATGCTCCTAGATGCAAGGAATGGAAGAGGAGGATGTGTCTAGATAGGTGGATGGCTTATGGTAAGAGACAAAGGATTTGTGATGGAGAAAATGGTAGGGAAGGAATGGTCTAGGGAAGTAATCAAGATTTGGTGTGAGGTTTTGGATGGAAAAGATAAGTCCAAGTATAGAAATGGAGGAATTTGAGAGATGATTAATGGAGGAAAAGGAGATTGGTAGGAGAGAATAGGCTTGGTATTCAAATTGAAAAGAGGGATGAATTTATAGTATTTTTGAAATAGGTCATGGATGGCTAATTACTAAAACACCCTCTCTATTTGTCAAATTGCCATTTTGGCCCCTCTAGGGGGCCTTCTTGTAATTTTCCACCCAAACTTGGCCAATCAGAGAAGAACAGCAGATGGTTCGCAGTTTTGGCACAAATGGCGACATTGGGGATGCAAATGGCGACCTCATCAGGTGTGGGAATCAACTCCCTGTCGCCATGGCGACCTCGAAATGCCAAATGGCGACCTAAGGGCAAAATGGGAAGAATTTGGGTGAGAATTGGAGCTTGGAGCAACCGGCCATTGGAGGAGTTCAAAAGTCAACGACCAGGTTGCCGTTGACCTGGCCGTTGATTTGCACCGAAAATCGACCGACGGTAGGTCTGGAGTCGCCGAAAACGTGGCCGTAAAAAGCTAGGGTTTTGAGGGGTGATGACTGCTGCACGTGTGAGGAATGAAGGAGATGATGAATAGTCTTGGGGTGCATTTAGCACTCAGGTGGGGTGCACACAGCTGCTGCACTTGTCTCTTAAGGGGGGTGCAATTAGAAACAGGCTGGGGTGCAATCAGGGGTATGAAACGCACCGTTTCACTTATCCATGTGGCACGGGCCTGTCTCTTCTTTGGGGTTCAATCAGCAAAGCTTTGGGCTGCATTTAAAAGGCCCAACCCACAGTGAAACACACCGTTTCACTAACTCTATGGGTTTGGGCTGCTTAAGTGGGCTATGCAATGAGATGGGCTGGGGTGCGCTTAACAGCCCACTTACTTCTTTTAAGCAAAATGCACCGCTTTGTGTGCTGACGTGGCAGTGCTCCTGGTCAATTGCAATTCAGTCCCTTCTTTCTTCTATAATCACAATAACTTCAATTCTTCCTCCATATTTTACACTTTTACCCCTATTTCACCAAAATTACTCCGATGCCCCTGAATTCTATAAATACCTGAAAATACTTAATTAACACCATTAAATCACAGAATAATACCCAAGAATCAAACAAAAGGAGAAGGAAATGAGGGCCAAAATCATACCAATTTTAGTTCGATCAGTTTTTTTCCATGCCTTAGGTTTTTCCACGTAAATATTGTGTTATGTGTAATTAGTCTTTATTTTCTTATATTTATGTATAATCACAATTAATACAATTACTATAGGACAGTTGACTTTTCAACGATCCAAAAATCACGTCAACAATTGACGTTAGAAGGAAGGTGTTACTGGAAAATCGTCACTGGGGTGAATCTCCAAATAACAACTTTAAGGACCAAGATTGGGGTCGATCCAGGTCGGAGGGGTATCACGTAGTTCGATACCAACGACGTTCCTAACAAAACAAGTGCGGTTTAAACGTAGAAAATAGGGTGGATAAATTAGATCTTTATTGACAGTAACTTTATATTATGAATACAAGAGTTGTGTTCTCTAGGTTAGGGTAGAATGTTGAGCTTTAGTAGGCGATGGAGATGGTGATGGCGAACTCGTACAAGTTGATAAGTAGTTCTGAATGTAGGTTGGCATTTTTTCCAGATCCCTTCTCTAGTGAGTATGATGTTGTATATATAGGTCTTGTTGCTTGCCATGCACTCATATAATTACGGTCTAGGGTTTGGTGATTACAGGACTTTCCTTCATGATAGGAGACAATCTCGTAAGAGCTTTGATCATTAGGATCAAGTCTTTCCTTCCTGGGAGGAGACAATCTCGTAGGAGCTTTAATCGTTAAAATCAAGACTTTCCTTCTTAGTAGGATTCTAATAGAATTGACACTTTGTTCAAATGGAACTCTCAGTTGGCGGGAAGAGGTCTACTTCTGCTTTGACTAAACGGCAGCGTTTCAGTATTTTTCCATGGATCTTTAACCCGGTCTTCTAGGCGTATAAGTCTTGTTCTTTGGTAAGTTCTTCGTCTAGTATCTTACTGCCTGATGAGTTGATTTTAGAATGCGTATGCATTCCTGAGTATCCCGCCGTTGCTTGTGGATCGGGATACCAACTGAGGCTGCAGCAGGATACCCAGATGATTCAATAGCGGGATGTCTGGACGATACAGTAGCAGGATGTCTAGATGATGCAATAGCGGGGTGCTTGGTGGGGGCTCCGTATCGGGATACTGAACGAAATTTCATGTCTGGATGCCACGTGCTAAACTATGCATTGGGATGCTTGGTGGGGCCCCATATCGGGATACTGAATGAAATTTCATGTCGAGATGCCACGTGCTGAACTATGCATCGAGATTCTTGGTGGGGCTCCATATCAGAATACCGCTTGGTTTATGAGAAGTTAGGGAATTACTAGGCTTGGTCCCTATGGAGGGGGTGTGTATCCGGACCGATCGGGATCCCTCCCTTATTGGAGTGGCCGGATGGCATCTGGATTCCCATCTTTTCCTTGTACCGAGGTGGAAAATTTTTCTTTAGTCTTTCGCCCATTTTGGTGGTTAACAGAAGTCCCCCTCTGACTTGAACACCGATGCCTTGTCGGGGTTGGAGTTAGGATTTTGATTTTACTTGAAGGATTTTTTACCTCGCTTGTTTGTAAATACTCTGCCTAGTTGGCTATCACCATTTAGGGGGCGAATCTTCCTTTGATACGCTGATAATTACTGCGCAGGCCACATGTCAAACGGTGGTTGGCCTTCGGATTTAAAAAAGAGCCATTTTGGCGCGATTAATATGAAACAATCTCAACAATATCCCCCAAGCATGCTGCCGGTCATCACTTCCGATTTCCTTATGTGTAACTGCTTGCCTTCTTCTATAAATAGACCGGCTTTCTTGGTCTTCTCTTTATCACTTTCAAAGTTCAAGATCAAAAAAGAAACCTAGCCTCTTTCTTCTCTCTTCCTCTTTTTAGCAATCTTCCGAGTTTTTTCTTCCATCTTCTTCTTTATTTCAATGGCACCCCCCCTCGAAACTTCTTGCTATTTCACAAGAAAATCCCGCTGACAAAACTCTCCCCGACCCCGCGCCCTTACACCCCAATCCAGCTTCTTCAAATCCCTCCGATAGTCTCGATGTCTTATTCAACATGGAGAAGGTCGACTCGAGGGAGATTTCTCCAACGTCGATAGGGAAGAAACGGGGTCAAGATGGTGACGACACAGCTAGTGATACCCCGTAGACCCAGCATCGTCATTCTACATGAAACCCACGAATCGGGTCGGGTTTCAACAACAGACCTGAGGACCCAGTCCAGATTGTTAACGAAGAAGGTACTGCTGATGCTGGCGGCAACGTGGAAGGTGGCGGGCCTAATGTCACCTTAGTCGGAGTCCAAACTGGCTCTTTTGCTTCCTTCCACGATAGCCGGATAGTTCCTGATTCCGTGTGTACTTTGGACACGCTTACCATGTAGGGAAAAATTGTACCCGCAGCGGAAGCGAGACTAAAAAAATAGTTTGAGTAGCTTTTAAAATTTTTCCAATTTTATGAACCTTAAACCCTTTTGATTAATTAAAGATATATAAAAATAAACAAAAGATTAATACCTCTTGTCGCGTGATCCGATTGACTTGCGTCGATGGTAATCCGCAAGATCTTCAATCCTAGCACGAACGTGGATCACCTAGGAGCGTGGTCTCCCTTTCTTTGAATTGCAAACCTGTGATTGGATTAAACAAACTTTTCTTGATTCGTTAGTCCCAAAAACAATCTAAAGAAACCTAAGATTATTCCGGTCACTTTTGAGTTCTCAATCTTATGATCGAAACTCGCGTGAACCTAGATCGATATAGTATTCACAAACTTATTGATGAATAAGCAACTATAATACAATCAAAGAATAATCTATGTTCCTTTTGTTTTTAGTAGAAATATAGATCTCTAACTATGAGTTGAGAAGAAGAAGAAGAAGAAGAAAATTCTGCACACCAAACCCTTGTGGTGGCCGAAATTATAAGTTGCCTTATATAGGTGGCCAAATTTTTCTCTTCCTTTTTGCCCTAGGGTGGCCGAAATCTCTACCAAAAATAATTAGGGTTGCCGCAATTTTACTCCTAAAATATTGGAGATTTAGTTGCACCCTAATTCCTATTTAGTTTAAGATTTCCAAACCCTAATCAAACTCATAAATCTTTTATTCCTTATTTGACTAAAATAAAAGACTTCTTATTTGATTTAATAAATAAAATTAATTATTTATTTCCTTGTCAAATAAGTCTTTTAATTTAAGTATACTACTACCAATAGTATACCAATAGGAATCATATTTCCTATTCAGAAAAGATTTGTTTCTTAATTAAATAATTAATTAATAAATTAATTAATTCTTATTCAATTAAACAATGAAAACAAAATAATATTTAAGGCTTTTAAATCACCTTGCCGCCCCATATGTTATATTGGGCCAAATATTATTTTTCTTATTTCATTAAATCCATAGGACTTTAAATAAAAAGCCCACATGTGAACTAGACCCATTCTTACTAAAAGAAATAAGCCCACATGTCATCCATTAATATATAAATATAATTGTGCAGCCCATTACATAAATAATGTGCAAATTATATTCTTAATATATTAAATTGCAATTCTAGATGGACCTTAAATTGGTCCGGTAGAATATATCAAGTGATCCATGCAAGTCCGTGTGGATTGGGGATCTTGGCGGGCTATCTAAATTTAAGCTCCAATAGACATAACCTAATCACAATCAACAAATGATTCACTTAGGTCCGATCCATTAATTTTAGCTCATTCCACTAAAGAGCTAAAATTGAACTCTTAAATAAAGACAGAAAAGGAAGATGCTTCCTCATTCATACCCTAGACAATCATATTGGAGATAGTGTATCCTCGTGATTAATATCAGTAATCGCCAAGAGTTCATAGACCGCCTATAACTCTCCAAGTTACCATATTTACTCATATGACCACGTTTTGAACTTGGATATTTTGACTTGTCCAGAAGCCATGTTTTCAATAGAAACTATTGAAAACTCAACGTTGAGATTTAATATCCAATTACCTCAAAACATCCATATGATGATATTATACTCTCATTTAATAAATGGAGCCACGATGTCCATATCTATAAATGAAGTCCTCTATCGATTAACAAATGAATATCACCAAACTATCGAGGATAGACTATGCGATATAATCGTACTCATTGATAGCTCAAATGATATCACCTGCAACCATAAGTCCATCATTTATCTCAGGATTAAGATAGACTCTCCGATTGTCCTGATAATGAAATTACTTTTATCTACTGACAGTTATAGATAAAGTATTTCATTGTGATCCTGTTCAATGCACCCAGTGCACTAGATTCTTTTGCTCGAAGACACTTCGATGATTTTAGACTCATCATATCTCATTTGATCCCACTCAAATGCTAGCAAAAGAATTCTACAACTTTAACAAGATAAAGGTGCCCAACCTTTAACTTAAGTTGTGAACGATATTCAAGACTAACTAAAGAATTGTGTCTACCACATACATATCCAGATGTATGAACAATTCTTCTTTTCTCATAGTCTTTAGACCTTATGATTATTTACTTTAACAATTATTAAACTATAAATGCTATAAGATTTGTTTAAAACAGAAATCACTTTATTAATATGAAAAAGATTGTTAATTACACTATTACACTCTTGCTATTGAGCATAATCCTATCATACCAAGCTGTGGGAGGAGTACCGGATCCCGGACTACATTACTCTGTCCCTTCCTCATCAGGGTTACGATGTGTATACCCTACCTCGGGATCGCCTTCTTATTCACAAGGCGGCTTTCGAATACGAGGTCTGGCTTCCTCTACAACCCACTCTTCGTCGGGCTCTTGTCTCACTGGAGCTAGCCCATTTTCAGATCTCGCCAGGCTTGTGGAAGCATTTCATAGGGTTTCTAGTGCTCCAGAGGGAGCAATGAGAGAAGGGCAACATAGATAGGGAGCCGGGCTTTGATGAGCTACACTTCCTATTTAATATAGCGAACATGGTACCCTGGGGTTAATTCTACCTGAGGGCATCCAATGACATGAAGTTCATCATCCCAAGGGCGAACGTGAAGTATGTCGGGCCCTGGAAGGAGGAGTGGTTCATGGTCGAAGGTAAATGGGGGCGAACCGCCTTCATCGTAGTATTTGAATACCCCGTGTTAACCCATTTTACGGCGAAAGATAAATAGGCGAAGGGGGTGCTCTCATTTGTGTAAGGATTCCCGGTTTTTGATTGGCTTATTTCGTGTGCAAACCACATATTGGGGTTGTTTGTAAAGGGTAGCTTAAGTTATAGGTGTTCATGCTCAATGACCCTTCTCAAGACCTCAAGGTGGACAAGCACTTAAAGGTATATCTTGTGCTTACTTTCTTATTGAAGAGACTTAGTTGCACACACTCACTTGTAATGTTTGCATATGTATGCTTTACTTTTGTGTGCATTCTCTTCAAATGTCACTTTTCACACTAGCACATTGTTTGTCATATCTTGGTGTGTGTTTTGTGTCGTGTAATTCGTTTCCCGAATATGTTCGGAAACGTCCGCGCTCGCACGATAATGTGATTGGTTTTGCGTGAAGATCGCCTTCGGAGAATGCCCTTGGCTTCTCCTTTGGTTTCACCATCATTGGTGAAACGGCGGTTTGATCGGCGGCCATTGACCGCCGAATGAAACCGCCGTTTGATTCCAGAAAGCTCTGGATTGAATCTGCGGTTACGATCGGCGGTCAGGCCGCCGAATAGAAACCGCCGAATTGACCTGATGCATTTATTATTCTCGGGTTTGATTCTGCGGTTTAATCGGCGGCCTGGCCGCCGAATTGAAACCGCCGAATTAGATATTTTAGGTCGGTTTCATTTTGGGTTTTGATCGGCGGTTTCGCTTGACCGCCGAATCTGGTCGCCGAATGGACCCCTGCTTCTCGGGTTCAATTCGGCGGTTACATTCTGCGGCCACGACCGCAGAATGAAACCGCCGATCGGTGATTTCAAGGGCATTTTGGTCTTTTCACTTGCCCTGTTCTTGATGCCTATAAATATCATACTTTCTCATATCTCTAACTTAGTTCTCTGACTCTAAAAGAACCCTAAACTTGAAAGAGAGATTTTTGAGAGGAAATCAAATCAAGAACTCATTTTTATACACTCAAACCATACACATGTGCATCAAAGATCATCTAAGCATTTTCTAGCATAGTTAGTTTGCTTAGTTGCATGGTTTTTGGTCATCACACTTCCCTTGGTATGTTCTTCACTTTTATCATTGTGATTTAGTGTTTTATTTATCAAGGCATCTCTTTTATTATTTGAATGATCTTAGATTAATATCTTGTATTCAAAATAGAGATTGTTTGTGATGACATGATTGAGTGTTGTATTGTGATAGCTATCTAGGTTTTTATAATCTATTGTTAGCTAAGCTATTTGAAATGTCATTTAGCCATTGATATCTAGGATTGCATTTGTTGCCATCTAATCATCCTAGATAAGCATATAGGGTTGCCTAGCTCTTATTGCATGTATTGAGTATTTTTATATATTCACACATAGGTTGTTTTATCTCTTCGTTGAGAAATTAAGTCTTGTTGGCTAAGGTTGCTTAGGCCACAAGCAAGATGGACTAGAGCCACTTTTAAAGGCCCGCGTGGTAGAAGTGTGGGGTTACAGACCGGAGTGTTAGACGAGGTCTACATAGGTTGTAAACTTCATTTCAATTAGTGGATTTCGAGGTTCAAGTGTGGCGCACTAAACAGCCCGTGGTTTTTTCCCAGTGGTTGGGTTTTCCACGTATACTTCAAGTGTCATTTATAATTCCGCACCATATTACACTTGTTGTTTTGTTATTGACTGTTAGGGGCATTTTTGGAATATTGACCTTAAACGAAAATTGGGTGAAAATTAGTTAAAATCTATTCACCCCCCCTCTAGATTGATAATGTATACACACCGTGTTAATTTGTGAACTTTCAATTGGTATCAGAGCGGGTTCCTAGATATACTTAGGTGATCCTTGCTCACTTTTGGTGTGTATTGCATTGTGTGTGATTGTTTGATTTCTTCATACATTTTGCATTCATCTCATTTGCATTCATCCAAACACTATGAGTGATATTGGGATGAGTAAAGAGGGAGCGTCGAGCATGAGGCCACCGTTGCTCACTGGCGTGAATTATGCCTCATGGAAAGGCAAGATGGAGGCATACTTGTGTCAAATCCATGATAGGGCATGGATGGCAATTGAGGATGGGTATGCACCTCCTATGATAACTCCCACTGGTGGAGGAGAACAAGTTCTCAAACCTAAGGCCGATTGGACAAATGGAGAGTTTGAGACTTCGAAGTGGAATAGGAAGGCATGGCACGCCCTTCTATGTGCAGTGGATGAAAATCAGTACAAACTGATTCAAAACACTAGGATAGCTAAGGAGGCATGGGATATCTTAGAGGTTGCACACGAAGGAACCGATGTTGTCAAGGATTCCAAGCTACAAGTCATTCAAACGCAATTTGAGTTGCTCAAGATGAAGGAGGACGAGTGCTTCAATGACTTTGAAGTCAAGTTGATGGATATTGTCAATCAAAGCTATCAACTAGGTGATCCATACTCGGATAGGAGAGTCAAGCAGAAAATTATGAGGTCTCTCCCCGTTAGGTTTGAATCAAAAGTGACGGCTTTAGAAGAAAATTCTGAATATAGGGACATGAAGCCGAGCGAGGTAATTGGAAGACTCCTCGCATATGAGTCTAGGAAAGGTCCTAGCATTTCACCTCCTAAAAAGCAAAAAGGGATTGCTTTGAGAGCTTCCAAGGTTGAGAACGAGGAAAAAGATGACTCGGACGAAGACACGGCTTTATTGCTTAGAAGATTCAAGAAGTTTGTCAAGTTCGAGAAGAACGGTTATGGATCCAAAGGCCAAGATTTGAAGAAAAAGGCCCCTTTCAAGAGATTTGAGCCAAGGCAAGAGAATAGTGAAAGGAAAGGGATCCAATGCTATGAGTGTGGCGGTATAGGACACATCTCACTCGATTGTGGGAATTTGAAGAACAAGACGGGAAAAGTTATGGCCGCCACATGGAGTGATAGTGATAACTCCGGAGAGGGAGATAAGTCATCAAGTGATGATGAGCTTACCATTAACTATACGGCTTTTGGAGCCACCTTTGTAGAAGATATAGTTGATGGTAAGAAAGTTGTGACTAGTAATCCCATAGAAGAAAGAGATGGAGAAGTAGCTCTAGAAGTGGATCATGTAGCTACTCATTGGGATATGTCCATTACTTCATCAAGAGACAAATTTGATGATCTTGATGAAGAAGATAACTCCATTGGTGAATTGGAGAACATAGAAGATGACTCAAGTGTTGAGAATTTGTCACCTATCTCTACAAAAGGAAGTGTAGAGAAAATGGATGTTCATGACTTTATAGTCAAGTGTGAAAGTTCTATGATGAAGAATAAAAGAAAGATAAAGATTTTAGAGGAAGAAAATCTAGAACTTTCATCACACAATGACCACTTAAGCAAGCAAGTGGAGATGATGGGTCTTAAGGACAATGTTGAAAGCTCTAGGTTAGAGAATGAAAAAGAGATTCAAAATTTAAAGAAAGAGAATCTTAGGCTTTCAACACTTGTTGACCACTTGAGTAGTGAAGTGGTAAGATCCATGAAGGATGAAGACAAGCTAAAAGATGAACTAGCTTTGTCTAAGAGGAATGAAGAAGGGTTGAAAAGAGAGCTTAGGAATGCTAGAGAATTGATCACTAAGTTGACCTCTAGCACGGATAAACTCAACCACTTGTTGAGTGTTGGGAAAGGCCCTTGTGACAAAAGAGGTCTTGGCTTTGAAGAAGACAAGGAGAGTCTCACTCCTAACAAGACCATATTTGTCAAGAGCTTAGGCAAGAAAGAGACTTCACCGGTGCGAACTCCTAGGAAAAAGATTGATCTAGGACAATGTTCTTATAGTGCACAAGTGAAGGTAGCTTCAAGGAGACACCTCAAGCTCAAAGAGTTCCTCATGCTAACTTCCCTCAACCTAGGATCCACAAAGGGAAGACACCTATCATGCAAGCTCAAGTGAACGAGCAACCTTGTCTTGGTCAACAACAAAGAAGGAGAGATCCTATCCAACAACCAAGACAACCACAACGACATGGGAATGCTCCAAAGCATGCACACGGGAATGGTATGATTCCTAATTTTATTCCCACTTGTCATTTTTGTGGTATTGATGGTCATATAAGACCAAGTTGCTTTTATTACATTCAAATGTGTAGAGTTAAAAGCATGATAGAAAAGAGAAAGGCTAGAGCTAAAATGCATGTTGACATAAAGGAAGAAACTCATTTGCATGATCCTTTAACTTCTAAAGCTCTAGAACCTTTGTCCACTAGGAAGAAATCTATATCACCTAAGTGGATAAGAAAAAATAATGAACCCGCTTGCTACGAGACTAACAAGTCTCATATAGGTTCAACCGAGTCTAATGGACTTGGAAGGTCCATAGGACCTCATGACCTTCATTGATGAAGGGTGGTTTTTGACCCCATATGGGGAACTCAAGCAAAGAGAGTTTTTGCATACTTGATGCATGTAAAAGATTTTAAAGATCTTATGCTTATTTGTTGATGGCTTAAGTAAGCTTGGTTGCACTATGTATATATGTTTTCTATTCAATAAGTGTGAACCTTGCTTTGTTTTCAATCCATGTCATATTTATGTTCAAACATGCATTTTTGGACTAGGAAATTTACATAGGAAGTATGATTTGAATGACCTATAGTTATTTCCATGACATGATGATTCTTAATAACATGCTAAATGCCATATGAAAAGCATGAAATTCAAATGACATGCTCAAATGAAAAAGCATGAATTGATGATTGCATAATTCTTAAATGCAAAACTTGTGTGAAAAAGCTTATGAGACTCAAATTGATTAAAGGATCTTGTATCCGGTCAAAGGATTTTACAATCCAATTGTCTCTCTTTCTTTATTTGTTGAACATGGTTACCATCATACGGGTTTCATATCCGGAAAAATCAAATAGGGTGCAAAGTCGCTCATGCCATGTTTCGCTTATAAAGTTGGATATAGTGTTTATTAAAATTGAAAATCAATAAATTCTCTATATCTTTGCTTCTCTTATGACATTGGTAAAATTGGTTTGAATTCTCATTAGAAACCTTTGTCATTTGCTTTGCCAAATACCATTGTATTTTGGACTTGAATGCTACATGTCTTGTATGCAAAGCATCTTTGATTCACACATTTTATGAAAATAAATCTCCTTGTTTCTCTCCAATTATTTGAGTAGCATAAGTGACTAACATGAATATGCAAATATCTTGTATGCTACTATCTCTCTTTGCTATGAGTGACCTTGTTGGGGACTACTCCTTTGCCTATATCATGACAAAAAGGGGGAGTAGATTGTGGTAAGGGGAGTTGCTAAATTGTTGTGGCAATTTGTGCATGTTGGGGAGATTACATATTAAGGGGGAGTAACCCATTGAGGGGGAGCATTGCATTCACATACATTACATGATGTTGTGCTTAAACTACATAAATGCAAATGCTTGGTTTATCTCACATGATTAATCTCACATGTATGTGTATTGGAAAATATAGAAAACTTGTTTTCAGGGATTGATTGTTCTACAAGAGATTGCAGACTTCAAGATTTTTTTTATATATCTCTCTTTGTAATGTAGAAAATCATTGTAGACCCTAAGTTTCTATTTTTTTGTTGTGAGGAATCAATGTGAGTGGTGGTTTTGTCACGAAATAGCCAAAGGGGGAGATTGTAAGGATTCCCGGTTTTTGATTGGCTTATTTCGTGTGCAAACCACATATTGGGGTTGTTTGTAAAGGGTAGCTTAAGTTATAGGTGTTCATGCTCAATGACCCTTCTCAAGACCTCAAGGTGGACAAGCACTTAAAGGTATATCTTGTGCTTACTTTCTTATTGAAGAGACTTAGTTGCACACACTCACTTGTAATGTTTGCATATGTATGCTTTACTTTTGTGTGCATTCTCTTCAAATGTCACTTTTCACACTAGCACATTGTTTGTCATATCTTGGTGTGTGTTTTGTGTCGTGTAATTCGTTTCCCGAATATGTTCGGAAACGTCCACGCTCGCACGATAATGTGTTTGGTTTTGCGCGAAGATCGCCTTCGGAGAATGCCCTTGGCTTCTCCTTTGGTTTCACCATCATTGGTGAAACGGCGGTTTGATCGGCGGCCATTGACCGCCGAATGAAACCGCCGTTTGATTCCAGAAAGCTCTGGATTGAATCTGCGGTTACGATCGGCGGTCAGGCCGCCGAATAGAAACCGCCGAATTGACCTGATGCATTTATTATTCTCAGGTTTGATTCTGCGGTTTAATCGGCGGCCTGGCCGCCGAATTGAAACCGCCGAATTAGATATTTTAGGTCGGTTTCATTTTGGGTTTTGATCGGCGGTTTCGCTTGACCGCCGAATCTGGTCGCCGAATGGACCCCTGCTTCTCGGGTTCAATTCGGCGGTTACATTCTGCGGCCACGACCGCAAAATGAAACCGCCGATCGGTGATTTCAAGGGCATTTTGGTCTTTTCACTTGCCCTGTTCTTGATGCCTATAAATATCATACTTTCTCATATCTCTAACTTAGTTCTCTGACTCTAAAAGAACCCTAAACTTGAAAGAGAGATTTTTGAGAGGAAATCAAATCAAGAACTCATTTTTATACACTCAAACCATACACATGTGCATCAAAGATCATCTAAGCATTTTCTAGCATAGTTAGTTTGCTTAGTTGCATGGTTTTTGGTCATCACACTTCCCTTGGTATGTTCTTCACTTTTATCATTGTGATTTAGTGTTTTATTTATCAAGGCATCTCTTTTATTATTTGAATGATCTTAGATTAATATCTTGTATTCAAAATAGAGATTGTTTGTGATGACATGATTGAGTGTTGTATTGTGATAGCTATCTAGGTTTTTATAATCTATTGTTAGCTAAGCTATTTGAAATGTCATTTAGCCATTGATATCTAGGATTGCATTTGTTGCCATCTAATCATCCTAGATAAGCATATAGGGTTGCCTAGCTCTTATTGCATGTATTGAGTATTTTTATATATTCACACATAGGTTGTTTTATCTCTTCGTTGAGAAATTAAGTCTTGTTGGCTAAGGTTGCTTAGGCCACAAGCAAGATGGACTAGAGCCACTTTTAAAGGCCCGCGTGGTAGAAGTGTGGGGTTACAGACCGGAGTGTTAGACGAGGTCTACATAGGTTGTAAACTTCATTTCAATTAGTGGATTTCGAGGTTCAAGTGTGGCGCATTAAACAGCCCGTGGTTTTTTCCCAGTGGTTGGGTTTTCCACATATACTTCAAGTGTCATTTATAATTCCGCACCATATTACACTTGTTGTTTTGTTATTGACTATTAGGGGCATTTTCGGAATATTGACCTTAAACGAAAATTGGGTGAAAATTAGTTAAAATCTATTCACCCCCCCTCTAGATTGATATTGTATACACACCGTGTTAATTTGTGAACTTTCAATTTGAATCCCGGGATATTCTAGGGAGAATTATGAAGAGAGGGTCCACAAACATGAAGTACCCCACTTTGGATCCCTTCGAAGGAGATTGGCTGGAGAGGTACCTGAAGATCTCCCTCGCGCTTCCGGGTATGTAACTTCATATGTCTCTCTTGTCTATGTGTACACATGTTTTCCTCTTCTTTTTTCTCACTATATTTTCTTTCTTTTGGTAGTATCTGCTGCCCCGATGGTGACTAGGTCTCCACCTTTTTCTGGGATAGGGGATTTGCTCTAGCCTCATTCTACTTCTCCTGTCCCATCCCCTTCTTCTACCGCCAAAGTTGTGCTAGGGTCTGCATAGGCAGAGGCTAAAGTTGATCCCAATCTTCTGCCTGCTCCAGAAAGGTCATCTTCTAGGATTGCTACACCCCCTTCTACTTTAGCGGGGTCATCTGCCAAGACTCCTACCCATCTTCCCACTTTCTCTCCAGCACGCCCATCAATTAAGGTAATGCTGGCTCGGGTAGCTAAAGCTCAAGGTTTTGGAAGACAAACTCAAAAGAAGAGTCGTAATGCTGCTGCTCCGCCTATGGTAAATATCTCTCCCATCTCTCCTCCTCTAGCAGCACCCTTCAATGACCAAATTGAGAATACAGAGAAGGAGGAAGCCGCCTCTATTTCTACCCCATCTGCTAACATCCCTTCTAGATTGGGGTTGGGGTTGGGGGGTGCCACCCATGACGAGGTGGTATCCCGATTTGTTGCCTCCTGCCCCGAGATAAGCTTGATGAACATGGCAAATTATAAAATTTAGCAAGCAAGAGGCCTTCATAAAGGGCCATAAAGAGATAAACATCTGAACTGAAAAAACCACTGAGAAGACTTGATTTTGCAACAAGGACTTTTCCTTTGTAATCCCGAATTGTCACCCCTATCCTAATGGAGTGATCAAGCCAAAATTAGTATGATTTTAGCCCTCATTTTCGACTCTTTTTTCTTCCTCGGGTATTTCCCCATGTTTAATGGTGTAAAATCAAGTGTTTCAGGTTTTATTAGGTTTCAAGAGCATTTGGGATGAAGTTGAGAACTTGGGTGCAAAAAGGCTCACAAATAGGAAGAAACAAGACATTTTCGCTACTTGAGCAAGAAGAGGTCGACACATGGTCGCCATGGCGACAGAGGATTATTCAGAGCATCAGAAGGTCGCCACTTGGTCGCCATGTGATGACTCGCTTTTTGTGTCGTTACCAAATTGTGAATTACCAAAAGAATGTTATAAAATGAATCTTTACGCAATATATTTTAAGATTTGAAAATGAGTATTGTGGTAAGCTTAGAGTTCATTCCACAGGGAATTAGAGTAATATGTTGAATTAATTAGCTAATCTATAAACAATAAAATAAATCATAAATGATGGATGAGTGAATGGGTTGTCAAGCCATCAAACATACATGTAAAATAAACCTAATAAAACTAATAAAATGGAATGCTTAACAAATCTAGATAAGAAATATGGAATAAACAATTAATAGGAATTCTAGGGAAATGATAGAGTAGCTAATGGACAATGAGCAATTCATACATGGCTTCTTTAATGCACAATCTACACAATCAAGGACCGATCTCATCCAAATGTGTTGTTTAGACCGTCACTACGAACCCTAAACAACTTCCCACCGCAATGCCTAACCGATTAAGGAAAGGGGGTCACGGCGGGATCGGTTAGTGACAATCAAATGGTCTAGGCAATCGAGGTTGATCACCCCTCCAAAAGCCTATCCTATTCACTATGTGGTCTAATCAATCAAGTGTGTCAATAACTCAATCAATTTTATCACAAATTAATCCTACAACATATTGTAATTAACAAGTGTGTCAATACTCATTTAATCACATAAGTGCAAGATCTAATTAAAAAGTAAATAAAACTTAAATCATGCAAACATAATATTGAAAGCTTTAATAAATACTCATGTCCAAAAAGTCTCTCAAATCATCCCCTAAAATGGGGGTTTTAATTACACATAATTACAAACAAGAAAAGGAAGTAAAATGGAGAGAAATCACCCTTGGGTCTCTCTTGTAAGCTTGATCCTTTCTTGATGCTTCCTTGCTTGAATCTTGTGCAAATAGTGGGTGTTGAGGATATGTCTAGATAGGTGGAGTCATATGAAAAGTGACAAAGGAAAGGGGTGGAGAAAATGGAAGGAGAGGAATGATTTAGGTGAAGTAATCTAGATGTTTAAGCTTAGGTAGAAGAGAAATGGAGAGATTAGGAATGGTAGAAAGGAGGTTTCTTGGTGGTCAAGAGATGTCTAAAAGAGGAAAAATGTGATGAATTTATAGTATTTTCAAATTAGGTCTCGGGTGGAAATTACCAAAACACCCCCTGACCATGGCAAATTACCATTTAGTCTAACAGAGGGGGTCATTGTGTAATTTGCCCCACCAATCAGAATTGCACAGCAAAGGAGGTTGCTTGATGTTCAAATGCCGACCCTTAGAGCGACCCAAATAGCGACAAATCTGGAGCCAAAATGACTCCCTGTCGCCATGGCGACCTCGGAATGCAAACCGCGACCTCGATTTACGCGGTTTCGTCTCGGTTTGGGCTTGGGAGCGACAAAGGACATTCTTGGACATGACAAGGGCTGTCGGATTCCGGCCATTTGGGGCGCCGGAATTGTTGCGACCGGCCAGTCGGTCACTTGGCCGTTCGTTCGGCGTCAGAGATGGCCGACGGTGGCTCCGGGAAGATCATCTTCTGGCCGGCGGCGTGATGCTAGGGTTTGGAGGTGGGGCTGCCATGGCATGAGCTGATTGGGGAAGAAAATGAATAGTAGAAGGGGTGTGTTTAGCAGCAAGATGGGGTGCAATGGGCTGTATTTTGAGGGGTGAAATGGGTCAGTGTTTGGGCTTGACTGATTTGGGCCCTCTTACTAAGTGAAACGCACCGTTTCACTTAATGCAAGGGGTTTGGGCTGCTGCACTTTGGGCCTTGCACGTGGGCTACACCTGTTAAGTGGGCTGCATTTAGATTGCTTTGGGGTTTGTTTAGAAGACCCACTCTTGACTCAAAACGCACCGCATCATGATGCTGACGTGGCGCGCTTGCATGCTTCTCGTGGCTAATTGCAGACAGCCCCCTGTATTCTTCAATAATCTCAATAACTTCAATTCTTCCTCCATATTTTACACTTTTACCCCTATTTCACCAAAATTACTCCAATGCCCCTGAATTCTATAAATTCCTGAAAACACTTAATTTACACCATTTAAATCACAGAATAATGCCCGAGAATTAAGCAAAAGAGGAAGGAAATGGGGGCCAAAATTATACCAATTTTGGTTCGATCACCATGGCGACAGAAGGTTGCAAAAATCAATTAGGTGGGTCGCCATAGCGACCCACCTTTGCAAATGGTGACCTCACAACTTTGCTCATGGTCGCCATATGTGGTCGCCATAGCGACCATTTCTTGCAAATGGCGACCTCATCATGAATTTCTCATGGTCGCCACTTGCTATATGGCAAAAAAGATGATGTTCGTGGTAACCTTTGCATCTAACCGTTTTGCGCACCAAGGTCGCCATAGCGACAAAATGGTGAACTTTGTGCAACATTAGCGAATCAAGCACTTATGAGTACATGTCCAAGAGTGAGTATATATATAGTGACCTTTCATCTTCAGCAAAGAGACACCACCTTAGAGAGCATGAAATTCATCCCATTGAGATCTAGATTTCTTATCCATGGTTCATCTTTCCTCATCCTCCATTTCTCTACTTGTACTTACCTAATTCCATCCAAACCACAACACCAAACCTTGACTACTTCCCTAAATCATTCCTCTCTTACCATTTCTCCACCCAAATTCCTTTGTCACTTTCCACTAAACATCCACACCTAAAGACACATCCTCTACTTCCACTCTTTGAATTAGGAGCATAAAGGGAAATGAAGGAGCAAGCATAAAGAAGGAGGCCCAAGGGTGATTTCCTTATTATTTACTTGCTTTCCATTTTATTGCTAATATGTGTAACTAAATCCCTAATCTAGGGGATAGATTTGAGGATCATTTGATTGTGGGTATTAGCCTTAGCTTTGTAATGAATCTCTTTATGTGTTCTATTCATTCAATCATTAGATTCTATTCATTATGTGATTTACTTGTTTATCCACTTGTTAATTGCAATCTTTTTTAGAGTAATATGTTATATATTCATATTTGGATTGACACCCTTGTGTGATTAAGAACCCATTGAATATGATAGATTAGTGGTGGGTATATCAACCCCACTAATCTAAGCCTTAAGTGGTTAACATAGAGAGATTGGTCCATTAAAGTGGCTATAAAGGCATTACCCACACTCAATTGCTAATCAATCTATTCCCTAGCAATCATATTAATTGTTTACATCATTATTCTTATCAAGGTTGGTGAGTATTCTATTTTTCATATCACTTTTGTATTTTCAATTTAGTAGTTAACATTGGTGGTTTTTGAAACCACACATCTATCAAATATCATGATTTATTTTAGTTGTCCAAAGATTAGTCAATCTATATAATTAGCACTCCATATCCCTGTGGAATAAACTTGCTCACCATTAGCTATAAAATCACATTTTAAATGATTTAAGTGGCTTAAAAGGGTTTTCAAAGATCAAACAAATTACATCATTTTTTGTGAGTGCATGACAGCTCATCATGGAGCCAGCATTTGCCCTCGTAGAAACCCCCGCATTAAGTTTCAGATGGCTAGGAGGAGGAGCAATCCAATCTCGAGAAAGATGCGACCCTTACGGGGCAAAAGGGGACGAGAAAGCTATCCTGCTATCCTTGAATTCCTCTAACAAACCCTCCACCCAAAAAATTAGCTGCTTAGGCTCTCTAGCCTTTCCACAATTAACTAGAGAATTTCGATCTTCCCATATCGCCCAAGTCACCAAACAAACTAGATCAAAATCAGACAAGCTAACCTGGGAGGCGAGCCTTTGAAGCACATCCATTATAGGAAGATTCCTAAGATTGGGCAGAAGATTGGCAAATTTTGTCACTTTCTAGATACTATTTGCTGCCTTACAACTAAATAGGGCATGGCTGCTCGTTTCCACATAAGAATTACATCTAGAGCAAGAATGGGAGTCCACTGATTTTCTTTTCCAGAGGTTCCCCAGAGAAGGAAGAGCATTTACACAAGCCCGCCAAAGAAAATTTTTAATCTCTGGAGGGATGTTCAAGTTTCACAATGAATTCCACCAACGGTTCAAAGAGAAATAATTTGATCCAGAATTTGGGAATTTTTCCGAATAACCTAAGATGTACCCACTTTTAACTGTATACATACCACTTTTATCATAATGCCACCCTAGACTGTCATGACCACCACTCCAACTTACTGGGATCGAGAGGATTGCTGCCTTATCAATAGGAAGCAGCAGCTGATCCAATTTATTCAGGTCTCAACTCCTCCTAGAACCATCAATGAGGGAAGAAACCTGAATGTCATGCCTAACCTCATGGGTGATTGGTTTAAATGTGGGAGGCCGGGGGATCCATTGGGCTTTGAAGACACTAATACTCTCACCATTACCAACTTTCCATCTAAGACCTTTTGCCAACAATTCTCTCCCTCACAAAATACTTTTCCAAATGTGAAGCTGCCTGACTTGGAAGAGGCCTCAAGGAACTTACAATTTTTAAAGTATTTTGCTTTTAGGACTTGAGCAGCCAGAGAATTCAGAGTTGACAAAATTCTCCAAGCTTGATTAGCTAAGAGAGCTCGGTTAAACAAGGAAAGATCCTTCAAACCCAAACCACCATTGCATTTCAGACGACACAACTTCTCCTAACTGACCCAACTGATTTTCTATTTACCCTTCCTCGAGCCCCACCAGAATTTTGAAGCCATAGCACTCAACTTCTTGCACAAACCCAACGGCAACTTAAAGATACTTATTGAATACGTAGGGATAGCTTGAGCCACCACTTTTATTAGAATCTCCTTCCCACCGAACAAAAAGTAGCTGTCCTTCCACCCTCTCATTTTCTTCGAGACCCTTTTTTTGATATCATCAAACATAATTCTCTTATTTCTACCCACCATTGAAGGGAGGCCTAGATATTTATCTTGGGAGTTGCAATTCTAAATCCCAAAAATAGACTGGATATCCATTCTGACCGAAACCGACACATTTGGGCTAAAGGTAATCTTTGATTTTTGAAGGTTTATTTGCTGACCCGAAGCCCTTTCATAGATGCCGAGAATGTTCCGGATACGAGAACCATTAGCACACGAAGCCTTGCTGAAAAGAATACTATCATCCGTAAAAAGCAGATGATTAATAAGATGGCCCCCTCTAGTACATCTGGCCCCCAAAACTTTCCCACTGTTCTCAAACTTTGATATCAAACAAGAGAAAACTTCTGCACGCAAGAGGAAGAGGTAAGGTGAGAGTGGGCAACCTTGCCTAAGACCCCTAGATGGGGAAACAAAATAGATCGGACTGCCGTTAAGTAAGAACGAGAGACTTGAAGAAGTTATACAGTCCATAATCAACTTGATACGCGCCTGCGGAAAATTCATCTTACTCATGATAGCTTTTAAAAAGGCCCATTCGACTCTGTCGTAGGCCTTACTCATGGCTAATTTCAAGGCCATCTGGTCCTTGATCCCTTGCTTTTTCCTGGCAAGAGAGTGTAGTGTCTCGAAAGCCACCAAAACATTGTTGTAAATTTTTCGTCCAGGGACAAAGGCTGATTGAAAAGGGGATATTAAGTCAAGCAAACACTGCTTCAACCTGGTGGCAATTACCTTGGACACCACATTGTAAATCACACTACAAAGGGAAATAGGCCTAAAGTCTCTCAGATTGGTAGGATTGTTGATTTTTGGAATGAGAACCACACTTGTTTTTTTAAACTGGCTAATTGAACCTTCACCGTTCAAGATGCGTAGGCACACATTGGTTACTTTAACCCCCACGATTCCCTAGAACTTTTGAAAGAAAACGGCCTAAAAACCATCTAGACTCGGAGCTTTGGTGGGACTAAGACTAAAAACTGCCTCTTTTACCTCTGCCACTATGAAAACCATACCAAAATCTGTCCGTTAGGTATCACTCAAGCTAGAACTGATGTGAGCCGTAGCCTTGCTAATTGTCTAAGAAAAAGGCCTAGTAGACTTGAAGAGAGAAGAAAAGAAAACATTAATAACCTCTGCCATACCTTCAACTGTATCCTGAGAGCGACCATTCGTATCAATAAGGTTAGAGATCTGGTTCTTCTTCTTTCTAGCCGATGCTTTGGAATGGAAGAACTTAAAGTTTCTGTCCCCTGCAACAAGCCATTCAGCTCTAGATCTTTGCCTTCAATAATCTCATCATAATTAATGAGACTGAAAATGCCTACAAGGTTATAATAAACAACCTAGAGTGGGGGTGAATAGGTTGACACACTAGTTTTAAAAACTCTTTCGTGACTAGTGACAAAACCTTGGTGAGCATACAAATTGACCTTTAACAAGATTGTTATGAGAAAACAATTAACACATGTATGCTCAATTCACCACCCTTAGTCTATACAACATATATTAATAAACCATGTATCTCATATACAAGTATATTCAATGAAGTGCACATTCCACAAGTTGTACTTAAAGTATTACAATATAAGAACACTACAACTTGCTAGAGAAGAAACTATATTAAACTTAATACAAATAATTCTTGTATTTACAATAGTGCCCAATATGTACAAGAATCAATCAAAGAATACCTATACACAAAAATCAATGAATAAAAGAATTATATTTACAATTATGATCAAAATGTATATGCTTGCAAATCACACTTTACAAAATCTTGTTTCCAAATACATCACAAGTGAAGATTGTACTACAAGATTAAAACATACACAAAAACAAATATAAAAGATAGAGATAGAAAGAATTAACACAAGGGATTTTTTAACGTGGTAAAACCTCCAATGAGGAAACATCCACGGGTTGAATTACAACCATTGGGTACTTATATATATTTGGAAAGTAAATTAGAAATTCCATAAAATGACCAATCCTAGTCACCAACCCATGTGGAGTCTATGTTTACCCAATCCCTATTGGAAGATACAAAATCCCTCAATGATGTAAACCACCACATATTGGAACTCATACCAAAACCAACATCGTTGGAAGATTAGAAATTCCTCAAGAGTGCATACACATCCCATGTACCCCGCTCTATCGGACTCTATGTCTAACCAAACACCCGGGCCTACCAATATATAAGCCAACTCTCTATATAAGGCACACGTGCCTCTAGAAAGCCTCCCATGCATGACTATCCAAGTCCTCCCGACTCTAGCCATGACTTCTTGTTTGTCTATCCAAGTCCTCCCGACTCTAGACAAGACTTCTTGCTTACCTATCCAAGTCCTCCCGACTCTAGGCAAGACTTCTTGCTTGGCTATCCGAGTCATCCCAACTCTAGCCAAGACTTCATGCCTTTTACAAGGACTTCCTAGTGTGATCATGTGAATGCAAGTGATGCAATCAATCAAAACAACATAAAACATGTGATCAATACATTCCATGGAACAACTAGATCTAGAGATGTGAAAACACATGCAATAGAAATCTAGATGCAAAATCATGAATGAAAACCTAGAGCATGTGAATACAATTAACACATAAAACTTCTAGATTCATTCATACAAAACAACACTTGAACAATTTCATATTCATAAGGCACAAGTTCAAGATGTCATAAACATACATCAAAAATGCTAGAATCATAAAATGTATTCAACAATTATTCTAGCCAAAGATTTAGAGATAGGAGACATGTTAAAAACAAATCAATCCTATATATCTCTAAAAACACATAAAAGGCTCTAATCCTAGATTTCATCAATCATGGATCAAAGTCACATAGAAAGGATTATTAATCATAAACTTGATCAATCAAGTCTCAAACAATCCTAGATATCAATCTAATCACAATACAACTCTCAATCATGTTAAAAACAAAGAATCAAAGATTCTAGTCAACATGTGTCTCTAATTAGACTATTCAATTAGATTGATTATGAAGCTACCTTTCTCTATAGCATTCACTAAAAAAACATATACATATGGAAGAAGAAACCCCAAGCAAATTGGAGGTTAAAAAAGATGAAATCACAAAGTTATGAACTCTACCTTAATTACAAGAGCTGGTTCGTTTTTCTGAGGATATCTGTCAGAAAATCGATCAAAAAGCTGCACAACCACTTGGAAAAGGTAGAGGACTCGAATACGAACAATCTCCAACTTGAATCACTCAATTCCGACTCCGTATGAGAAAGTTATGGTGTTTGGAAGTTGAGAAAATTTGGGAGAAAATCATAGACGGGATTTCACACTTTTTCTTCTTGAAAGAGAATGGAGGGAAATGGAGGGATTTAAAAAGAATGAAAGGAGGGGCAAAATTGTCCAAAATTTTGGGGGGACTTTTGCAAGTCCACGTGTGGCCAGCGTGTGCCACACGTGGCCAGAGAGGAGCTCTGGCCGTGTGGCACACGTGGTCCACACGTGGCCACCCTTTGCTTGGCTTTTGGCCAAGCGACCTCCTCGCCCACCTCTCGCGTTCTTCAGCCGTATTCGGGCATCCGAACTCCGAATTCGAATCCGTTTTCGGATTACGAACCGTGACTCCCTCACGCACGACGATGACTATGAAACTTTGAAAAATGGTTGAGAATTCATCTCGGAAAAAGACGACGAACACAACTCAACGAATGAGAACGAAAAGTAGCGTAGCTACATCGTTTGGACTCGAAACTTAACGTATGAGTAACCGAAATGACCGGGACTCAATAAGGAATCAATTAAGCACTATTACAAGTCCAAAACACAAGAAACACAAACATACAAACACAAGTTCACATATGAATGCCATTTCCTAGACATAGTCCTAGAACATGCAACTCTAAAATGTATGAGCATTTAAGTTCAATGCATGAGCATACAAAATCATGTGAATGTGTTACAAAAATGGTGCACAACAATGTAGGGACACTCATGAATGATTTGTGTGTGTGTGCCTATGCCTTGTAAGAGGAATGAGGTCGATTATACCTTTGATGAGCAATGAAGCTTATTTCCTCTTAGCAAGCCATCATCTTGTATGTACCGTAGTCAAATCTTTCTTTGAAGCTTTGTATCATCATCAACATGACCACATAAACATTTACAAGATAAACACGTTTTGATATGGAATATATGCCAACAACAACCAAAAACCTAACAGAGACCCTCCACTTCCTTTTCCAATAGACAAATCGAGTTCATAACACTAGGTTTCCCACACTAATTATAAAGCTGCTCTATCTTCCTATTCTTAACACCTATCTGCCTTTGAATATTACCAAAGCAATGCTTACTCCAACTCTCTAAGCTGGAAGCACAATGGTCTAACTTACTTTTAAGGTCCCCAACCGAACTGGACTAACCCCTCTCAGACTAAGCATCCCCTATAATTCTCCCTATATCAGTCTTTTTTAACCAATATTTTTCGAATTGGAAACCCATCTTGATCTTTTGCTTGTATCTGGTCACATAAGAGCAATCCAGAAGAATGGGCCTATGGTCCAACGAATTGAAACCAAGATGTTCCACACTGTGGTGTACAAATTTATCCTACCAATTTGTGTTTGCCATATACTTGTCAAGCCTCTCTTGGATACTATTACTCCCATCACGTTTGTTGTTCTAGGTGAATTTGGGCCCAGAGAAACCCAAATCCATAAGATCACACTCATCCACAACTTCCCCGAACTGGCACATACCTGAAAATGATTTATCAGAACCCCCCAACTTCTTATTTCTAGCTAAAAGCTAGTTGAAATCTCTTTCGCAAATCCAAGGGAGGTTGTCTGTATGTCTAAGCCTCCTTAATAAAGCCCAAGAGAATCTATGATTACCTACACTCGGTTCACCATAGAAATCAGAAAACCGCCAAGCAAAACCGTCTTCCATCCTTACCCGAAAAATCAATATGACCTAAAGAGAAAGAAAGAACATTGATATCTATTGTCTCCTTCCATGAGAGAAGCAAACCCCCATTGTTACCATTACTGTCAATGCTAAAACCACCTTCATATCCCAAAATATTTTTAAAACTATCTATCTTGCCCCTTCGAATCTTTGTGTCTGAAAGGAACACAAAGTCCGGAGAACGTTTTTTCAGCAGCCTCTTCAAGGCTACGAACGCACAAGGATTACCTAACCCCCGTACTTTCCAACAAAGACCTATCATTGCTCCCGACGGACCTGGTATTCAGGCTCAACCGATATAATTTGATCCGACACTAGGCAGGACAGTTTTACTTTCTTGGATTCGCTGATTGTTTTTGATAAGTCAAAATTCACCTTTCTCTTACAAAGCTGAGACCTCACTTCATTCTGAATATTAGGTAATTTGCCAGAGGAAAGAAGAGGGGGCGATGAAACAGTCTTCAACACCCCTTTACCTAGACTTTTCTTCGAGCCTGACAGCGGAGAGTTCTGAGTTTTACTTCCTTTCCTAGCCGCTTTCTCTGCCACCAGCATTCTTTGGAGGGGGCTAGAAACCTTCCCCACTAACTGAAGTTGCTCCACTCCTCTCGCTAATCTCTTCCATCTTTTGTTAAAAACCTTTTTTGGGGAGACTTTAGTTTCTTGTAGTTTTTCCAGCTATTTTTGAAAATTGACTTTGGGCCTGGGAATCTCCTCTGTGATGACTAACCCCATACCAATTGGAACCTTACTTACCATAACCGGCCCAATAGTGGATTCTAGCACCTGTCGATCCACTATAGTTGAGTTAGATTCTGGCCCACCATTAGGCCAATCAATTATCATCTTTTCATTTTGTGTAGGCCCAACACCCTCTTCAAGATTTAAGGTTTCAGAAAGCACCTCTGCCGTCACCATCTTCGTCCCCACCATGATTATTGCAGACTCACCATTCTGCGAGGCTACAGAGCTATTCCTGAGACTTGGAGATCTAACCCTCAATAGCTCAGGAACCTTGTTATCCCTTTCTGAAGAACTACCACTAAACAACCCTTGGAACCTGGATTTTAGCTTCTCAGAAATCGACGCTTTCAGCCACATACCAAACTTGGTTGGTGAACCTTTTAAAGCCTCCTGTCTTGACTCTTCATCTATACATTCCTTAGTTATGTGACCTATACTACCACAAGCATAACAGAAACCAGGTAATCTCTCATACTTCAACCTCACCGACATGACATTGTCAGATTTATCAAGTTTCAGCCTTAACCATCTCTTCAAGGGTTTCGAAATTTCCAATTAGACCTTTACTCTTATAAACTTCCCCCAGCATTTCCTAGAATCTTCCGGGATTTCAATGACTCCACCAATCTGCTCTGCCATCCATCTCGCCGATCTTTGATTCATACATATAATTAGAATGTCATGAATTTGGACCCAGAAATCAGCTTTCCTAAACTCCAATTTTGTGACATCTCCAGATCCCTCTGGTTTCTCCAGTACTATCAAACTCTTCCCAAAATGCCTTGGCCCTCGCTGCCAAAATCGATTTTGCTCTCCCAAGTTGATGAAATAGAATATGAACGTGTTGTCCCCTACTAGCTCTATCTCCACACTTCCAAATGGTCTCCATAATTGGTCAATCAGAGTCTTAAAAGCCTCCATATTTACTTTCTTTCCTGAAAGAACCCTACCTACTAGACACAGGTCGACGTCCTCCACACCCTCCTGTTGGACGTCCTCTGAGATCTCTAGAATTGCTTCATCTTCTTCAGCCAAAGAGATTCTCTCACATTAACCCGCTAAATCTGCTACACTCATGCCTGAAACCACTAAACCAGACGCCATAGAAATAGAAAACAGCTTCAGATCTTCTCACAAACCACCGATCCTCACACTACACCTCGATGAGACTATCTGCCTTAAGGGACCTAGCTACTTTCACTTTCCCAATCTTAGAGAGAGAGAGAGAGAGAAAGGAAAGACATGCTTGCCATGTTATTACTAGTTGTCAATTTTAACGCAATCTTGCATCTCTCGGTGGAATATTATGTTATTTATTGAAATGCTTTAAATCTACTATTAAGTAGTTTTTTTGTTGTTGTTGTTTTTTTTTTTAATAGATTAGAAATTATACAGTGCATGCTTCTGCCGTAGGCGGTTGACACAATTTCTTTTATCAAAGCATATATTCTTCAAAATTGATGCACGAATCGCTTCAATTTGGGAACTCACTATTACGTAAGTTAGACTCCGACCTCGCTGGTTTTAGCTCTCTTATCCACATATCTGCATGCCAAGTCATACATAAAGAAGAGGAAAGAACCTTCAGACTAGCTAGAAGAACTGGGATGGGCTCCACCCCCTAACCAGAAGGATCAGAACCTGAAGAATCACTACCGGGTGGTTTTATCCTTCATGACCACATCTATATCATTGAATAACACCTATCCCTCCTCCTATTTGCTTGCTATATGGGTCAGGGAACTACGGAGGAGATCTAAAGAATAGTATCGGGTTCCGGGTACTAGGACTAGGTACCATGACCAGGGACCCAGACCAAGGACCAGGATACCAGGATCGGGTACTAAGATACTGATGTGCCTAAACCGGTTCTAATAAAACTACAATTATTCTACCCTAATCTACCTCGATTATACTAAAGGGACGTGCGAGTGTTTCACCATTTGCAAGTGCACAAGTCGTTCAACTCGTATAGGGCGCACAAGTAAGGGTTATCATTCCCAAGAGAAAAACAGATTACGTCTAAATAGCTAGAAAGCAATAACACATTAAATTAACTCTAAGGAAAGTCTAACTGAATTAACTAAGATGATCAACACATTAACTATGCTAAGATGTGAATTGATTAAGATTAATGACTACAACTACTTGGTTCAAAATCTAGATTAAGAGATTGCTAGGGGAAAGATTCATTCAAGTAATAACCTATTAGCTAATCAATCATTCATTTAGCTCATTCACAAGGACCTAAAGCATGCATCTATCCATGATAATTATAAGGCACTAAATCCTTCACTTCAATCACAACCTAAGAATAGAAGAGTAATTTAAATGAGGTTTACTCAAAGATGTTAGTAAAGATTCATAAGGTAAGTAAATCTCTACCACATAGATGGCATAAATGGCCTATGCATAAATGGTCTTAAATGCATATTGAATCCTCAAGCATATGGTGCATTCAATAAGGAATGAGTGGTTGTAACAACCATCATTAATAAATAAGATTGTTAACTGCCAAAATTGGTGGAGGACCAAAGAAGAATTTTCCACCTCGACATAAGAAGACTATAACAGTACCCAACCCGGATACCATGACAGAGTGAACCCCGGTTAATCCCAACACATACCTCCACCAGCGGGGTCCACCCCGCCAAGCATCTTAGCTCAACAAAGAAGCCGAGAGCCAAAAATACTCACTAGAACTCACAGTGAGATCAAACCCGGCTATAACCGGGCTTCCTATGGACCCCGCTACACCCCCGATACAGCTTCCTATGGACCCTGCAGCACCCCGACACGGAGTTCTACTGATCACCTTACTACAAAGCTGGCTAGATGTCCCCCTACTGCCATCAGTGGGATGCTTACTAGATGTAGGCAGCCCGCTAGAGCAGAAGAGCACCAGGAAGCAGGATCCTAAACGTCAAGAACTAAAAGCTCCACAAAGAGCCAGTAAAACGTCACCGTACAAAGGAGGTACATTCCTTCCCGCCAAAGAGTCCTAATTTGAACAGAACATTACAGTAGGAATCCTACTAGGAAGGTAAGTGATTGACTCCTCCTAGGAAGGAAAGACTGAATTCAGCGCATTAAAGCTCCGATTTTATTTCCTAAAAAAGAGGATCCGGCAAGCAGCCAAACCCGAGTCCGAGATTGTAGGAGTGCATGGCAAGCAAACAGGACCTATATGTATAACAACTTATTCATCTAAGAGGGGGATCGAAACGAAGAAACCCTACACGCTACTTATCGACAGGCACAGACTTATCTCCACCATCATCCCATTTATCGACCGAAATCTCCGTGTTGCTACCATGATCCTTATTTTCAATCGAAACCTTCATGTAATCTAGTGTTTTAATAGATTTATGGTCGGTGTATTCATATAATGGAAAAGAGAGATCAATAAGACGAATTCCAATTCAATTTCACGTATTCTTTATCATGCATGCATTGGCAGGGACCTAGTCGGTATCGAACCACTTGATACCCCTCCGGCCAGGATCAATCTCGATCTTGACCCTTTAAAGTGGTTATTTGGATTATCGTCCTTTTAACGATTTTCGGATAACAAAGATAATAAGCACACATAAAACTAGAGAAGTGAAATAACATGATTGATTATATAGCAAGGTTATTTACAAGAATTACCTTTAACCCCTACAAGAGGGTTTAGTTACACATAGAATCAAAGTAACAAGGAGATGCAAATGAAGAAAACATCACCGGTTGGTAACTCTTGTGATAAAGATGTGATCCTCTTTACAATCCAAGCAACAAACTTGAAATTAACTAAACTAAGGTACCAAAATGGGTGTTTGGTTGCCTAAAAAGTGCCAAGAAAACTAACTTGGCTTTTCTTTTCTAAAAGAATTCCTAATTAATATCTAACTTACTCTAATGTGTAATAGTGGTTAGATAGTCAATGTAGTGGTTGAGGCCATTAATAGAGTATTAAGTGGGATGGGATGTGAAAAAGGGAAGGCCTTTCAAAAGCAAGATAGGGCCCTTTGGTCCATAATTAAGGCTAATTTTGAAAAGTGGATGCTAAAGGGATTGATTTGATTGGTTTTGGACAAGATTCGATTCTCTTGTAGCTCGTCAGACTCCTCCACGAGAATGTTCTGTGGCTTCTTTCCCACGGTATGAACTTGCTGATGATCTTTCCCTTTATGCACGGACTTCTTCCGTGGGATTATTCTCTCTAGGAAGTAGTTCTAAACTCATTGGATGTGTCCGCGGGTTTGCATGACGACTTTGTTCTCATGGGGCAGGGAGTGTGAACTTGTCGGCTTTAGATGAGGAGTTCCAGTGGCTTTCCTTTCGTGGTTTATTTCCCAAGAGGTAGAAGATCTGAACTCGCTAGATGTGCATTTAAAGATCCCACAGTTTCATGATGCGGGTTCATTCCCGTGAGACAAGGAGTGTGAACTCGCTGGATGTTCTGATATTCCCCGTGGCTTTTCTTCGCTAGTTTGTTCCCGCGGAGTTTTGGCTATCACTCTAGTGACACTCGAAATAGAACGAGGTCGGAGAGTAGCACAATAGTAAGTAAAGTTCGTTCCTTCAGGGATCGAGTGACCGATTACTGAAATTGATTAGCCTATTTGCTATTCAAACAATCGAAAAGGTTGGTTTTCCAATTAAGCAAATTAAACTAAACTAAACTAAAATAAAACTAAAATAAAACTAAATGCTATCGCGAAAAAGAAATAACACGAAAATAAACACAAGTGTAATAATAGAGAGAAATATGCTAGGATTTGACTACACCCCACCCTATGTCGATTTCCGTTCTAAACTCAATTATTCACCCAAAACATGCTCATGTAATTCATAGATTCATGCACCCAAATGTTAACCCACAATCTCGGTCGAGTAGAATAGATCGCACCCAAAATCATACACAAGCCTATCTCTCGATTACTCGGAATATATGAATGAGTTCATTAAGAACCTTGGCACACTAAGGAGTCCTATCCGCTAGCCTAAGTAGGTCTACTTTTCTAGACATGTATAGAGGGAATTTTATCGTGCACGTGGTGTGCGTCTCCAGTCAGTACATAACACACCACAAAAAATTCTTTCAAAAGGAGATCAATCAATTGAAAGCTTTAAGCACACAAAAAATACCCATACAAACCACACTTGCACAAAATGAATAAACAAAGGTCAATACATATAAATATTCATAGGTGGGGTTCATCAAATCCTAACAATGAAAGTTTAGCTCATATTACAACTAATAGCCATACAACAAATAATCTCAAATGAATACATGGCTATAACAAAGGATAAAAGAGAAAAAGTTAGAGAAAACTATAATGGAGAGCTTCCTCTTCTTCCTTTTGCTCCTCTCCCTTTTCAAGCTCCTTCAATTTTCTTTCTCCTAAGAACAAGAAAAGATCATAGATTGGTGTCAAGTGTCTCTTGGATTGTGTAGGAATTTAGGAAAGATGGAGTCTTGGTGAGTAGGAGAGTTCCCTTTCTTTGGAGAGTATTTTCTTTTCTTTTTGTGTCTCCCCCTCTCTCTTCTGAAAAGATGAAGAGATGTATATATATGGGTCAAAAAATAGGGCAAAAAAGGGGGCAAAATTTCTTCTAGAAGATGAGCTGGCGGGTTGCCGCTGTTGCCAGACCGCGGCGCTTTGAAGAGGTTTCTGTCACTACCGTTGTCGACCGCGGTGAAGCCGCGGCACTTTGAAGAGGTTTCTGTCTCTACCGTCGTCGACCGGGGCGAAGTCGCGGCACTTCAACAGCGGTGCTTTAAAGAGGTTTCTGTACAGTCGTCGATCGCGGCAAAGCCGCGGCACTTCAATCGCGGCGCTCTGATGCCCAAAACCCCAAACTTTCCAAAATTGCACATTTAGCCCTCAGATTTTGCCTTTATAACCAAAACACCCTTGCTATCAAAATTTATGTAAAAACCTCAAACAAACCATTAAACACTCGATTTTTCCCGAGAACCGAACTCAAAATGATACGGAAATGGGGCTACACTTTGTGTAAAAATGAAGCAATCAAGTTTGCTTCGTGAACCTACTGGGGCAGAGAATCATCTCTTTTCTTGCATTCTTGCCTTCTTTTCATCACTTTGGACCAAAATGCATTTGAAAACACTTATTTACAACATTAAATACCTAAAATGCTCGGAAAATGGTTACAAAACCCAAGTAAAGGGAGCAATTAATGTGAACAGCTGAAACGTGATCAGATACCATGACCAGGAACCAAGGACCAGGATCAAAGCCCTTCACACCAGCAAGGGAACCTCAAGCACTATATCTTCTCCCTATCTTCGAAGCCATAATGGGTGGGGTACCCATACCTCTCCCCCTCCGACTGTGGAGCATAGCCCCATCCGGTTTAAAAGTTATTAATTGGAAATCTACCCCTCTGACATTTTCCAGCTAACACTTTTTGATGCCATCTATGGGAAGTTCATTAGACCAACGTGGCTTCCTTGTCTCTACATGAGCGTATGTTCTTTTATCCCTTACATATTATCACTATACATGTGATTTAACTCATTCCACTGCTATGATCACTACATGCTTATGCCATGATGCTATGATGCCATGATACTTTATTTCGCCCTACTAGTTCCTTTGTTACTAGTGTAATTATATAAAAAGGTTTGCATGGATCCTGTGAACTAAATAAACGCCTATTATGATTGGTTGATATTTCGCCTTATATATGCTGCTACTTAAATATGTTGAACATGTGGAGTGCATCATGGTATTGATCCATGAGATCTAACTAATTTATTGCCATGCAAGCAACTTTCTACTATTGAGGTGATAGATTCATAATTCCTGGCATATTATTCACGTGGTATATCCCTTCTCCATATTTGTATATACTGCTTGTGCACCACGAGTGGTGCTCACTTTGTCAATTGACGACTTTTGTTTGATGTGGAGCAAATACGAGGTATGAGACTCTTAGTGGAGTCGGTCTCCTATGCTAATACAGTAAGTCTGCTCATATACTTGTAGAGCTCCTCTACAGCCGCTTTGCTCTTGAAGGGCTTTTTTATAGTTGGTTCGCCATGGTACTTTTAGAGCTTATATGCAGCAGAGCTGCAGCTGTCCTGCTTCTTTACAACGGATTTTATTCGATACTGATAGAGCTCCTATCCAGCAGATACACTGGATTTGCACATGTCTTCAAAAGCTCCTTGGTAGTAGGTCAACATATATACTAGAAAAGCCAGCACAACTATGTAGTTATGGGAGAAAGCAAGACCAGTAGACAACTAGTGGCTCCTCTATCATTGTACCGGCCTAACAACGCCCAAGTGAGCCACTATGATTTTGATTCATTTGAGGAGGGTCCAAAGCCTCATTTCAATGGCTGGGTACTTCTTGATGCCCTAGAAAGCCTCTGAACTAGCATCATGAAGATGGCTCCTCACTTTTTGTACTGGGCCCCTCAACGCCCAAGTGAGCCACCTAGGCTCTGGTTCGTTTGAGTGGAGTCTAGAGTCTCATTTTAGTTGCCGGGTACTTCTTGATGCCTTAGAAAGCCTTTGGACTGGCATCATGAAGGTGGCTCTTCACTTTTTGTACCGGGCCCCTCAACACCCAAGTGAGCCACCTAGGTTTCAGTTTGTCTGAGTGGGGTCCAAAGCCTTATTTAAGTTGCTGGATATTTCTTGATGCCCTAGCAAGCCTCTGGACTAGCATCATGAAGGTGGCTTCTCACTTTTTATACCAGGTCCCTCAATGCCAAAGTGAGCCACCTAGGTTCTGGTTCATTCGAATGGAGTCCAGAGCCTAATTTCAGTTGTTGGGTACTTCTTGATGCCCTAGGAAGCCTCTAGACCAGCGTCATAAAGGTGGCTCCTCACTTTTTATATTGGGCCCCTTAACGCCCAAATGAGCTACCTAGGTTCCGGTTCTTTCAAGTGGAGTCCAGTGCCTCATTTCAGTTGCAGGGGGCTTCCATGATCCTAAGCATGCCTCTGGACCATTACCATGTCGATGGCTCATCTCATTTTATATCGGGCTTCTCAATGCCTTAGTAAGCCACCGAAGTCTCGATCCGTTCGAGGAAAGCCTAGAGGCTTCCCACATTTGCTGAGGCCTTCTACATGCCTATGCAAGACTCTGGAGCAATAGCACCATTACAAGGCCTAGTGGCTCCTTACTTCTTTTACCGGGAAAGTTAACGCCCAAGTGAGCCACTGCTGTCCCGATTATTTCCAGGAGGGTCCAGAGCCTCATTTCAGTTGCTGGGGACTTCTAAGATCCCAAGCATACCTATGGACTAGTACCATCAGAGGAGGACTAGCGGTTCTTGATTTCTTGTACTGAGCCACTCAATGCCCCAGTAAATACCGAGGTCCCAGTTCATTCAAGAGGAATCTTGAGCCCCATTATGATTGTTGAAAACTCTCATCTACCCTGAGCAAGCCACTAAACTGGCTGTAGTACTTGGGGATTAAAAGTTCACCATTCTCTCTCGCAAACTCCAAGGGAGGGACGGTGACCCCTACATTCAAAGATCAGATCAAGTTACCAATCTATAATAAAGTGTCTGAAGACCGGGATTCCTTGTGCAGGAATACTCGATGCCTTGGACTAGGACTACACCCCCTCTAAGAAGTGATTATAGTGCTAAAGTGGCTTTAGTTGCCTACTATGATCATCGCTTGAAGACCTTAGACATGACCCACCCCTCTCCAAGAAGGGTTTGGTTCATAAAGGCATAGTTGCCTACCAGACCAAGGTTGTGAAGTCATGGCCTAGTTGCCCGTCGCTTCCTCAAGACTAGGATAACCAAATGGCCCTCATGCTGCCTTGGTCGGAACCCAATCTTGCTAGAAAGGGCCTGAAAGGCATAGTTGCCTACTAGACCAAGGTTACAAAGTCGTAGCCCTAGTTGCCTATCGCTTCTTCAAGACCAGGATAGCTAAATGGCCCTCCCGCTGCCTTGGCCAGAACCCAATCTCGTCAGGAAGGGTCTGGAAGGCATAGTTGCCTATGTAAGATCCTTGATTTGTATTGGCTTGATTCCGTTGCCAAACTCTCTATATTTGTAATGGTTAGTTGCTTAGGTGGTTCTTGGTGAATGATCGAACCAAAATTGGTATGATTTTGGCCCTCATTTCCGTATCTTTTTGCTTGATTCTTGGGCATTTTCCCCATGTTTTAATGTTGTTTATTAAGTATTTTCAGGAATTTAAAAGTTGAAGGGCATTGTTGTAATTTGGAGAAACTAGGGGTAAAAGCATAAAATATAAGGAGAAGTTTGAAGTTTTCATAATATTGGAGGAGAGAAGGGGAGTAGTATGTAATTTGCCACGCAAAGAAGAGAGGTTGCGCCACGTCACCAAAACATGAAACGGTGCGTTTGGCATATGAAAATGGGCCTCTAAGTGCAGCCCTATCTGCTGCTAAGTACACCCACGCAAAGAGTAACCCATGCACCTTTAAGCAAAACGGTGAGTTTGGTTAAAAGAGAAATCAGGCTCAGCTTGGCCCAAGTCAACAAGCCCAATCAAACGTAGCCCAAGACCGTTTAATGAAACGGTGCGTATCAAGTGAGGCAGAACAGCAGCCCAAATTGCAAGGCCCAACTTCACATCTTTACACATGATTGCAGCCCATTCTCTTACTAAACACACCCCTTGTCAAGACAAAAAGAAATCAGCTGTATGCACCCCATATCAGTGCTAAATGCACCCCAACTTTTTGTAGGAATCCAGGTTTACAGATTGCGCAGCGGAAGGGTTTTAAAATTTTTAATGCAATCATAAACTAAACCTATTTGTACAGTAATAATCGAAATCAATAAGAAGGAGAAGAAACTATTTCATACCAACGTTTGTAGGCTCCTTCACTTTAATACGATCTGCTCCTGATTTGAACCACTTGATCTTCCTCGCTATCTCCCGGAACTGGTAACGGCGTGTGGGCGCGTCACGGTATTCAGGAACTTGTATGGAGGAAAAGAAAGAAATAAAAAACAACTTTTGTTTTGCTGTCAGATGAATTCGGCCACATTTATTTTTGATGAACAAGAAAACAAAATTAAAAAAAACTCCTTTTTTTTTTCTTAAAATGGCCGCCACCCTCTATTCTCTTTTTTTTTTTTTTTTTTTTTGTTTGTTTGTTTTTGTATCATATACAATTCATAAAAAACAACTTTAAAATCACATATATCATATATATATATATATATTAAACTTAAACTAATTAATAAAATCTTTTTAGATATCGAATATCTTTTAAAGATATTAATTAATTAATTTGATTTAATTTGAATTCAAAACTCTTTTAAATTCAAATTTAAATATTTAATTAAATGAAAATAAAATAATCAAATTATCTTTTCTTCATTTAAAATTAAATATCAATTAACACCCTCCATCTAATGATTAATTACACAATTAAATAATCTAATTATTTAATTAACATAATCATTAATATTCATTAATTGAATGATCACATTATTCAATTAATTCCCGAATAGACACGTGTCACTTTTGTAACACAATTAATTGGACAATCCAATTAATTAACCGTGACCCTTGTTACCTAAATCGATCGGGCTAGCAAGGGGACCTAATGGACCCACAGTATTTTGAGCTCCAATAATCCTTAGAAATAAATAATTAAACTCTTTAATTAATATTTCATGATTATTAACTTCGGTGTTATTCCACTAAAAACCCGAAGTTGCACTCTCTCAACTGTAGACGTTTTTACACGAACCAATAATTCTTGGTGTCCATCGATATAGCTATTACATATGGTATAATCCTCCACAGGTAGTTCATAATTAGAGCTGGGTCATAATGTCCATTAAACCCTTCTAATTATATCTTTCCATTAAGTACCATTGATTCTCTAATGAACAATAAATCCTACATTCCTTACGGAATTAGGAGAGCGCTCATATTGTTCAAGCCTCGAATCAACCCTTAAGGGAACTACTATCTACTTCTCACAAGAAGGAGTGGATTCCACTATTGTGTGCAAACCTTCCCAGCCACAAGCTAAACCGCGATTCTAACATACGAAGTTATTGATCGGGAATGCAACTCCGATCTCACCCATGGTATATCAAAAACCACGATCTAACCTGAAGGAGTCGATAAGACACTCAGGATTAAGATCACCCATATATAGCCATCTTTTGTTGATATATATGAATCTCATCTTTTAACGGATCTTGGTGAGAGATTCATATAGATCATGGCCTAGTCCTATATGATCAAATCACATAAGGTGCCTCCATTCTCATATCTCCATATGAATGATCTAGGATAAGATCACCGTACATTACGGAATGGACCGCAGCTGTAGATTGACCACAAATAAAGTACCCAGCTTTATTTGCTATCTACGAACTCTTTAGATTGCTCATTTCAAACTGAATCCATCTGTATATGACATTCATATACTCAGTTTGAAATTACATCTGGCAATCTTGGATGTTAAGTACACATGTTATTATATATGTATGAGACAATTTAAATGAATAAACCACTTCTTTTATTTTATGTTCAATTCACATTTACAAATTACAAGCTTTAGGGCAAAAACCCCAACAATCTCCCACTTGCTCTAAAGCATGTGAGACATATCTTGTAACCCTAGACCCTCTAGGTGACCTTTAAACACTTTAGCCGTTAAGGTCTTCGTAAATGGATCAGCAATCCGTACATCCTAACGGGATCAAATCCTGTCATGAATACACTAGCATATAGTTTCTCGTTCTCCGAAGATACTTGAGAATAGTCTTGAAAGCAACCCAATGATCTAATCCTGGGTTGGAATGGTATCTGCTGGCTACTCCCACTGCGAAGCAGATGTCTGGTCTCGTGCATAGCATAGCATACATGAGACTACCAACTGCTGATGCATAGGGAACACGACTCATATCCTCAACTTCTTGAGGTGTCTTAGGAAACTGTTCCTTAGACAAGTGAACTCCATGCCTGGAAGGTAAATTACCTTTCTTGGAGTTCTGCATCGAAAATCGTAAATAATTTTGTCGATATACGATGCTTGAGGCAGTGCTACAAATTTGTTCTTGCGATTCCTTATAAGTTGGATCCCTAGAACATAACCCGCCTCTCCCAAATCTTTCATTTGGAATTGGCTGGCCAGCCAGTACTCCCACATCATTCCCAATGAGTAGGATGTCATCTACGTATAGGACTAAGAAAACTACTTTCTTGTCAATGATGCGCTTGTAGACACAAGGCTCATCAACGTTTTGCTCAAAGCCATAGGTTTTGATCACTTCATCAAACCTTATATTCCAAGATCTAGATGCTTGCTTAAGTCCATAAATGGATCTTTGCAACTTGCAAACTTTTTGTTCTTGATCTGGAGACACGAATCCCTCTGGTTGCATCATGTAGATGCTCTCATCAAGATTGTCATTCAAGAATGCAGTCTTGACATCCATTTGCCAAATTTGGTAATCAAAATAGGCAGCAATGGATAAGAGAATCCGAATAGACTTAAACATGGCTACTGGAGAGAAGGTCTCTTCATAATCGACCCCCTCCTTTTGGGTATAACCCTTGGCCACTAGCCTTGCCTTGAAAGTCTCTACCTTCCCGTCTACTCCTCTCTTTCTCTTGTAGATCCACTTGCACCCTATGGGTTTCACCCCATCCGGTAAGTCTACAAGTTCCCAGACTGAGTTAGAGTACATGGACTCCATCTCGAGATTCATGGCTTTAAGCCATTCCTTTTTATCAGGATCTTCCATTGCATTCTTAAATGTCAATGGATCATCCGCACTATTAGCAGAGACAACATCTTGTCCCTCACTTACACCCAAATAGCGTTTAGGCTGTCTCACAACCCTATCACTACGTCTAGGTGGTAGTGTATCCTGACTAGGAATCATCTGACTCTCAGATGTTAATGGATCAACAACTCTTGTTGACTGAGAACTGGTCTCACCAGGCTCAAACTCACTCAATACAATTTTAGAACGAGGCTTATGGTCACTAATATAGTTATCCTCAAGAAACGTTGCATTTGTCGATACAAACACTTTGTTATCTTCAGGACTATAGAAGTATCCACCTCTGGTCTCCTTAGAGTATCCTACAAACAAGCAAACCACAGACTTGGGTTCTAGCTTTCCACTTCTGTTCTTCAGCACGTGTGCTGGACACCCCCATACGTGGAAATGTCACAAACTAACTTTACGACCATTCCACAACTCTAGAGGAGTCTTAGGAACATATTTGGACAGCACTACATTTAAAATGTATGTCGCCATTTGTAACGCATATCCCCAAAAAGAATTTGGTAACGATGAGAAACTAATCATAGATCTCACCATTTCCATTAGGGTTCTATTTCTCCTCTTCCCGACACCATTTTGTTGAGGTGTACCAGGAGCTGTGAGTTGGGACACTATCCCATACTCGACCATGAAGTCTTCAAACTCTTGGTCAAGGTACTCACCTCCACGATCTGATCGTAGAGTCTTGATAGTCTTTCCTAATTGATTTTCAACTTCAGCTCGGAATTCTTTAAACTTTTCAAAAGTTTCCAACTTCCATTGCATTAGGTAGACATATCTGTATCTTGAGTAGTCATATATGAAGGTGACATAAGACTCATAACCACCCCTTGCTTTAACATTCATCGGTCCACAGACGTCTGAATGTATAAGCTCTAGTGGTTCTTTAGCTCTCAGCCTTTTTCCAGTAAAAGGTCTCTTGGTCATTTTACATTCTAAACAGGATTCACAGACAGGTAAGGTGCCAACCTTTAACTCACTTAAAGGTCTACTTTTAACTAGTCTGTTTATCCGGTCAAGGTTAATATGACCAAGCCTTAGATGCTAGAGATACGTTTCGTTTTCGGGAGAAATCTTATGTCTTTTAGTTTTTGGTTTTTCAACCTTAAACATTTCGGTGTTGAGCAGTGTTGTATGTATTAACGGTTTTAACACATACAAGTTGTTTTCATTTAATCCTGAACATATATTCAAACCATTCTTTGCAATAATAACAGACTTATTATTGAAAGAAATAGAATATAATTGTTCCAACAACTTTGAAACTGAAATCAAATTTCGAGTAAATCCAGGAATTAAATATACATTATCCAAAATAATGAAACAACTTCCAAAATATAGTCTAACTACACCCACTGCTCGGGCTGACACGACATCCCCTGACCCAACACGCATAGAAAAGGATCCCTCCTCAAACTGTGTCCAAGATTCAGTCCATTGCATAGAAGAACAAACATAGTTAGTGGCCCCCAAATCAATTATCCAGGGAGAAAAATCATCTTCCACTATACATGATTCAAGAACAAGTAAATCACATTTACTTTTTGCCTTTTTCTTCTTGCTTTGGGCTTTCTTGGGTTTTGGCTTACCGTTAGCCTTCCCAGCAGACCACTTCCTCTTCTTTGATCCAGAAGAAGATGGTTCAACAACATTTGCCTCACCGGTCTTATCTTTGTTGTCCTTAGTCATGGACTCAAAGGTAGTGAGCTCATTAAGCAACTGAGTCAGACTGAACCTCAACTTGTTCATCCCATAGTTGCTTTTAAACTGATCGAAACTCTTTGAAAAAGTCGTCAGTATGATGCTCACTTGACTGGGTTCATCAATGGCCCCGCCATTGATTTCTGCTATGTTGAAGTAGGACATCATGTTCAGGACATGTTCCCGAACTGATGTTCCATCCTTCATACGAGCGAGCATAGCGGAACGAATAGTTTCGTGCCGCTTTTACTCAGAGGGTTGCCCGAACATAGCCTGCAATGACTCCATTATTTCAAATGTAGTACTCATTGCTTTGTGCTTTGTGACAAGCACGTCTGTCATACTTGCTAACAGATATGTTCGGGCTTTCTCATTTGATGAGACCCATTTCTCATATGCCTCACGAACAGTTCGTGCGGCATTGGCAGTAGGCATTGGAGGACATTCCTCCGTAAGCACAAACTTAAGGTCTTTGGTGACCAAAATTGCATTGATATTGTGTTTCCATTTAGTGTAAATATCACCAGTTAATTTGTCATTGGCTATGATTTGTAATAGTGCAGTTGACATGGCTGAAAAAACATAAATAAATAAAAATTTATTCATTCATACATTCAAAACATGTGTGAATGTTCGGCATAAAATTAAACATGATGTATGAAAATGTTTAATGAACAAGAACAACCCCAAAAAGTGTTTCTACGCCACGACAATCCAACATACCACAAGCAAGTGCCGCCTTAGGGTCAGTCAAATTCTTGCTTGTTGGATCGAGACATTCTCAATCAAATGTTATACCAGAATAACTTTTATTCCTCTAACATTCAACCATCGTATATTTCAGTCAGGTTTATAATTAACCAATTTAATTAAAACCTTGTGAGCGTAACCCATCATTTCAGATCTCATGAGCTTAACTCGAGAATTGCCGCCTTAGGGTCGGTCAATCCTGAAATCCCCTCAGAAATCCTATCTGTTAGGAAGTCAACCTTGATATTGATTCTTATGGAAACCCTCCTTAGGGAGAACGAAAACAAAGCCGTCACGAGGCCCCACTCAAATCTTACGGTGTTGAACTAATGATGGAGACTGCGGGATATAATGTCATATATCCCTCTCCCACTCACTATTTTATAATTAGGGTTTTCTATTAATATTAATGCACCTAAATAAAACTAGATTAAACAGCTAATTTCAATCTAAGCGTCAAGTGCATTAATCACAAATTATTAGAATCATATTCCAATAACTAATAAACTAATTTGATTTTTAACTTTTAAAAAACTAGTTCATTAGTGATAATTCTATTCTATGTAAACTATTTACTAAGACTAGAATTATTAAATGTGTATTTACCAAGTTTTAACTATTAAAACTAAACACATTATTAGGTCCAATTATTATTAGGGGCTTAATCAAATTAATCCTAATATATATAAAGGACCCTACTAATCTAAGTAATTAAACCCTTTAATAATTAGATTAGTTATTAATGAGAATTACCAAGTTTTTACTCCTAAAAACTAATTCCATTAATATATATAGCCAATTATGTGAATTACTCATTTTAATCAAATTTAAAAAATAAATAAATAAACACATAATATAGATGGCTATAATGCATGTATGACATATCAACATATATATGTGTAGGCACACCTAATATAAATGACATGTATATGCATGACAATGCTTTAATCATCTCATAATAAAAGCATATATGAGTTGACCGAGTATAATGGGTTATCTAACTTAAAAAAATTTCTAATTACAAAAAATTTAATCCAAGGCATTCCTTGGTCTTCTTGTAATTCCAAAAATCTTCAAGTCCATTTTGTAATATATTCTGTGTCTTTCGGGGCCCAAAAATCAAGTCCAATCTTGATTTATTTTATTGGATCCATCACATGGATTAAATCCCTAAAACCCAAGTGTTACTCTAACACTTTTCGTAGGCCCGAGATTTCCCAAAAATCAACCCAAACGGTGCTTGACTGCTGCACTCCACTCGCGCTTGCTACACACATGTACAACAATTGTACACAGCTGCAGCATGTTGCGTATGCACACAACAATTGTGCACAGCACACACACATGTAGCAATCCAATTGTAAACACATTTGCGCATGAGAATTTGCAACACAATGCACGCATACAATATTATATATGTGCAGCAGTGCATCACGCAAACTCATCAAAATTGAAGAGGTTGCAGCTTTGTATTGCATTGCGCAACACTTGCGTATGATAATGCATGGCACCTGCATAATTGCATAATATTTGGTTGCACTAATTTTTGCATATGTTGCTGCACAAACATATGCAACTTTTGCACATGTGAGTGTGCAATAGCTTTGCACATCAGTTGTGCGTGCGGCTGCTGTGCTTCATGATTCGGATCGTTGTCTTCGAATCTCGTCTTCTTCGTTTGATTTCTTCTTACATATTTTATAATAAAATACATAAAAAAAATATAACAAAGAAAATACAGCAGAAAAATAAAATAAAATATTAAAATTACATCCCGGGATTAATATTACATTAATATTACAATCTTTTAAAAACGAACCCTAAACCCATTATACCATACAATTAACAATCAACCATGTTTATAATAAATAAATAAATAAAAATTATAAACACCATACAATCATTAGAAAAGTGCCTACACATTCATACATGCAATCAGAAGCAATAGAATTCGATTATATTGTATAAAATTGGCTCTGATACCAATTGTAGGAATCCAGGTTTACAGATTGCGCAGCGGAAGGGTTTTAAAATTTTTAATGCAATCATAAACTAAACCTATTTGTACAGTAATAATCGAAATCAATAAGAAGGAGAAGAAACTATTTCATACCAACATTTGTAGGCTCCTTCACTTTAATACGATCTGCTCCTGATTTGAACCACTTGATCTTCCTCGCTATCTCCCGGAACTGGTAACGGCGTGTGGGCGCGCCACGGTATTCAGGAACTTGAATGGAGAAAAAGAAAGAAATACAAAACAACTTTTGTTTTGCTGTCAGATGAATTCGGCCACACTTTATTTTTGATGAACAAGAAAACAAAATAAAAAAAAACTCCTTTTTTTTTTCTTAAAATGGCCGCCACCCTTTATTCTCTTTTTTTTTTTTTTTTGTTTGTTTGTTTGTTTGTTTTTGTATCATATACAATTCGTAAAAAACAACTTTAAAATCACATATATCATATATATATATATATATTTTAAACTTAAACTAATTAATAAAGTCTTTTTAGATATCGAATATCTTTTAAAGATATTAATTAATTAATTTGATTTAATTTGAATTCAAAACTCTTTTAAATTCAAATTTAAATATTTAATTAAATGAAAATAAAATAATCAAATTATCTTTTCTTCATTTAAAATTAAATATCAATTAACACCCTCCATCTAATGATTAATTACACAATTAAATAATCTAATTATTTAATTAACATAATCATTAATATTCATTAATTGAATGATCACATTATTCAATTAATTCCCGAATAGACACGTGTCACTTTTGTAACACAATTAATTGGACAATCCAATTAATTAACCGTGACCCTTGTTACCTAAATCGATCGGGCTAGCAAGGGGACCTAATGGACCCACAGTATTTTGAGCTCCAATAATCCTTAGAAATAAATAATTAAACTCTTTAATTAATATTTCATGATTATTAACTTCGGTGTTATTCCACTAAAAACCCGAAGTTGCACTCTCTCAACTGTAGACGTTTTTACACGAACCAATAATTCTTGGTATCCATCGATATAGCTATTACATATGGTATAATCCTCCACAGGTAGTTCATAATTAGAGCTGGGTCATAATGTCCATTAAACCCTTCTAATTATATCTTTCCATTAAGTACCATTGATTCTCTAATGAACAATAAATCCTACATTCCTTACGGAATTAGGAGAGCGCTCATATTGTTCAAGCCTCGAATCAACCCTTAAGGGAACTACTATCTACTTCTCACAAGAAGGAGTGGATTCCACTATTGTGTGCAAACCTTCCCAGCCACAAGCTAAACCGCGATTCTAACATACGAAGTTATTGATCGGGAATGCAACTCCGATCTCACCCATGGTATATCAAAAACCACGATCTAACCTGAAGGAGTCGATATGACACTCAGGATTAAGATCACCCATATATAGCCATCTTTTGTTGATATATATGAATCTCATCTTTTAACGGATCTTGGTGAGAGATTCATATAGATCATGGCCTAGTCCTATATGATCAAATCACATAAGGTGCCTCCATTCTCATATCTCTATATGAATGATCTAGGATAAGATCACCGTACATTACGGAATGGACCGCAGCTGTAGATTGACCACAAATAAAGTACCCAGCTTTATTTGCTATCTACGGACTCTTTAGATTGCTCGTTTCAAACTGAATCCATCTGTATATGACATTCATATACTCAGCTTGAAATTACATCTGGCAATCTTGGATGTTAAGTACACATGTTATTATAAATGTATGAGACAATTTAAATGAATAAACTACTTCTTTTATTTTATGTTCAATTCACATTTACAAATTACAAGCTTTAGGGCAAAAACCCCAACACTGTTCACCTTCTTCTTCATGTCTCACGAGCAGCCATGGTTTCCTTCACCCCAAACCCTCACCGGTTGGAAAGGCACCCAAACCGACCTATCTCTGGCCAGTTTTCGACCTAAAATTACGGCCAACCGACCGGCCAGCCGGTCTGTCCAATTCCGGCCCTTTAATTGGCCAGAATCTGACTATCCATTTCTCACCCATTTCTCCCCATTTTACCCCTCTTGTCATGCCCATGTCTCCCTTTTGGTCGCCATTTGTTGTTCGAGGTCGCCATGGCGACAGGAAGTGATTTTTGGTACCTGATGGCTTCGCCACATTGTCGCCCTAGAGGTCGCCATTTATGCAAACCGTGACAGCCCCTCTGTTCATTTCTGATTGACTGATTTTTGTAGGCAAATTACAGAAAGGCCCCCTTGATGGGCCAAAATGGTAATTTCACAAATAGTGGGGGTGTTTTGGTAATTTTACCATCCGTGACCTAATTCAAAAATACTATAAATTCATCCCTCTTTTCAATTTGAAATCCCAAGCCTATACTCTCCTACCAATCTCCTTTTTCTCCATTAATCATCTCCCAAATTCCTCCATTTCTATACTTGAACTTATCTTTCCATCCAAAAACTCACACCAAATCTTGATTACTTCCCTAGACCATTCCTTCCCTACCATTTTCTACATCACAAATCCTTTGCCACTCACCATAAGCCATCCACCTATCTAGACACATCCTCATCCTCCATTCTTTGCACTAGGAGCATCTAAGGAGAACAGGGATCAAGCACTAAAGAAGGAGGCCCAAGGATGATTTCCTTATCATTTGTTTTCTATTTTTGCTACTATGTGTAATTAAAACCCTAATCTAGGGGATTGATTTGATAAACATTTGGTTGTGGGTATTGCTTAAGCTTTGTAATGAATCTCTATATGTGTTCTATTTATTAATTCATTAGATTCTATTCATTATGTGATTGACTTGTATATCCACTTGTTAATTACAATCTTGTTTAGAATAACATGTTATATAATCATTCTTGGATTGACACCCTTGAGTGATTAAGAACTCAATAAATAGGATAGATTAGTGGAGGGTATATCAACCATATTAATCTAAACCTAAATTGGTTAACATGTAGAGATTGGTCCTTAAAGTGGCTTGAAAAGCACTACCAATACCCACTTGCTAATCAATCAATTTCCTAGCATCTATATTAATTGTTTTCATCCATTTTTCCTATCAAGATTGTGAGTCTTCTATTTTTCATATCACCATATTTTTAGTTAGATTTATTTTGTATGTATGTTTGATGGTTTGACAAACCATACACTCATTCATCATTTATGATTTATTTTATTGTTTATAGATTAGCTAATTAATTCAACATATTACTCTAATTCCCTGTGGAACGAATTCTAAGCTTACCACTTTACTCATTTTCAAAACTTAAAATATATTGTGTAAAGATTCATTTTATAACATTCTTTTGGTAATTCGCAATTTGGTAACGACACAAAAAGTGAGTCATCAGTGAAAAGAAGCTTCAAAGGAGAAAAACAACTTCTCGTGCAAATATCGTCTTCAAGAGGAAAAACGCATACTTGGATGTTAAGGTATCAAGATTCTTCTTTCTATGGCAAGGTGTAAGTGCATACACATACAATTCATACATGTGTGTCCCTACATCATTGTGCAAACATTTGGTATAACACATTCACACTCATTTGAGTACACACATGCATTATTCTCATATTGACAAACATTGTAGAATTGCATGTTTTATGACTATCGCTTGGATATGGCATGCTTGTGTGACATTGTGCTTATTTATTTGAGTTTCTTGTATTTTGGATTTGAACATGATCTCATATGATTCCTGATTGAGTCCCAGTCATTTCGATTACTCATTCATTAGGTTTTGAGTCCAAACGATGTAGCTACGCTACTTTTCGTTCTCATTCGTTGAGTTGTTTTCATTGTCATATTCCGAGATTAATTCTCAACCTTTTATCAAAGTTTCATAGTTTTCATTGTGTGTGAGGTAGTCACGATTCGTAATCTGAAGACGAATTCAAAATCGAAGCTCGTAGGCCCGGATACGACCAAAAAACGTGAGCGGAGCGCGAGAGGAGCAAGCATGGCCAACGTTCAAGATTGGTGGCCACGTGTGGAGGCTGTGTGCCACACGGCCAGGCTGGCCCTTTGCCCACGTGTGCCACACATGCCCACACGTGATGCTTATATGGCACCATATGATTGGTGGCTTCTTTCCTTCTCTCTCTTCCTTTTAAATATTTCCTTTCCCTCCCATTTCATTCCAAGAAGAAAAATTAGAATTCACAAGTGCAGAATTGTCTCTCAACTTTTTCTCACCTTTCAAACACCATAACTTTCTCATACGAAGTCGGAATTGAGTGATTCAAGTTGGAGGTTGTTCATAATCAAGTCATTTACCTTTTCCAAG